>OZ020484.1:2514643-3114643 GCA_963971405.1 Psococerastis gibbosa | reverse complement strand
ATTTTACTTTGTGCAAAATGGCCTAGTAGGGTATCCTATTTCCTGTTAACTCAATGAATGTACCTACATTACACTAGCCTAACTGCTGAGGGCCGAGGGAAAGCGTAGGTTGTCAGCAATTGAATCTGTTTATTGCGAGATGTTGTGACTCATGACTGTCCTATCACTCCTATGTATACGGTACCTACCTTTTGCAGACCATTGCGTCCAGACTTCATTAAGGCAAAGTCTTACCATTTCTCCAGCTTTCCCCAGTTTCGGAATGGGTGGAGGCCCGATGATAACAATGGTACTAAATTTTGGGGCAAGATCTCTTAAAAATTGCCCCATTTTTTTGTTAGCGCGAATGAGCTGTTTCTGAAAATTAAATTAATTAATGTCAAACCTACACTTCATTTCATAATAAATAAATAAATCTTGACTGTTTGTTGTTATATTACTAAGCCAACCTAGCGGAGTCAGGGCTATAAAGCCCTCTCTTACACTCAACATATAATAAATATATACATACACATACATAACTAGGATGACCTGGGACCCCCTGCTTTACATGCCCTCCGAACCAAAATGTAGACAGTGTGGGACTCGAACCAACAACCTTTAGGGTGAAAGTCGGAGTCTGCACCACTACTCAACAGGTCCTAACCTTTCATGATAGTCTCATTATTATTGAAGGGGGTGTTTGAGCTGGACTTATGAAGGCTGGTAGCTGATGAACTGGCCGACGGAATTTCTTAATGGACTTAATGCGGTGACCTTACGTGACAAGTAGAAATGTATTTATGAGAATTTTTGCCGGGAAAAAAGTAATTGGACAATGTTTGTTGGTAATTTTGTAATTTTATGGCCTACAAATAAATATTTTTTGCTTTCCTATTTAGGCCTATACGTAGTATAAGGAAAGCTTTGTGATGATCAAAATTTTCGATTCCGAGATTTCAATGGATTTACACGTTTTGAGGTACCAGGAATCCAAAAAAGTGGTTTTTACGAAATGTCTGTCTGTTTGTCGCGCTCTGTCTGTTCGTCGATTTCTGGACAAACTACTCGGTCGATTTTGATGAAATTGAGGAAAAATCATACCTCGGGACCATTTTTTATTTTATTTTGGGCTAACTCAATTTGGGAGGGTTTTATTATCTGACAACTCCAAAAAAACGTCTAAAATATTAAATCTCAAAAACGGCTCCAACGATTTCTTTTAAATTCACATATATTGTAGTCGTTATTAATGTTAATAAAATGTGGGGGTCACTGGCCCCTTGATAGTTTGCTTCTGGGGGTAAAAAAATAAAAATAACTAAATTTTCATGATAAATGACTAAAAAATTATTTTTCTAAATTCTAAATTTACACGTTTTGGGGTCCCATGAACCCAAAAAAGTGGTTTTTACGAAATGTCTGTCTGTCGCTGTGTCTGTCTGTCTGTTCATCGATTTCCAGACAAAAATCATACCTCAGAAACTTTTTTTGGGGGGGCTTTGGAACTCAAGTTTATGGGCTTTTGTTCTAAAAAACGTCTAAAAAAATTATTTCTCAGAAATGGCTCCAACGATTTCTTTTAAATTCACACATACGGTATTGGAGTCGTTGTTAATTTTAACAAAACGCTATTGGTCGCATTCCTCTTGATAGTTTGCTTCTGGTGGTAACAAAATATAAAGAACCGGTCCTAGTTATCTCGAGCATGCTTTCAAATTTGTCAATTAGTATTCGAAAAATAATTTTTTGCACAAAACCAAATCCTTTTTGGGAATGCAACCTGTTTGGTTTTTAACTCTATTTAACTCAAATTAGCCTTTGGCTAACATGCATCAACACAACAACAACACCTACAACATTGCCTACCTGAAGGTAGAAATTATCGATTGAAAGGTTCTGTAGAAATAATGTTTTTTAGTCATTTTTCATTAAAATTGAGTTGTTTCAATTTTTTTTCTCCCAGCAAACTATCAAGGGAAAAGCTAACTATCTACTATACAAGTCAAATTTCATCAAAATCGACCGAGTAGTTTGCCCGTAAATCGACGAACAGACAGACAGAGCGACAGACAGAGCGACAGAGCGGCAGACGGACAGACATTTCGTAAAAACTGTGTTTTGCTTTCCAATGTATGCGTAGCATAAGGAAAGCTTTGTGATGGTCAAAATATTCGATTCCGAGATTTCAACGGGTTTACACGTTTTGAGGTCCCAGAAACCAAAATTTATAAAGTGTATTTTAAGAAATGTCTGTCTGACGCTCTGTCTGTTCATCGTTTTCCGGGTAAACTACTCGGTCGATTTGGATGAAATTTGGCAAGTAGGTTCACAAAAATCACATCTCTGGATAGTATATTATGGACAAACTCAATTTCGGGGGTTTTATTCTCAAAAATCACCAAAAAAAAATTCTACAAAAAAATATTTCTCAAGAACGGCTCCAATGATTTTATTTATATTCACTCATTCCTTTCTCGTCAGAACGGTCTAAGGTACAGAGTAGCAGTTTCATGATATTCGCGGTTTAGTGACATTTCAGTTTATTTCCTGATTTCAATTTATTTTCTGATTGCACTTTTTGGACTTATTATGGTTGCAATCTCTTTGGTCAAATATATATAAATGAAAACATAAATAATTAGATTACTCGTAACTTCGTGGTATTTCATTTTAATAAACAGTTAATAATAAACAGTTAATAATAAAAAGTTTTTGTTATTTTTTGTTTATATAAATGAAAAACCAAGGTTCTTTTCAGCTTAACTCGATTAACAATGTGATATGTGCTATTCAGTAGAGTAACGAGAGGGAGGGGGGCCGTTCACCCCAGCGGTAAGTAGTCTGGGGCGCCACATAGCCTGGGGGCGCCAAATTGTACCAAAATTACCAAACTGCATATTACTTAATGTATATATGTAACAAAAAAATACAGCATAAATCTAGTTATACATTTCAAAATAAAAATAACAGAACATACTGTAATTATTTGGATTTCATTGTGGGTTGGTGGTTTTTTTAGGCATCAATAACATGCAATAACGCTGGTTTAACAACTTTTGACTTTGTCCTCATCATTGCCACATGTGAGTGGTTGAAAATTAATAAAAAAAAAACTATTTACGAGCCGCAATGTCCCAAGAGAGGCTGAACTCTCTTTCGTCCAGGGGCGCCCAATCCAATAAGCGAATAAGGCAACCACTTAAAGCCTTATGTCTCCACAATTTTGTAAAAAGTCGCTATTTGGGGCGTACCGCGTAATTATTAAAAAGCAATAACTTAACTTAATGTCTTCGTCTACAAAATCTAAAAAAATTTCCTGGCAAAATTCATAAAACCGCCCTTATGCAGACAAATTTTCTCGAAGAAATTCCGCGGCCCCCCGTTGTTAGCATCGCCTCTAAAATCGAACTGTTACTGCTCTAAAAATGTGTAAAACCCCAATATGTCAGGGCTATTTCTCCAACAATTTCACACGGGGCAAACCCCCGGGCCCCCCTTGTTTGCCAATATGTTAATCGCTTGTGCCATCTAAACATTACGCTTTTAAAATGCGTACAAAACCCCGATATTTCAGACCTATTTTTCCTATACATGTATAGGGATGCATCTTCAGGTCTCCCGAATCCTCAAGCTTCTGCGCAAAGATCAAAGGACACTAAGGTCATTAATTTTATTCAAAAACTGTGTGCATCCATAAGAACTGTTTTCCCCCTTTTCTACTCTTTAAAGTTTTTATTTTTAAATTACTTATTAAACAGCAATAATCCTCAAGAATGTTTATTTTATGAATATTATGCCTTAATTTTTGAAGCAGTTTTCAAACGAGAAGTAATTAAAACAATAGAAAAAAGCCATCATGGCTGGCACTCATCACGTGGTCCGAAATGATCATAAGTTAAGCATAGGAGTGAACAGACATTTTCATTTCGCTGAAGTGAACCAACATGCTTTGGTCTTTTTCTGCATAATGCTACTGGTATATAGCAATGTTATGAATTAAGCATGAAGCGACCATTTCTCTCTCAAAGAGGTGCTAGCGGGTTGGTTTTGTTCTGAAAAAATTGGAAAAAAAATTCCGATTCCAGCGATGTGCATAACTCCATAATGTCTCAATTTTTGCTGGTTGGTCGCTTTCTGCTTAAAACGGTTCAATTATAGACAATAATTAAGATAATTATAATTACAAAGGCTTTTACGGTGGGAGTTACGTGACGAAGCAGTAGTTTCAGGGATGATAGGCCGTGATCCTTCTGATAGCGTAATTCCAAATGTGTCTTCAACATCTGCGGTCAACATCTTCATCTTCAAGGGGACTGGCACAATCTTCGAAGTCTACGCAGTTCCACAGATGATGTTGACCGCGGATGTTGACGAAACATTTGGAATTACACTTTCAGAATGACCACGGTCTATCATCCCGGATTCTAATGCGTCGTCAGTTATGATTATCAAAATTTTATGTATATAAGTGAGCTTACTGACATTCTATACCAGGATTATCCTATTGCTAAGCTAAACATAATTTAATATTTGGGCCGGGCAAAGTGCCTATTGGCTATGTTTTTATGTTTTTAAACCAAATCGCCATGAGATTTGGCAGTTATTTAAATAGCACTCACATGAGGTACCAGAAATTAGTGTAAACCTTTTTTTTGGTAAAATACGACCAATTATAGGTGACAAGGACATAAGTCAAATTCTATACGCATTTAATTTCTTCAATGAAGGGGGGATCTTGTTCCTAACACCCGCGTTGTCACTAAAGAGCACATCAATTCTATGGGGTAGGTCTTTGAATTTATTACTATGCTAAAAGATTTGGAAACTGTCCCCCGCGTCGGTGTATCCAAAATATTAAAGGAAAACACTCTTCACCGGGGGTCCATGTTAGCTTAGCAAAATACCTCGTGGAGGCGTGTAGCTCCACTCAAGTAGACTCTACAGCAATAGCGTTAGTTAATAGTTGAGAGCTTATTAAGTAAACAAGAGCCACAAGAATGATGTGCTCATAGTCAAGGCCGTGCCAGGTTTTGTTTTCGGGGGTGGGGGAGGGGGGTCCAAAAATGTTTTTATTAATTTATTAATAAATGACCATTCTATCCGGTGTTCAAACTCAAATAAATTTATTCAAATTCTTCAAACAATACAATTATAATTTGGTAGCCTTCAACTGGAATCAGCCTCTGATTACCTTGTTTAGTTATGACATTGAATATATAACACTGTGTTATATATTCAATGGTTATGCCAAAGGGGTCTATTCGTATACATTGGCCTCGTATGATCCCTTATCTCCCGACAGCCTGACAGCCATGGCCGTAGGGCTTAGCCCCCCCCCCCCCCAAACGTTCTGTCGCGCCCCCTCAAGAAGGATTAAAGTAAAGGACACATAACAGTTAAGTGTTAACACTATTGGGCATCGAAAAGAAAAGGGTGAAAATTTTAGAGTTTTGTAGAAATTTTAGCAAAACCAAAACACGGCGGCTGCAATTGTACTGATGATTTTTGGACAATGATTCTTTGTAATTGTTGATTTATAGGCCTACCTAGCCCATTGTCAATGTGAAAAAATGAAGGGACAATTTTTTTTAACTAGGCTATAAATAAAACTTTTTTTTTTTAAGCCTTTGTCAGGACACGTAGTACCATGTATCATGTACAATGGAGAACCAGAAAATGCATTTTAACTCATTGTGTAAGAAAATGTCGCTTAGACTCTTCTGACATGAAAAGGACGAAATATATTGCAGTCGTTATCAATGTTAACAAAATGCGAGGTGTCGCTTGCCCCCTGGTATTTTGCTTCGGGGTTAAATAACTAAAAATTACTCAATTTTCATGAAAAATGACTAAAAAATAATTTTCCTGTGGAACCTTTCTGTCGATTTCTACCTTCAGGCATGTTTTAGGTGATAAATTGAGTAACACAACCGGACAGGTTGCATTCCCAAAGAAGTATTTGGTTCTGTGCAAAAAATAATTTTTGAAAAATGATTTACGCTCAAATGCATTGCGTGCCCTGCCATTATTACTGTGTGGTAATGTATTGGTCTCCCCGATCTAGAATATGCAATGCCATTGATTAATTCAGTGCTTTGGGATAGGGGATATCCTAGGAAATTGCCAGAGGGGGCCCAGTGGTCCGGCGGACTCCCCCCACCCCTTTCCCCAAATGGTAGCAGAGTACGCTAGAATGGAGTTTTAAGGATTTTTAAATATATTGAGGTTACCTCGCCTCCAGTGACGTCAGATGCCCCCCCCCCCCCGAGATATTCGAAATTTAACCATAGGTAAATTATTTGCTATGAAATTAGTAATTTTCTCTGTTTCACTTATTGATAAATTGGAAAGCATGATCGAGTAAACTAGGACCGGTTCTTTTTCTTTGCATCGTTTGTTACAGGCGCACGAGCAGCTGCGCTACATCTTGGCTTCCATAGTTGTACATATGCACGTAATGTAGCCTATACTCAAGGCCGTAGCCAGGATTGTGTGTAACTATTGTAGGAACATTCTTCCTGTTACAAGTGTCAAATATCTGGGGTTGTACTTTGATACGCATTTATCTTCGAATGTTCATTTGAATGTGCTACACAAAAGGCTGAGAGCCATAAATGGAATCTTTTATATATTAAAGAAGTTTATGCCCTCCCATGCCATGGTGAATATATATAAAGCCATTTATCAGTCTCGGTTACAGTATGGTATGACTCTGTGGGGGTCTGCACCACAAGTCTGGCTCAGACCTTTATATATAAGTCAAAAATTTGCAGTTAGATCTATATCGAAAAGCCACAGACTGCAACATACGCTACCGCTTTATAAGTCTCTAAATATACTTCCAGTAGCTTTACTTTACAGGAAAGTTATACTACAGTTATTTATATACCATACCTTACCAGCCTTGGTACCACAGACAAGGAATATTCCAACGAGAATGAATATCAACGGATGTCTCATATTACCCAAATTTACAAAGGCTCATGCAACAGCATCATTCTTGTACAAATCATATTACTACTATAACGAATTCATTAGTAGTTACAATAAGTTTGCAAGGCCAAATACGAGCATAAAAGGTTACATTGATATATATAAAACAAACACTAATGGCAATGTAACTAATTCTAGTATTATATCATGATTGTAATAAAATGAAAAATGTTTTAACTGTACTCTGTAGGGTGTATCCCGCAGCCTCTATGAAGGCGTGGGAGCCCTAATTGTATTTTTGTCTAATTATTGTATTTGTTGGAAATAAAGAATTGTTATTATTATTATTATTATTATTATTATTATTATTATTATTATTATTATTATTTGAAATTAAAACTAAGTTTTTTTTGCTAACACAGACGTGAAATAGAAAACATATTGTTGCATCATCTACAGCGTTTACTGTGCGAGCCCCCGACAAGTTGATTAACTTGGGGGCCCACAGGTTATTTGTATTATAAGGGTATAATTGTTAATTTATAAATATATTCCTTCGGCGCAGGGGAGTACCGGCCGAAGAAGAAGAAAAAAAAAAAAAAAAAAATATTTTTTTCGATTTTTCATTGGATATTACATAGTGTTTTTTTTCCTCTCATAATCCGATTATATCTAGTATCAATTCATTTCGGGGGGAGGGGGTGGTTGAACCCCCATGAACCCCCCCTTGGCTACAGTCTTGTCTATACTCGTACCCGGTTTCACGTATTGTGTTACATGTTTCAGGTTCCAGCAACTCTGCTGCATAATAAATGTTACTCGTCTTTTCTCTATCTCGTAATAAACTAACACTTATCACACTACACACGTTAAGTAACAGTAACAGTATAACACATTCACTCATTCTGACATACGAGGAGGCTTTTTGCCTCAGAGGCCATTTTGTCTAATATAATGCCTTCGGGCAGACTCTTTCTCCTTCCCTTCCATTCTGTTATATTCTGATTTTTCGGGAGATGGCACTGGTACTCAAAACCAGCTGATTCGTTGCCGAGTTGGCCATCACAATTTCCTCCATAAAAAAGAACCGGTCCGAGTTTACTCGAAGATGCTTTCCAATTTATCAATATTAGTAGATAGAGAAAATGAGTAATTCCACGGTAAATAATTTTCCTATGGTTAAAATTCGGTTCGGACATCTCGGGGGGGAGGTTGTCTATCTAACGTCACTGAAGGTGAGGTTAACTCCATATAGGTCAGTCAAAAACATTACCACACAGCAATAATGGCAGAGCACGCCATGCATTTGAGCGTGAATTTTCTATCATTTTTTCAAAAATACATTTTTTGCACAAAACCAAATAATTTTTTGGGCAAGTAACCTGTCCGGTTTCGTTAGTCAATTTAACAGCTAAAACATGCCTGAAGGTAGAAATCATCGATAGAAAGGTTTCGCAGAAAAATTATTTTTTAGTCATTTTTCATTAAAATTTAGTTATTTTTATTTTTTTACCCAGAAGCAAACTATCCAGGGGCAAGCGACCCCCCGCATTTTGTCAACAATAATAACGCCTACAATATATGTCAATTTAATCGTTTTAGCCGTTTTCGTAAAATAATTTTTTTAGAGTTTTTTTATGAGTTTTTTTTTGAAAATAAACCCCCCCAAATTGAGTTAGTCCAAAATAAAAGAACCGGTCCGAGTTTACTCGAACATGCTTTCCAATTTATAAATTAGTAGATATAGACATGTGTAATTTCATAGGAAATAATTTCCCTATGGTAAAATTTCAGACCCCTAGAGGGGGGGGGGTCCACCTCAATATATATTAAAAAACCCTTAAAACTCAATTGCATATTCTGGAACGAACAGACCAATACATTGTAACAGTAGTAACAATGACACATGGCACGTAATGCACTGGAGCGGGAATTTTCCACAATTTCTCAAAAAATAATTTTTTGCACAGAAACAAATATTTTTTTTGGAAAGCAACCTGTCCGCTTTTGTTACCCTATTGAACACCTAAAACATACCTGAAGGTAGAAATCATCGATTGAAAGGTTCCACAGAAAATATATTTTTTAGTCATTTTTCACGAAAATTGAGTTATTTTAATTTTTTTACCCCCAGAAGCAAACTATCAAGGGGCAAGCGACCCCATACATTTCGTTAACATTAATAACGACTATAATATATGTGAATTTAAAAGAAATCGTTGGAGCCGTTTTTGAGAAATAATTTTTTTAGGCTTTTTTTTTTGTTTTTTGAAAATAGAACTCCCCAAATTGAGCAAAAAAAAAAAATGGTCTCGATGTATGATTTTTGTGAACCTACAATGCAAATTTCATTAAAATTGGCCGAGTAGTTTGCCCGGAAATAGATGAACAGACATACAGACAGACAGACAGACAGACAGACAGAGCGACCGACAGACATTTCGTAAAAACCACTTTTTTGGTTTCCTGGGACCTCAAAACATGTAAAACCGTTGAAATCTCGGAATCGAAAATTTCGACCATCACAAGGCTTTCCTTATAGGCCAACTACGTATAAATTGGAAAGAAAAAAAAACACTAAACCTTTTTTTTTTCCCCCACCGCCTACCCGGTTGGCAGGGTGCATATATTTGAATAAAAAAACAAAACAATTGTACACTTCAATTGGACCTCATGGGTCCCAAGAAAATGCTTTTAAGTTATCAAAAAAGAAAAAAGAAACTGAATCCATCGTACTGCTACATTTTAGAAGAGAAAAATTTTTTTTACATTCTGAAATTTCTCTTGTGCGTGAGAAGATTTTTTGTTCTTGTCTCGTGTTGAGACAGCACATTGTGGGATTTTGGGTGTTGCGTTGCCCAAGGTCTTGGTCCTAGCATTGTGATATTTTGTTTTTTCCTTGTTTGTGAATGACTGGTTTGTGTTTGCAATAATTGTGTAGTTTTAGTGAATCTTGTCGAAGATTTGACTATTGTTGTTGCTTGTCTTCGAGAATTGAATCGTCTATTATTGTAAGTCTATTAGGATGGTTTGTTTTGCCTCGAGCGGGGTTGCAGGTCCTATGGAGCCAAGCTGCCATGAGGGTTGAGGGTCTCCGGTCTCAGCGAGGGACCAAGATTGTTGTCGCCGGTCCAGCAGAGTCAGCCATGCTGCCGACGTTTTGTCCCCATTGGCGTAAATTCCCAAAATTTCTGGGGGGGGGGCTTTAGGACTTTAAAACATAAAATAGGCCTACCAAAATAATAACTGGGATGATTAGGTAAGCATTGTATTACATTGTCATAAAATAAATACATTATATAGATGGGAAAATTCATGTTTTTACCTAGGGCTGGCTCAGAACAGTATTTTCGGAAAAGTGGGCGTAGCCTACCAAGCCAAATTAATTCTTAGCAATTGTGCAATTGGTGTGTTTTTAGCGAAAGTAGGCACATTAATTTTCAGTGCATTGTTTGAAAAGCCCAAGAGCCTGATGCAGATTGGTTCCGAAGGGGGCCCGGGGGAAACTTTGAAACTATAAGTGGCCGGTCTTATGCCAAAGTGATCCAAGTGCCACTGATGTGATTTTGAAAAATTCAATTTTGAAGAAGTCTGAGGCTCTCTGTAGTTGACCCTTCATCACCTAGTAAATCCTTAATAAAATCCTGCAACCTACGACTTGGAGCACTCTGGCAGAACGTTCAATATTTTTTTCTCTACCAGAATACACTTAGTTAAAAATTTCACCATTTGGGGCTTGGTTCACTTTGGCTTAAGACCGGCCAAGTGCAAAAAAGTGCGGTTTTACTCATTTTAACTTCAGTAAAGTATAGATTTTTTAAGCTTATATAGGAATGCTGAAATCCACATTCATACACTGTAACAGGGGGGGGGGGGAGGGACGGTGGTCTCCCCCGGGGGAAAAATTCGAAAATTTAAGTGCAATAGTGCAAAATAGTTGGGTTTCACGCATTTTTACGTACGGTATTTTAACAGCGGAAATGTAGGCAGGTATAGATTTTTTTAAGCTTACAAAGGAATGCTGAAAAGTAAACATAAAGGAAGTAAATACTACTAGTAGGCCTACAACAAGTTGAAATATGGAAAGAACAGAACAAATTTATTTTTCTTTAATTTAAAAACGACCTTTTGAAGAGACTGCCTTGACTAATGACTGGTCAGGAATGAAAGTATAAGTGATAAGAAAATACTTAGTCATTTGTGCATGAACATGATGGAAGTTTTCACAACGGGGGTGTCCGAACCCCTGTATCCCCCTCATAAAATAAATACGGCCTTGTTTACAACTCAACAACTTGAGTGGTCCTTACATTCCTGCATGGGCTGCATGGGGTAATTCATTAAGCTTGGCATCGAACACAGTGCAGACTGCAGAGTGTTTTCCTTGAATATATTGGATGCACCATGGGGGTGGGGGACACTTTCGGACTCCATTAGTCTGCATTGTAAATAAATGTTTGTGCTCTTTTGTGACAACGCAGGGGTTAGGAACTAAGAAACCTTTCTTGAAATAACAACCATAGGTATAGAATTTGACTAATGTCCCTGTCACTTGTGATTGTATTATAAAAAAAAATATTTGTTTTTCACGAATTTCTGGGGCCTAAAGTCTGAGTTCAAATAATTAACCTGGTACTGTAGCAGTACCAAATGTATAGTAGTAATTTTTAATTAGTTATAAGAAAAATACAATTATAATAAAAGCCACAGTAAGCTGGGGTTGCCAACAGTGCTCTATTTCAGAGTATTTTACTCTTTTCCATTATGTGTAAACATGTACTTTACAAACTGAAAGTCAATAGATTAGGCTACCTGTACGCAAAAATACGCTTTTTCTGAAACATGTAAGAAGCAAAATATTTTCTTTGGAAGTAATTTAAATTTAGGGACATTGACTAAGAAAAGACTGTCTAGCTCGAACGAAAATTGTTTGAAACTGAGTGTGAATTTCCAGAATTTCAGATTAGCAGTGTGAAGAGGCTTTTAGAAGCTTTCAAAAAAGTAAGAATCTGTTAAATTCTGCGAAAACCTAAAAAAAAATTGTTTTAAACAGTAAATAGCACGTAATTCGAACCGCCTGATTTACAATTCAATGTTAAAGTGTATTTTCGGCGTAATTTTGACACATTGAAATGTAAATATACCGTACTCTTTTTTAAATACTGTACTCTTTATTTTCCTTCCCAAAAGTCAGATGTCAGATGGCAACTCTACAGTAAGCTATGGTACCCTAAAGCCATTGTAGGGAAAGTCTATAAACTATATTAGGTAATATCAAGGTCGGCCATTAAAAATTACTAAAGAAAATAAAAGAACCGGTCCGAGTTTACCTCCACCTGACGTCACTGGAGGTGAGGTAATCTCAATATATTTAAAAATCTTTAAAACTCCATTCTATCTAGTGTACTTTCAGGAGGAGGGGGGGGGGTACCTGACCCCCTCAACCCCCTCTGGCAACGGCCTGGGATATCACCCATCCCAAAGCGCTGAATTAATCGATGGCATTGCATATTCCAGATCGGTCAGACCAAGACAGTACCGAACAATAATAATGGCAGGGCACGCATTGCATTCGACCGTGAATTTTTTATCATTTATTCAAAAAAGAAATTATTTGCACCAAACCAAATACTTTTTTGGGAAGGCAACCTGCTGTCCGGTCTCATTGCTCTATTTAACAGATAAAACATTCCTGAAGGTGTTGTAGAAATCATCGATAGAAAGATTTCTCAGAAAAATTAATTTTTTAGTCATTTTTTATTTAAATTTAGTTATTTTTATTTTTTTACTCCCAAAAGCAAACTATCAAGGGGCATGCGACCCCTTAAATTTTATTAACATTAATAACGACTACAATATTGAACATATGTATGTGAATTTACTAGAAATCGTTTCGATGTTTTTTTGAGAATAAAACCTCCCGGCCATAATTGAGTTACCCCAAAATAAAAATAAAATCCCGAGGCATAATTTTTGTGAACCTACATGCCAAATTTCAATCGACAGAGTAGTTTGCCCTGAAATCGATGAACAGACAGAGTGGCAGACAGACATTTCGTAAAAACCACTTTTTTGGGTTCCTGGGACCTCAAAACGTGTAAATCCGTTGAAATCTCGGAGTTGAAAATTTTGACCATCACAAAGCTTTCCTCATAGGTACTTCGTTTAAATTGGAAAGCAAAAATAGAGAATATTCCTTACTTACTTCGCGTGTCCATTAGACAAGCACGCATTAAGTCAATGTCCAAAATTGACCCGCATGGTGTCATGGTCATTCGCTTAATGCAGGTCATCAATCATGCAGGGACCAGAGGGCAGAAGTGGACAGCAAATGGGTGGTGTCCAGAACAGTAAACCGGACATCTTCGGCAGCATGCAGTCCCCAATTGCTTAGAAGCATGCTGTCTAGATATCGCCTCTGGAAATAATTAATATGTTTAGGACTAGTAGAGAGCCAACAGCCTTACCAAGTTGAATCCAGGCGTGTTTCCATGGGTGCCGAGTTGTGAAAATTATTGGTAATTTGGTATGGCCCAACATTGCCCCAGAAATCTTTTTTTTGGGGGGAAGGATTCGATTTGCCACATCTAAATTGTATATGCTTAGCTTATGACAAAGATCAGCCTAGCCGAGGTGGACAGTCATCTACGCGCCAACTCTCTTCAGCGCTCCCGCCAATTTCGATTTAAATAATCGAATTGACTATTTTATTTCCTTTAATTTTTAATTTAATAATAATAATAATAAATCCGTGTAATTTCTTTACATTTTTTCTCGGTACATATATAAAGTAGTGCCCCCTCATATTTTTCATAATATATTATAGGATTTGTTCTAAATAAGTGCAATGTAAAATAGTGAATTTATTTATCGATCAAAATACACTAAAATATGAGGCAGTTATTCCTAAAATTATTGGTATGGCTCACAATCTGAATATTGGCATGGCCCGGGCCATACCAAGCCTTATGGAACCGGCGCCCATGCGTGTGCCGTGTTTCAAACCGCTGCCAACATGATGTGCATAGCGTTGGCAGGGGAACATGGTGGGACATGATAACGCGCTTAGGCAATTTAAGCTCGTGTCGAGTTCTGGTCACCTCCGAATTAAGGGCAAACCGGAGTCGCCGATAGGAATCTGTGCAAACTTTAATTTCTCATGGAACGCAGAACAATGAAAAAATGCTGAATGGCTAGAAGAATTTTTTCTCCCAATTTTGATACATAGTAGGCCTATGCTGCATTCATCAATACCGATGGGCTATAGTTAGTGAACTTGATACGCAAAAAATGACGGTCACTCAGGAGTTCAAGTTGACGGAGTTCATCAACTGTGGCGAACTGGGGTTGGTTAAGGCCACATACTATGTATCAAAATTAGGAGAAAAAATTCGTCTTGCCATTCAGCATTTTTTCATTGTTCTGCGTTCCATATTTCATGAGAAATTGAAGTTTGAACCGAAAATGGAATATGGGCGACTCCGGTTGGCCCATAATCGTGTGACTTTACTATGCTCCCCAAGTGGTTCGGAATCCGCTATAATTAGGAAGTCCACCCTGTCAGTCAACTCCCATTTCCCCCGAAGTGAAGGGGTCTGCCCTTAAACAGACTCACTGCCCACGCCAGGCCGACAGGGTTGCTTAAAGCTGAAAAGCTGAAAGCAGGCGTTAGAGAAAAAAAGGACTAGTAGAGAAGTCGTACAGACATTGACCTGAACTGTTGTTCGTTCGAGAATTCGAGACCCACACTTGCTACATTTTCGGGCCGTGCTTTAGAGGGCATGTAAAGCAGGTGGTCCAAGGTTGAGTGTATAAGAGAGGGCTTTGTAGCTTGAATTGGTATATTAATACAACAAAGTTTATTAATTTATTTATTTATATTATTTTTCCAATAGGACATGGACCCCTTGCAACCGAGCCGAAAGATCCGATAATAATTAATGTTTTAAAACATAGGTCACACAAGCTCCCGCCAGCAATGCGCCCAGCAGATGTGCACATTTTAGACAACTATGGTTACTGATGATTATGATGAATCGGTAAAACCCGGGATGATAGGCCATGGTCGTTTTGAAAGTGTACTTCCAATCGTTTCGACCACATCTGCGGTTGGCATCTTCAGTGGAACTGCGTAAACTTCTATGATTGTATCTCGGAGACTCATTACCAACTAGAACCATACCAGTTGCTGCTGAGGCTTCTAAATACAATCTTAGAAGTCTACTAAGTTCCACTGAAGATGTTGACGAAACGATTGGAAGTACCCTTTTTGAACAACCACAGCCTATCATCCCGGATTATACTGATTCATCATGTAACTCCGGCCGTGAAAGTCTTTGCAATTATATTACTGATGATTTAATAAGTAAATCGTAAATAAATATTGACTTTTGTAATTCTATTACTAAGCCAACCTATCGTTAAGTTATGGTTAAGTCATGCTTTCGCCTGTTTCATTGCGTCAATGGTAAGCTTGCCTCAGCTTGTCCATTATCGCCTGTAGCCGGTCTAGGTTGACATGGAGAACGTATACCAGTTTGCCAATGGCCAAATATTTATAAATATATACAAATAATGTCCGAAAACATTGGCGTTGGACATGGGACCTATGGGCCACTATAAGTAGGCCTATGTTCTTTAAAAAAAAATTACAACAAGCCAACCTAGCGGAGTTAAGGCTATAAAGACTAAAAATTCGCCCATTTTGAAAATTGATATAATTTTCTATCTTACTTTCTATAAAACCCTCACTTACACTCAACCAAAGGAAAGCACGGGACCGCCTGCTGTACATGGCCTCCGAAGCATGGCCAGAAAATGTAGAAAGTGTGGGACTTCAACCAACAATTCCTTTCGGTTGAGTAACTTAAAATTGGAACTTATAGGAAATTACCCGTATGTACTACTCGGATAATTGACTAATTAAAATCTTGCTTACTAAAAACCCTCTTTGACTATAGGTAGCTGGTGGAAGGTTTGCGCACTGACTAGCTCATATAAAAGCTCCTATGTCAAGCAGCAAGCAATCAGTAAACAAGTGTGAACATATTTCAGTCTAGCCTATCTGCGGTACCGCCAACATCACTCACAGTCTCCATAGGGTCCCCCCGCTGGTAGACTACACTCCCGTTAATTTCTACCTCAGAGTTCGAGGCACCAAATTAACTACCATACGACCTTAGAGTGTTAGCAAGAGACTGCTCAGGGAAAAAGAAGTAAGCAGAAGTATTGCGGAAGGAGGATATAGTTATATATAGCCTAATTTAATATTTAAAGATAGCCTATTGCTATAAAATTTATTTCACAATGATTATTATTAATAATTCTTAATATTACAATATTATTATTATTACATGAAAAAGGGTATTAACTTAGTAATCTTTAATGGTAATGAACAACAGCTTTTAAAGCGCCAACTGGAATCAGTAACACATTAGTCTATGTACCAAGAAGGAGTAATTTAAGTAATTTCATTGGATATTTCATGGTAGTGATTTTTATTTTTCCTTTCAAAATCCGTTTGACACCGTTCCTATCTAGTATCAGGCTATTTCATTTCGGGGAGGGGGGGGGGCGGGTTGAACCCCTTGAACCCCCCCCCCCCTTGGCTATGGCCTTATCTAGAAAGGTAATGTATACATACTATTATTAATTAGCTTTACATGATTACAGGCTAGCATATTGTAATTGAAATAACTAAAAACTAAAAAGGCAGCAGCGGGCCGAGGGGTACTCACTACTCCATTTCCTTGTATATCATGTTCATAAAAATCCTTAAAATCTTTCAACGGAAAATAAAGGAAAAAATATGTTCTTTCCTCTTGTTCAAGCAACTGCCTCAGTCTGTAGTTTGCAAGTTGAACCCCGCCACGCTTGCGCTTGCGCAATGCTACTGGACTCCCGCCATATATTTAAATCCTTTACAGCAGATAGGCACATTCTCGGCAACTATGGTTACTGATGATTAGCTACGTAAGTAAATAAATAAATATTGACATTTTGCTTTCCAATTTATAGGTAGTATAAGGAAAGCTTTGTGACGGTCCAAATTTTCGATTCCGAGATTTCAACGGATTTACACGTTTTGAGGTCCCAGGAACCCAAGAAAGTAGTTTTTACGAAATGTCTGTCTGTCGCTCTGTCTGTCTGTGCGTCGATTTCCGAACAAACTACTCAGTCGATTTTGATGAAATTTAGCATGTTGGTTCACAAAAATCATACCTCGAGACAGTTTTTTTATTTCGGGCTATCTCAATTTGGGGGGTTTTATTTTCAAAGAACTCCAAAAAAAAGTCTAAAAAAATTATTTATCCAAAACGGCTCCAAGGATTTCTTTTAAATTCACATAGGCTATGTTTTAGTCGTTATTAATGTCGAAAATATGCGGGGGGGGGGGGGGGGTCGCTTGCCCCTTAATAGTTTGCTTTAGGGGTAAAAAAATAAAAATTTCTAAATTTTAATGAAAAATGTCTAAAAAATAATTTTTCTGTGAAACCTTTCCATTGATGATTTCTACCTTCAGGCATGTTTTAGGTGTTAAATTGAGTAACGAAACTGGAGAGATTGCTTTCCCAAAAAACTATTTGGTTTTGTGCAAAAAAAATGTTTTTGAAAAAATTATTCACGGTCAAATGCATTGCGTGCCCTGCCATTATTGCTGTGTGGTAATTTGTTGGTCTGACCTATCTAAAAGTTTCCTCACCTCCAGTGACGTCAGGTGAACCCCCCCCCCCCCCCCCCCCCCCGAGGTGCCCGAAATTTAACTATAGGAAATTATTTACCATGAAATTACAGATTTTCTCTAGCTACTACTTCATAAATTGGAAAGCATGTTCGAGCAAACTCGGACCGGTTCTTTTCTATTGCTAAGCCAACCTATCGTATTGTAGGCTATATACTTGGTCAAGTCATGCTTTCGCCTGTTTCATTGCGTCAATGGTAAGCTTGCCTCTGCCTGTCCCTTATCAGCACTTGCAGCCGGTGTAGGTTGACACCGAGAACTTATACAGTACCGTGGTGCCCTGTATCATGTCAGGAATTCAGTCGTCGTAGAGTCGTAGAGTCTGTGCCCCGGTAAGAATATGATTTCACGGTTTTATGAAGTTTCGAAGGACGCGTAGCTCAAATAACAATTGTCATGGTGAGGAAATTCCTGATATCGGGCTCTTTTGCTCTCATCTTCAACTACACTGCTGAACTGTTCCCGACCGTTGTAAGGACGTCAGCACTGGGCATCACGAGCATGGGCGCCAGGGTAAGTGGAGCTCTTACACCCTTCATTATTCTTCTGGTAAATTGAGTCCAATCTAAGAACTTGGTAGGCACACTGGATTGATATTTAAGGGTAGTTTTTAAACCCGGAACTTTCTGAAAGGATATGTTCATGCAACACTACTCGAGCTTATTGCTATGACCGGAAGGAGGAGACTCGAGCGTTGAAACTCAATGAAAAAAAGCACGCAAGCCGTACCTTGATAGGGAGTAAATACTGCTGCCTTCTCTGCTATATTATCAACATCATCCAAAATCGTAAATTAGAAATGAACCAATAGTGCAGTGTAGTCTAGTGTCGTGCTCAAGCCATAGTAGTAGTAGCATGGTTAAACACTGTCCCAGGCCACGGTGTGGGCCCATAGGACAGGGGATCTCCTGATTATAGTGGATTCCGAACCACTTGGGAAACACAGTGAAGTCACACGATTAGTTCGGAGGTGACCAGGACAAGTCCTACCATGTTTCCCTACCGGCACTGTGCACACAACCAAGTTATCTGCATCTTTGAACCTGCTCTGGTCCACTAGATTAAACTTGGTATGGCGGGCGGCCGGCTGCTCAAGCCATAACTCTTCGTCAATGGTTGTTGTGCCACCGCTATACTGTGTTTTTTATAACATTGCTAGGCCTACATATCGCAGTTTTTATAGAGGTATCATAATAATAGACCTGATATGGATTAGCTATTTTAAGGATTCATGATGAAACACTAGAATCCGGGTTGATAGACCGTGGTCGTTCTGAAAGTGTGCTTCCAAACGATTCGCCAACATCAGCGGTCGACATCTTCAGTGGAACTGCGTAGACTTCTAAGTTTGTATATTGTAGGCTCAGCAGCAGGAGGATGTGGTCTGATATTTATAGTAATATGCGGGGTGGTGGGGGGTGGAGGCGGAGTCTTCCTCGCCCCTGATTGCATTGGCGGAAAATCTCAAAAAGTCTGGGGCAGTGGCAGCGCTAGAAATTTTAAGGCGGGGGGGGGGGGGCATTGAGGGGCATGACTTCTATCTGGGGGGCCAATGAAAAAACAAAACATTTTTCATTGGGAGTAGGTATACCGTTCACTAATTCTGCAATTTAACAACATGTAAAATATCTCAAAGGTGGGGGGCCCCGGAGGGGCCGAAGAAACTGTTGGGTGGCCAGGCCCCCTCGGGCACCCCCGTAGCGCCACCACTGGTCTGGGGGGGCTAAAAAAAAAATGTCCTGTCAAGTTCTCGAAAGATTATAATAGCAATGCTCAGTGGCGTAACCAGGGCAGGCCCGTGGGTTCGCGAGGCCAGGAGCGAGATTCTGCGCGAGGCCCAACAACAACTTTTTGGCCTGCATTTTTTTTTTTTTTTTGGTTGCATCGTCGAAGAGTTATCCTGTCAAAAAGATCAAAAAAAGTTAGGAAAAAGTGGATTTTTCCAAAATTACTGATTTTCCCGAGCAGATATCTCGTAAACTATGCAAGATATCAAAAAACTTTACTTTTTATAAATTGTAGCAAATTTAATCAGCATTAATTTGGTATAGGTCCGAAATATCGCTGGGGCGCATAATTTCCGAAATATAAGCGAAAAACCAAAAAACGGTACCTTCGAAGCCCCCCTCCCCCCCCCCGGCTCAAGGGCTACGATTGAGGACTTTTGATATGTTCACCTCCTAACTAGTCTAAACAAAGTTACGAAGTCAAAAATTGTGTTCCCTCCAACTCCTTCTATACCTATTTTTGAGCGTTCATTGACTGGGCTATTGGTGGTTTATTAAGACTCAAGGCACCTATAAATCCAATTATTGCCAGTGCCGCACTGAAGCTGAGATCCACATATACCTGAAATCGTAATACATAGCAGTGTACATAGCAGTGAATCATAATGATATGATCGCGTGCGAATTCTTTGCCCATGAACTGGTGGTGATTATTAGCCTATATATTTGACTTAGTGACAAGCTAATGTTATACAGTTTTTTTTTCAGTAATGTCGTTACCCATACCAGGTGTAGCGTGCAACCCTACCTTTTTATATGTGTATCCAGTTTACTGGATATACTAAATCTTAATATTACGATTACATATCTTCTTATTATTATTTATTAAATTTTTTCAATTTATTTATTTATTTGTAAATCCGCCATATTTGTTTTGTTCAATTAACCAACCTCCAAATATCACATTCGGTTTAAAATAAATTAATTTTTTCTATCTTTTATTATTATTCACAATTTAATTATCGCCAGATCTTTTAAAATCACAAAATCATAAAGTATCTATTATTATTTATTTCTATTTATTAATAAAAATACTTTTATTATTATTATTATTACTTTAAAAAAGTTTTTGACGAGAGGTTGGCGGCCGGTTGAATTTGCGGTGGCTTGTTAGAAAATGTTACGAAAAAGGATGGCCGAGAATTTCTTATAACCCGATTTGGATTTTAAAAAAAGAAAAAAAGAAATGAGATTTTAAAGAAGGAAGAAGTCATAAGGATGATGGCTGGCAGGAGTTGTGGTGGCATGGATTTGATTTCGACGATGATGGGCTAAACCCCACCCGGAAGGGGGTGTTCGGACTCCGCTCCCTCCTCAGCCCAGACAATGTGACGATTTAGGATTGAGCCATGAGGTGATCGCTTACTTTTTATTTATTGGAGACGCTTATTGGCCACGCTACTACAGGTGCTCTATTTTTCTATATCTTAGGGTTTCATAATTCTATCAAGAATATAATTTCTGTTAATTAAATCTTGTTGTAATTATTTCACAACATTCATTCCTCGATCCTACAGCCTCTCCTAAAGAACCCTAAGCCGGGGAGAAAACGCAACAAAGTGGCTCACACCAACGTTGGGGCCCGAGGTTGTAGAATGGTTGGAATGATTGTTGTGAAATTGTTACGAACATGATAATCTTATTTTTAAATGGATTGTTGACAAAAGTGATATTTCTAGGCTGGAACAATAGTTTTGAAAAGATATAAACAACAGTAGTTTTGAATTAGTTGTTGACAAGTGATATTAATAATTTTGGAAATGATAGTTTTCGAAAAGATAATAACAAACAGTAAATGATACTTTTTAAAATTCTTAATCATGGCATTTATATTTTTGAAAGATGTTCGCTAAGAAAAAAATAGTGATAATAAAATGTTTTGATTGTCAACAGGGCTTAGGTTACGGATAATCTTTGTGCTGTTGTGGTTATAATTACAGTTTCGTCAATTCGTCAGGGTTGAGGACGGACGGATCCAGAGGAGTCAACATCGGTTTTATGTAATTCAATCTATAACTATTTATTTAATATTGGGCCTATATAAAAATTATCGTCATTTTACTTTAATTATGGTAAACCATTGATAGGAGTTTGTCCTTTCTGTTTGACACGGAATATATTTGACTTGTTTTGTGCAAATTGGCTCAGTTATCAGCATTGGGGTAGTTCACACACTCTTGGTCGTAGTATTGTATGTATGGAATGAATGATAAGGAAGTATTAATTCATTATATTAATAATAAGCACGTAGGCCTAGATAGGTTACCAAAAGTGGTATAATATATACCAGTTAGTTTTCTTTAGTCGCATTCGTCTTGGGTTTGAGGAGGGGGTGTTTAGGAACACCTACTTCCCTTTTTATGATAATTATAAATAATAAGTGTATTAATAACAATTATCGTGTGAATTACTTCACGTAAGACTATTTAATATTACGATAGACATTGTTGTGGAAAAAAAAAATATATATTTATATAAATATATATAGTGAAAAGTGCGAAAGATAATGCCACGAACCCTAATACAGTTTTTGAGTGCCACCAGTAAGGCCCGGCTAGAAGAGATCGCTGAACAGTTAGGATTACCGATAGAAGGCACGAAGGAGACCCTGAAAAAGGAATTAAAAAGCCACTTCTTAGCGACACCGGCGTCGGCAAACCAGTTTGAGGATATGGCAGACGTTACTATTGTACGGCCTCCTTACTTAGTGGTACCATTAACATTAACACAGTATCTAACCAACTGTGATGGAGAGAAGCTCGAGTCATTAGCCACGGAAGTCGGATGTGAGTTACCGGCGGCTGATCTGGAAGAGCAACGACAATATATGAAAAGCTACGTGAATGATCATCCAGCTTGCCTAGGCGACATTGATAAATTTGCAAATTTGCAATTGGTAAGTTCACCATTACCCGAGACTCGACCAACAGACTTGGAGCCTGAGGAAGAGCTTTCCCACGATCAAGGAGAGGAGATACGGATGGAGAGAGTACTGAATCGAATCTTCAAGGTCAATTTAGAGTTGCAACGCGATTTCCTGCGACAGGTTCTTCCAGGGAGAAGCTCTAGGCCACAACTAGAAATGTTTTTAAAAGAGGCACGACGACGCAACATCACGTTCACCGGTGCCGACGGGAGTCTACCACTTTTTTTTAACAAATTGAAAGATTGCCTTGCCCTTCACCCACTAACAGAAGACGAAAAACTCCGCGCCATACCTACGCTATTTGACGGGCCAGCCGCTCGGTGGTACGCCGGAAATAAGTATGCACTATGGACCGAACTGGAAATGGCGCTGAAGAACGTTTACCTGCCGGCAGACCATCAACTCAAGTTGAAGGTCTTACTATATACTAGAACGATGGGAGAACACGAAAAGGTGGCCCACTACATCGCGGCCATGAAGGCACTGAACGACGACCTCGCAACTCCACTCAAAGAAGTCGAACTTGTACCGTTACTCATGGCTCACCTACCCCCTCGACTGGCTAGTCTTGTAGGTTCCCAACTTACGGTATATACCTCAATAAAATCCTTTGAAATAACTTGCGTCGCGGCGGAGCACCAACTGGAACAACAAGCGTCCTACGTTCCACCGACCAACGCTATGCTATGCAACCCTCTCTACGGTGACTTTGGAGCTTCAAGACCACAACTCCTGGCGCTGGTTTCTCCTGCCAATATGACCACTTACAAGTGTAGGGGTTGCCGCCTGTTTGGACATCGGGAACGAGACTGCCAAACCACTTCTCGTCCATTTTGTTATCACTGTGGCAAGACGGGAGTCCTATCCAGCCTTTGTACATGCCGGCCACCGAAGTTAAACAGCCAAGGGGGCGTGGCGAGGCAGGTGACCACGACCCCCGCAACCGAACAACCTCACCAACAACAGTGAACAATCAGCCATCGGTGCAGATTGATTTGTCTTCTTGTGCGAACGCGCCGGACCCCCAGAAACGGTACTACATTAAAGTAGACATGGGTGGGATTCCAGTTATTGGACTTATTGACCCCGGATCGACTCACTCTGTCATCTTAAGTGAGTATTGGCATGAATTACAAAAAAGGGGACATCACATCCGCGCGGTGTCGGCAAGCGCGACTGTTGCCAATGGGGAAGAAGCCGAAGTAGTCGGGTGTGTCAAGATCAACCTCATTGTAGAAACGGACGCGGGACCCGCAAATTGGGCAGGAGATTGTTACCTTGTGAAGCGTCTCTCTCATCCTCTAATTGTGGGGATGAACACACTGCAAGCCCTCCGAACCGTCATTGACTTCGGACAACATCGAGTAACTCTTCAAGATGGTGCAGCCCCTACTATCATTCGTGCTGACGCTTTTTCTCTACACTGTGTGGATGAGGTGGACGTCAAGGATGTGACCATTGAAGACCCAAATATTAATGAAATGGAGGAATTCTGCCACCAGGACTTAACACCCGTTGACAGAGCCGACTTCAATGACTTACTTCGCAAATGGAAACAGCAGTTCCTCACTTCGAGTGGCAAGTGTGACCTCGTAGAGCATCGAATGTACCTGAAGGAGTTGAATACGGTGCCGGTCAAACAGCGCTACTACCCGATGTCACCACCGGTCCTGGAGATTGTGCATCAGCAGATTAAGAAATTACTAGCAGACGGCGTCATTGTTCCGTCAGAGTCTGAATGGGCGTCGCCTGTAGTTCCGGTCCGCAAGAAAAACGGCGAGATAAGAGTCTGCGTCGACTACAAACGTGTAAACGCCTTGTGTAAATCCAATGCTTTTCCTTTACCCCGGATTCATGAGTCTCTGGACCGTCTGAAAGATGCGTATTTTGTATCTTCGCTTGACCTCCTGTCGGGCTATCATCAAATCCGCGTAGCGGATGACACCAGACCTTTAACAGCTTTTATAGTACCCAATATGGGTCTTTTTGAACATGCCTATGCACCTTTCGGGCTTAGTACGATGCCCGCGACATTCCAGAGTCTGATGCAGCGAGTACTTCGCGAAGCTCAAGAGTTTACAATCGTATACCTAGATGATGTTTTAATATTTTCCCGTACCGCGGAACTACATAAGAAACATTTAGAAATAGTTTTCCGACTCCTCCGTCAAGCCAACTTAAAGGTAAATTGGACAAAGTCCACGTTCGTCCGATCTGAGCTCATCTACCTCGGATATCGTGTGGGAGGAGGCATACTACAAGTCTCCGAAGACAAGGTCGTCGCGATCAGAAATTATCCAAGACCAACGTCTGTAAAGGCCGTCCGCGCCTACCTAGGAATGGTGGGATGGTTTAGGCGTTTCATTCCGAGTTTTTCCGAGACTGCCGCCCCGTTGAACCAGCTGCTACATAAAGATACCCGTTTTGAATGGACTGAGCAACGGGAATCTGCCTTTCAGAAGTTGAAGGATTGCCTTACGTCTTATCCTGTCTTGCGCTGTCCTGACTTCTCTAAACCATTTCAGATTCACTGTGATTCTTCGGACATTGCAGTTGGAGCTGTGCTGATCCAAGAAGAAGACGGAGTGCCATACGCCGTCGCATATACATCGAAAACGTTATCCAGTAGCCAGCGTAATTACAGTACGACAGAAAAGGAGTTGTTGGCGGTACTACATGCGGTCACTACCTGGTCTTTCTACATCTGGGGAACGCGATTCACCTGTGTGACGGATCACCTGGCTTTGAAATGGATCCGAAACATTCCTAACCCGAGCGGACGTCTGGCCCGTTGGTTAGTTACTCTAAACCAGTTCGACATGGAGATCCTCCATAAGAAGGGTTCCACTCATGTTGTTCCTGACTGCTTGTCACGAATGCAGCCTTCCACCGTCATTTCCGCCTTGACGGGAATTACTGCGCCTTTACCCGACTTTAGTACCATTACGGATCCATGGTACCTCGCCTTACGTAAGAAGATAGAACAGAATCCTACTCATTTCCCGCAGTTTCATCTTACTCCCACATCCATTTTCAAATCCGTTCGAGATCGACTTACCAAAACCGATGATCTTAAGTTACTTGTACCATCCGAGTTTCGAGAGGAGTTGATTAAGCAGCATCACTCGTCATTACCGTCTGGCCATCTCGGAATCAATCGCACTCTCCGTCGCATCGCTGAGAAACATTACTGGCCAAGAATGGCCCGAGATGTGCGCCTCGCCGTTCGCCGATGTCTGGATTGTCAACGCCATAAACCACGCAATACCACGCCTCATGGGCACATGCAGGTGCACCCGCCATCACTCAAACCATTTCGACTTCTGACTTGCGACTTAGTGGGACCATTACCCCGCAGTCGCGGTGGCCATCGTTATATCTGTGTCTTCATTGACTCGTGCACAAAGTGGAGTATAGGAGTCCCATTGAAATCTGCGACTTCGAAGACTGTCGAAGACGCCCTGTTCAATCATGTTATCATGCATCATGGAGTACCGGAGATCATACTGGTGGATAATGGATCACAATTTACTAGTAGGCGATTTAAACAATTCTGTGAAGACCACCATATCAAAATACATTTCTGTCCGCGTTATTATCCACAAAGTAACCCAACTGAAAGATATAATCAGACAATCAAGACCGCGCTGGCTATTTACGCTAAGGATAATCACCAGCTTTGGCATTTACATTTACCATTTGTTCTGTTTGCTCTTAGAACGTCGGTAAGTGAAGCAACGGGTTTTTCTCCATCCAAGCTAGTCTATGGCAGAGAACTGCGCTCCTTTTATCAGTTGGCTGCAACTACTGATAATTCTGATTTAATGCCATTTGATCCTGTCACCTATAATGGCACTTTGACCACTAATCTTGACGCTCTCTATCAACGGGTACGATCCACCGTAAGGAGGGCTAAACAACGACAGGCGGCACGTTATAATTTGCGAAGGAAAGATGTGACCTATCAACCGGGAGAACTAGTGTTTAAGGAAGATTTTCACCAATCTAGTGCTATTGATAAGAAAACAGCCAAATTTTATCCACGATGGGAGGGACCATTCATTATAAAAACAGTGCTTTCGCCAACGCAGTATGAACTGCAACGCATGAATGGTACTTTGGCTGGACGTTGGCATGTGTCTCACTTGAAATCTGTGTTGACCTAGACTATAATATCGTGGGTTCGACTGTGTATTGTTGTGTACTTAAAATAGTATATGAAAGAAAGAGGGGGTGTACCCTACATATTTTTTTTGCTTGTTTTAGTTGTCGTCCCGGAGGTGATTAATAGTTAGTGAGTTTAGTACGACGTTGAATAGGAATGTCCTGGTTGTTTGAGTTTTGAGTACTCTTGGACGTATTAAATTTTGGAAAATGATTCGTGAATCGTTAATGGGGGGTGAGCTTTCTATCCTTCCATGTCGATTTGCATTGGAGAATGAGGTTGAAAAGACCATGTTTGGATACCTTCTGTTCTGAGTTTGGTTTTTGGTATAGTTAGTGGATTGATCAATAGTTGGGTGGGAGTTTGTTTTCGAGTGTTTGATTTATGAGTGTGTGTGAACTCCCCAATGTGTAATTTTTTTACGGAGGGTGGTCCGCTATGACCTTTTGAGGGCGATCCTAATGCTATCGCGAGATGCTTAGTATCGACGTTTTACGTTCTGGAACTCCCTTCTGTACTCTGTCACGATGGGATAGTCCGGTCTTTTTGGGACCGCGAAGTCCCATACCATATCTCCTCAGCTGTTCTTCTTTCTCTCTGCTCCTACAGATGGCGCCCAATCCGTGGATGGATGTTGTATGAATGGGATACGAATGGTGTATGATTGGTTTTTCCCTCTTCTGTAGCGAGGTTACCCGTCAGTGGATCGGTTAAGATGTTCTTTAGGTTTTAACCGCTCAAAGGTCTCGTACTGGCTCAGGCTAGTGTAGATCCCTTCCCGTTGTTCCGTTCTTTTCTTCTCTGTTTTTCTGGGGATCTTTGGTTCGTGTGGTGTTGACTTCTTGGGGGCGATGGGGGCTTTTCTCTCGTTTGCTTTCCTAACGAGTGTAGGTTTGAAAAAAATGGGGGGGGGGAAGACCCTTGTTGTAGCGTGCAACCCTACCTTTTTATATGTGTATCCAGTTTACTGGATATACTAAATCTTAATATTACGATTACATATCTTCTTATTATTATTTATTAAATTTTTTCAATTTATTTATTTATTTGTAAATCCGCCATATTTGTTTTGTTCAATTAACCAACCTCCAAATATCACATTCGGTTTAAAATAAATTAATTTTTTCTATCTTTTATTATTATTCACAATTTAATTATCGCCAGATCTTTTAAAATCACAAAATCATAAAGTATCTATTATTATTTATTTCTATTTATTAATAAAAATACTTTTATTATTATTATTATTACTTTAAAAAAGTTTTTGACGAGAGGTTGGCGGCCGGTTGAATTTGCGGTGGCTTGTTAGAAAATGTTACGAAAAAGGATGGCCGAGAATTTCTTATAACCCGATTTGGATTTTAAAAAAAGAAAAAAAGAAATGAGATTTTAAAGAAGGAAGAAGTCATAAGGATGATGGCTGGCAGGAGTTGTGGTGGCATGGATTTGATTTCGACGATGATGGGCTAAACCCCACCCGGAAGGGGGTGTTCGGACTCCGCTCCCTCCTCAGCCCAGACAATGTGACGATTTAGGATTGAGCCATGAGGTGATCGCTTACTTTTTATTTATTGGAGACGCTTATTGGCCACGCTACTACAGGTGCTCTATTTTTCTATATCTTAGGGTTTCATAATTCTATCAAGAATATAATTTCTGTTAATTAAAGCTTGTTGTAATTATTTCACAACATTCATTCCTCGATCCTACAGCCTCTCCTAAAGAACCCTAAGCCGGGGAGAAAACGCAACACAGGGACGGTTTCAGAAAAAGTTTTCGGGGGGGGGGGGCGGTGGCCGGAAAAATAACGTGTTGACCGCCCCCTCCCCCCAAGGATCCGTCCGAGAACCATACCGTACTGTTGGCAAGGGCGGAACTTTCCTCCTTGCCACCAATTTGGGGGGGGGGGGGGTCAGCGGACAGGTTCATTGGATTATAACACTAAAAAGCATTATTATTTTTAATTCCCACTGTAAACCCATTGTTATCTAGTGTAAGTTCATTTTTTTTTTATTATTTTTTTTTGGGGGGAGCTCCCTACCATCTGACCCCCCCCCCCTAAAATCCGCCCTTGACTGCTGGCTCTTTAAGTCTACACTCGGAAATCCTAATAAATATAGTGAAATAAACTTTGCCTTCATTAATTTTATTCACATTGAAATTATTACAAATGACATGATAATCAATGTACTGCACTGTGTGTATTTATACAATATTATAAATTACTTAAGCATTTTCATCCCAAACTTAAAAATTATTTATATATTTATTTACTTTATAGGCTATTTCACTATAGAAAATAGCGAGTGCCTACTACCTATCTATATTCTAGGTAGGCGGGGTGCCCCCCACCTTCACTACTTGCAGACTGGTACAAGCAAATGCCAAGAACGCAACCAGAGATGCCTGGAATGTTTTTTTTTTTTTTTTTTTTTTTTTTTTTCAAAGTGAGATTTTAAAAGTGAGATCAACTGGCAAACGATGGGAACCGCTCCTGATATAAACCATCCCCAGCAACTTGCGCCAGGACATCGCTGTAGCAGCGTTCCGAATAGCACCAGGACATGACTACCTCCAGAGCCACCTGCACAGAATAGGTATCGCTGAGTCATCCGAATGCCCCCTCAGCTTCCAAGAGGAGGGGACTGCCGATCACCTATTCAGCTGCACTGGCATTGAGGTAAAAAACCGAGCTGAGACACAGGAGGGATTGGCCCAGCTCTACAACGCGGCACAGCGTCAAATGGCCTACCAGCCAAGGACGGGCGTTGGCTGAAGAAGAAGAAGAAGACTAGGTAGGTAGTCGAAAAAGTAGTCGATCATGTAGTAAAATTGTGAGGTTTTTCGTATTTTAGCAGAAAAAAAATTTTTTTCGAGAGGGGTGGATAAATCATGGTGAGGTTCTCCAAAGTGACTTCGTGGAACTTAAAATTGTTGAAAGAATGAGACGCAACTGATCCACAATAAAATGTATTAACAGTTACCGTTACTGTTAATACATTTTATTGTGGATAATGTAGCGTCTCATTCTTTCTGCAATTTTAAGGGGTGGCTAAAACTGTAAAATCTACTGACCTCCCGTTGTATACCAGCTATTACTTCCAAAAAAAGAAAATGCCGTACGTTTCATTTGTCTGATACATGACGACAGTATAGTGCCAGTACTTTTCAGCAGCTAATAATATGGCAGCCAGAACTACCCCGATGATCAGCAGTTGGAGCACCGGAAGGACGTGGAACAACTCAACGACGAAGTAGTCGGGCAAGATGACTTCTTTCAGGGGTGACTTGCGACCAGTCACTTTGTACAGAATCCCCGACGTCTGCAGTCGAATTAAGCTGAAAGAAAAAATAACATCAGCATTGTCCGCCACAGATGAGCACCTACTGTACCTACTTATTAAGTTTCGATTAGGAACAGACTGGATGTATTCCAGATCCAGTGTTTGTATTCCAGTTATCAACAGGCCATGGGTATGACTTGTGTGGCCTAATCATAGCCGAGACATGACCGTTACATGATTGCTACTGTTCCTGTTCGACTTTTCCCGCTATACCAATGCCTTTATCTGAATCTGATTATCCCAAGTTGTAAAGCTGGTACGGTACATTAAGAGAAAAACACATACATAATACAAATTAGTTCTTAATTGCTTCATGCACATATTATCCAATAAAAACCTACGAAATTGATATGATGAATCCAATCCCTTATTGGTCCTTTCAGTACTGCATAACTGTCAACAAATTCTCAATCACCTGGTGAAGAACAGCCTACGGAATGGAGAGCCAGGCGCCAGATGCATTCCTGCGAACGTCCTGAACGCCGGTGTGGGTATCCTCAGAAGTTTGCACGTGAGGTCTCTCTCGGCGACGTTCCTTTCCAAGGTGAGCAGTGCAAACCGCCCACTACATGCTTTAGAGACACCCTCGTCTGTCGTGAGTGGCATTGTAGACGGACTCTCGAAGTATGAGGTGGTAAGCATTTGCGCCAGTGGGTTTTTGCTGTTCTGTCAACAAAAATGTCGTATATAAAGATGGTGATGGATAAGAAAATATGGATAAGAACATAATGAAGGCACTAATTTAGAAGACACCTGAAATTACTGGTCTACTGAGCTTAGAAGTTAGAACTTAGAAGATCACAGTCAGGCAAAGAAGAAGAAAGGTTGCCTGGAAGGCCGTGGGATAGGACATCAGACCAGCAAGCGCGCAAAGACCTCATTGAAGGAAGTTAGGAAAGGAGGAAGGGAGGAAGGAAGCAAGGCTGGTTACACTACAGTTACAATATTGTACCTGATAGTATCCGACCATGAACGTGTTGTTGACTGCCGTTAACTTGTACGTTCCGTCCTCAACTAGTCCGAACAGGTCCATGAACGGGTACAAGGGATGCTGCAGCGTCAGTGTGGACGTCAGGGACGCAGTGTACGCGGGAATTGTCAACAGCGCCATGCAGCGGGTGAAGATCAAAGCTATGCGCTTCGACAGACGTGGGCCGATATCTTCTCCATCTGAATTAATCAATCATTCTATTAAATTGTAGGTATATTTGAATCCAAACCCAACATACATTCTCATTATTTGAAGAAAGACTTTTCTCAGAAAAGGACCGACACTGCAGGGAAAACCTGGGAAAAACTAGTGCACAAGAAAGGCAGGCCGCCAAAGAACCTACCCAGATAGCCTACCGTACCAATCAGTGGCTGAATTTAGGTTAACAACAGGTCATGACTTTCTTCAAAAACACCTAGGCGGAGCCTTTCTGCATGTCCTCTGTGCTGTGACACTCGGGAAGAAATGCACAGAAAACATCTCAAGACGTGTTCTGCTCTAGTCAATATAGCAGAGGTTCACTAGATTATGTATTGGGCTGCAGCAGGAAAGCTGATGGAGGAATGACCCGATTCACCAGCATGACTAGCTATTCACGCGGTAGTCTGTTTTCCACTTACACTGGTTTGACATGGCATCCATTGACTGAAACATGGATAGTATTGACGAAAAGCCATCCCCTTCATCCCGCGTCCAATAGGTCATCAGCACAAAGCACGATTTCATCACCAAGGTGCACGCGATCAGCATCAACCAGGTTGACTTTGTGAAGGGCTCCCTGAACGAGGATGGTCTGAACGATGATTCCCTGTGCCTCACAAACACGTATACCCTAAAAGATAGATCACCGCCCGCGCATTAAGAAGCAATCGGAGATGAAAAAGGCTCATAAGTGAACTGCCAAACGACGATAGGATGTCGTCAGCACTAGGAACACCGAGTTTATTCGATTTTTATAAGCGTTCCAAGTGCCATCCTATAGTGTTCGGGTGGTAAAATTAAATATCTCATGAAGTATCAATCGTAGGGCCTATAGAGTTCTCAAAATTTATGGACAAATAGAAGAATTTTTCTGGACATTTTTCTAAATAGGGATTGGCTACAATTTGTTGAATTTGATTTGTACGAAAAACGATTGGCCTGGTAGTCCATAGAAGGAGTTCAGGAACTGTGGCCAGTTGGTGGTAGTGAAGGCTACCTCTCATATAGGCCTATATCGAAATGTAGAGGAGCAACGTTGCTAATTAAGTGGCTCATTGTGATGGCCGCTCTACGATCAATATTTCTTATGACAATCGAATTTGTAAAAAAAAAAACTAGTGATTTTCTCGTAACGCATAGCAGCAGCGATACAATGCCGCAATGACTTCTGAATAGCATGGACGCAAAGAAGCAAATTGATTTGGATGCTGATATTGATATTGGTGTTGGTATTGATATTGATATCGATATTGACATTGATATTGACATTATAGTTACGTATAATGCCATATGGGGGCGATGGAGTCCAGTAGCGTGGGGTCTTCTTCTAAGCCGTTGGCGTGGAAAACAGTTGCGTAGCTCTGCGCGTCTGGGAAAGTTCCTTTCGACTCATTCTTTGGTATGTAAGTAGTACTGCAACAAAAATTGATACTTTTACACGGTACCAATTATAAATTCCACACTCTGAGGGCCCAGGGGAGACGCCAACGGTTCGACCGCTTTTTTTTGTTTTTCTTTTGGATTGTCATGGCGGGTACCAGAGGTAAAAATTTATTGAAATGACTCTCCTATAGGTACTGTATGTTCTTTCCGATCTTGCCGTTCCGATCTAATTACCCCACCCAGGGGGCCAGAAGTAAAACATTAGGCTGACTTCAATTCTAGGCTATTTTATACTTAAATACCTGAGCCTCATTTTTCTCATGGAGAACTAGCTACCTCTACTATGCCATGATGTAACAAGCCATATTATATGATCAGGATTATCTTGATAAGATCGCTGATTGTTATTTTGCGGAAATAAAATAAAAATGAGACGCCATCAATGATTTAAATTCCTTGCAAACGTTTCATTTTGGCTAAAATAGCAGTTTCAATCGACAAAAATGAAAAAGCTCTCATACAGGTAAAATGAGAAAAGTATGGACATGGAATGTTTTGATCTTGTGCAGCACTGAAAAAATATTATTTACACAATTTTTGTTATGCTTTGCATCCAATGCAACAAGGTAGCCCAAAATGGTGCAAGGAATATTTCTACAGTGTTGCACAGGATTAAAACATTTCATGTCCGTACTTTTTTCATTTTGCGTGGACTATAATATATCATAAAGTTTTTATATAAAAGTATCTGTTTAGTTTTAATTTCAAACAATAATAATTAACCAGTAATACCTACCTAATAAAAATTATAACATAATGTAGCATATCACAAACAAAGAGTGCCAGATCCATGCCCGTAACCAGCAGAGGAAATTCCTAGAGCATACATAGACTTTTGATTTATGAAATAGGAAATTCCTTTTTTTTTTTGGAACTTCGCAGCTGCTCGATTGGATTGGAGTGTTTGTCAGCGTAATAGTACTGGTAGTACGGTGTGTACCTTGTACATTGTACTATCAATTAACTATATCATATATCTAAATCATAAGACCTATAGTATGCCAGCTCAACTCTGTATTATAAATGAATAGAAACTAATTATATATATCACTGGTGCATGCCGTGTATGACAGGCAAATTAAACCATAGCTACGATAATCTATTAACTTTAATATACTGTAGAACTATACTGCTACATTGTCTTCATTAAAATTTTAAAGTAATTTCTTTACCTAAAGTTTAACAACTGGCCCATAGTAGTCCATATTTCCAAGTGAGCGCATTCAACTTCGCTTAAACAGCTGCCCTGAAAAATGTTCCAATAACCAAAAAGGTTGTCTCTGCCATTTCACCGACAGTTCTACGTCTATGGGGGGTGTTCCAGACCACCTGGACACCCCCCATATCTCGGTTATTATGAGGAATTTTGAAATGCTCAAAAACTCGAAAACTAAGTAGGGGTCGATCTACCTTATGGTGGAATCAAATGTTTTCTCGGGGGGTCCAAAAGGGGGGTTTTCGATTCCGAGATTTCAACGGATTTACACATTTTGAGGTCCCAGGAACCCCAAAAAACGGTTTTTAAGAAATGTCTGTCGCTCTGTCTTTCTGTCTGTCTGTTCTTCGATTTCCGGGCAAACTACTCAGTCGATTTTGATGAAATTTGACATGTAGGTTTACAAAAATCGTGCCTCGAGACGCTTTGTTTTATTTTGGGCTAACTCAATTTGGGGGGTTTTATTTTCAAAAAACTCCAAAAAAATTATTTCTCCAAATTAGCTCAAAAGATTTCTTTTAAATTCACATATATTGTAGTCGTTATTAATGTTGACAAAATGCGGGAGGTCGCTTGCCCCTTGATAATTTGCTTCAGAGGGTAAAAAAATAAAAAGAACTAAATTTTAATGTAAAATGACTAAAAAATTAATTTTTCTACGAAACCTTTCTATCGATGATTTCTACATTCAGGCATGTTTTAGGTGTTAAATTGAGTAACGAAACCGGACAGTTTGCTTTCCCAAAAAACTATTTGGTTTTATGCAAAAAAGTTTTTTTGAAAAAATGATAGAAAATTCGCGCTTAAATGCCTTGCGTGCCCTGCCATTATTGCTGTGTGGTAATGTGTTGTTCTGACCTATATATATACCTCACCTCCAGTGGGGCGTCAGGTGGACAACCCCCCCCCCCCCCTACGAGATATCCGAAATTTAACCATAGGAAAATTATTTACCATGAAATTACTCATTTTCTCTGTCTTTGATAAATTGGAAAGCATGTTAGAGTAGGCTAAACTCGGACCGGTTCTTTGCAAACTTTCTCACCATCAACCCCTTGTTTTACATATTTTAGAAATAACTAATAAAGACATAAAAATTAAGCTTTTTTTTCTGAGGAAGTGTGAAACCTGCCATGGACATTTTAAATGTTTGATTTGGGGTAGAATCGAGGTAGTGTGCCGACCCGAACTAAAACCCACTCCCTTCTCGCATTAGGAGAAGTCCTGTACATGCTGGAATGGAAGAAAACGTTCGTTGCTTAGGGAGGATGATTTTTGGAGGAAAGTGGAAGAGGTATACAATGGGACAGGATTGAAACGCAGCAGTACGGCAAGTATGCTGTATTTGGGGGAGTCCGAGTTAGTGCCAGTGGCTAATCCGTACATAAACTATAGTAGGCCTACCAACAGGATTACTCCTGACAAGCGCTCTGACGAGAGTAAGTAGTCTGAAATCTTCGAAAACGATTGTTCTCATTGCGTCTGCAATGTTTTCCTTATGCACCCAAAATACTCACGGCATTGGGCCGAAGTAAGCTCAGTTGAATGTTCCTGAAATTGTTTCAATTTCTGTAGACGCCTGGCAGGACTGCCAGACCATAGCGTGGGGTCCACACAGCAATCTTCTCGGTCCCAACAGACCTTTTAATGCCGAAGTACTCGTATATCCCGCAAGTGGCAGTTCGCGGGGCGTGGCAGTAGACGAAATAGAACAGCGTGTTAACCGTCACGTAGAAGGTGGGTGAAGGGGGCAACGGCTTGGTTTCGTCGATGAACAGAAGCCAGTGCCCTCGTGACATCTCCATGGAAGTTATCTGTAATTAAATTTCGATAGGCTATGAAAATGCTCCTATGAGTCCAGCATTCCTTGAATATGAAGAAATATTGCCTATATGAAGAACCAGTAGAATTCGGGCTGATGGGCCGTGGTCGAATGGAATGTGAACTTCAACCTTCGAAGTCTACGCAGCGCCACTGAAGATGTCGACCGCAGATGTTGACGAAACGTTTGGAAGTTCACTTTCAATTCGACCACGGCCCATCAGCCCGGATTCTACTGGTTCTTCATTCGACTCCGGCAGTGAAAGCCTTTGCAGTTACAATATTGTCTATAGTTCAGGTTCTGACTCCTGTTTCCGAGGTTTCCAAATGTTGCTTTGAATCACTAGTACCACTGTGCAGGAGAGTGACCTATAGCGACAGTGGGGAGATTTTTCCCTCTCAGCGGTCTGCCTACGCTGGGGTTTTCTGTTAGGGCCCTCCCTTACAATGGAAGAAGAAGAAAAAGAAGAAATATTGGACGTTGCCGAAGATTGTTTGAGTTGCGTAGTCGCTACCTAACATCCTCGTAGGATCTCGTTAAGAAGCAAATATAGAGATGCTATCTCTCTCCCTTTCAGGTTGGAACCGGCCTAATCTCAGGCTCGTACATTCTTTCAAACGGCTACCTTGCTTGCAGCCACAAGACTGATTCCACATTTTTCATCAGTCTTTAAATTTATTAACCTACCTGCAGTACACAGTATTAATAATAAAATGTTGTTGTTGTTGTTGTTTTTCCAAAGCCTGCATTCAGCATTTCTGCATTAAGCAACCCTGTCAGCCTGGCGTAAGGAGTCAGTCTGTTTGTTAACTTGAGGTACCCACAGGGCAGACTTTTTCACCTCAGGGAGAAGGGGAGTTGACTAGGGTTGACCTCCTGATGATAATGGATTCCGAACCACTTGGGGAAAATGGAAAAGACACACAAATAAATCGGAGGTGACCAGGAGTCGACACGCACGTAGACTGACTGGTATAGTCTCAGCGCGTTATCATGTCTCACCATGTTCCCTTACCTACGCTATGCACACTACCCAGTTTGCCGCATTTTGAAACATGCTCTGCTCTCATGGATTTAACATGGTAAGGCTGTTGGCTATGAATAAAATGGAGAGCACCAAATGATACCCCCCCCTTTTTAAAATTATCATTACGTCACTGAATCCAACTTTACAGCTAATGGTCTTACATTGCCAAGGAGTTGAATGGCAGCTTGATTGTTGGAGGACAATAAGACCATCTCCATTGAGCCATGGTCCATAGCGCCCAACTGCAAACGCGTCTTCAATTGCTCAATGTTGACTATAGTACCTGTTTATCACAAAAAGCCAAAGCAATGAAGTTACTATAAGTTTGTTATAGTCAGTGGCGGCGCTAGAAATTTTAAGGCGGGGGGGGGGGCGGGCATGGGGGGGCCTGACTTCTATCTGGGGGGGGGGCAATGAAAAAACAAAACATTTATCATTGGAAGTAGGTATAATGAAGTAAGTAAAATGTAACCAGTTTTAATTCTGAAGTGTTTTAATTACTAAAATTCTCCTAGGCCTAGATATAACATGTATGATGTATAATATCTCATAAGTGGGTGGGCCCAGGGGGGGGGGGGCAGAGAAACTTTCGAGGGGGCCAGGCCCCCCCCCCGGGCACCCCCGTAGCGCCGCCACTGATTATAGTACATATAATTATTAAGAATTGAGAAAAATTGGTTGCATAACCGTCAATTTGAAGGAATATTTTGGGGCATGGGGAACATGTAAATTGGATTACCCTAAGACGGCTATTCCAGCTGTCAATAATCCGTCATTTGTTCATCAACAATTGATGAGATGTTTGTTTTAAAGAGACTATTATGTAGATACTTGACTTATCTATTATAAATTAAGTTATAATATGTTAGAGACTTATTATTACGTATTGATGCACAAATGACGGATTATTGACAGACAGAATAGCCACCTAAAATCAGTCCGTTTCACCCAAGAAAATTAATAAATATTCGTAAGAATTCAAGCAAATAATTATTTATTACAAGAGTAAAAGGTAGAAAACAATGTGAAAGTATATGAGCATCTTCTCTTTTTCATATCCAATTACAACCTTCAAATTATACATTTACTTTACAACTCAATTATGTAGTATATGCTTACCAATTACCATAGATTTTTCTTCTGCTGAGGTTTCGGATCCTGTGCAGAGCCGTGTGATCTCCTGCGTCCAATAGCATAATCGCATGCCTTACCGAAAAATAGTTCATCACAGTGGCTGTAATCTCTAGTTCAGTTCGGAGAGAAATTGCAGCGCTGGTTTGCAGCAAGAAACCGGCCGAAATGGCTGCGGCTAACAGCATTGCGAATTTAAAAATATATTTTAAGGAGAGGCCTCACGGAAATTTTCTATGAAAAGCATAACACAATTTCGGTTGCATAATCAAAAAAATGTTTTTAATTTAAATTCACCTCTCTTGTGGTGAAAATTTGGGACTTTCTTTTAAAATATAAAAAGGTTAATTCCATACAAATAATTTAAGGTAATGAATGTAGGTATCCGATTGACTTCTTCAATAGCCTTTGTAGATTAGTACCCATGTTGAGTTAAGGAACGTCTCCGATCGCACGGTGTGCACAGAATAGCACAAGTAGGTAGAAGCGGCTACTTCATCACCACTAAAGCCTTCACTTGCTCACTTGCTGAACCCGAAGGAAAGATACAGACCGTTGATAAGGTTTACCTAGGTAGTACAATAAGAAAAAAAAAAAAAAAAAATCGTTCTTTATTGCTTTCCAATTTATACATAGGCCAAGTAGCCTATAAGGAAAGCTTTTTTCGATTTTCGATTCCGAGATTTCAACGGATTTACGTGTTTTCAGGTCCCAGGTACACAAAAAAGTGGTTTTTACGAAATGTATGTCGGTCGCTCTGTCTGTCCGTCTGTTTGTATGTCTGTCTGTTCATCTATTTCCGGGCAAACTACTCGGCCGATTTCGATGACATTTGGCATGTATAGGTTCACAAAAACTATGCCTCGAGATGTTTATTTTTATTTTGGGTTAACTTAATTTGGGGGGGGGGGGTTTATTCTCAAAAAACGTCTAAAAAAATTATTTCTCAAAAACTGCTCCAACGATTTCTTATAAATTCACATATATTGTAGTCGTTTTTAATGATAACAAAATGCGGGGGGTCGCTTGCCTCTTGATAGTTTGCTTCTGGGGTTAAAAAAAAATAAAAATAGGCCCTAACTCAATTTTCACGAAAAATGATTTTAAAAAAATTTTTCTTTGTAACCTTTCTATCGATGATTTCTACCTTCAGGCATATTATAGGTGTTCAATTTGATAATTAAAAATGCAAGGAATGAAAAAAGACGGCTTTCCCTAAATTTAACGTTATAAATACTTCTAGACCGCTTCATTCAAACAGGTCCTACTTTTTTCGACGTTTTAACCAAAACAAACCAATAAAAAACTAAATTAGAATATAACTGAGGGTAGACATCAAATGGAGCTCTTTATATAAGAACCGGAACCGAGTATAATATCGTCAATTTTGTTATCACAGAAAAGTTGCTGAATAGCCATCAAATGAATGCTGAATTATTTATCCCTTATCTATAGGCTAATAGTCATTAAAAAATTATATTTAATGCAATTCAAACTTCAAGCCTTTTATATAAATACTTTACAGTCGTTACGAGATATTTGCTTTTCGTTAGTTTGATTTGAAGAAGCGTTTATTCGTATTTGTAGTCTCGCGGGCTGTCTGTAGGCCAAGAAGTACAGTAGTAAAGAATGATTTTTGTTTTCCTACTTAGCCTATAAAGGAAAGGTTTTTGGTGTTGTGGATTTCAGTGAATGTACTACTGGCCTACAAGTTTTGAGGTCACACAGGAAAATTACCAGGATAATGAAAATAGCAAAATGGAACAAATTGCATAGCGTCATATTTGCAGGAATGCAATAACAGTAAGATGACGGGCATATCACCGCATTGACGATGTCACATCCTTCTTACGTTGAAATATACCACGTAAACTTTTTATACAAACACCTCTATCGCAGCTTTAGAGTGTCATTGAACCACTAGCGACTGAGCCACCTCCACAGAATGGGTATCGCTGATTCATCCGAATGCCCCCTCTGCTTCCAAGGGGAAGGAACAAGGGTAGAAAACCGAACTACGACACAGGGGGAAAGGCTCAGCAATACTATGCGGCACCGCGTCAAATAGCCTCCCAGCCAAGGACGGGCTTTGGCTGAAGAGGAAAAATATTCAAGATACTGTGGCGCCAGTCTCGATGGCGTAGTCTGTGGTATTAGAAAGTGCGCGATTGAGTGTCATGGCCGCGGTTTGGTATTTTACTATTTTGGTCTTTGGAGTGAATATAAATGTTATCTGCTACGGGTTTAGTTTCTGAATATATATATACCTAAATATACCTATAAGTGGTGACCCCGCACGAAAATGAACACAACTACCGCAGTTACAACGGCAACAACAACCTCAGCAACAACGGTTACTGCCAGTACAGTGTTTACAAATGCTCCTATTACGCCCGCCAGTGTCAATGCAGTCAGTGTGAAGATCCCGCCATTCTGGGCCGAAGAACCGGAGCTGTGGTTTGCACAGTTGGAAAGCCAGTTTTCCTTGTCCCATGTTACGGCCGATACGACGAAATTCAATTATGTAGTGTCAAATCTCGACTATAAGTATATAAAAGAGGTAAAAGATGTAATTAAAAATCCTCCTAAAACAGGCGTTTATGATAAGCTTAAAGCTGAGCTGATAGCACGGTTGTCCCCTTCCCGCGACCAACAGGTTAGACAACTTTTAGTACACGAAGAAATGGGAGATCGCAAGCCGTCGCAATTCCTGAGATTTTTAAGACAATTGGCTGGAACCGGGACCCCAGACGACTTTGTACGAACCATTTGGGTGAGTAGACTTCCAGTAAACGTCCAACTCATCGTTGCTTCACAACCTACTAGCTCGTTGGACTCCTTGGCAATCCTGGCTGATAGTGTGTACGAAGTCTTGAATCAAACCTCCGGTTCACAGGTATGTGCTGCTTCCACCACGCAACCTGCAGTTTCGGAATTTGACGAAATAAAAAGCTGCATTTCTGAGCTCACCAGACAGGTTAACGCTCTCACGACTGCTCAAGATTCGCGTTCACGTTTGCGGGCACGTTCGCCGCAAAGCCGCCAGCGATCCCCCAGCGGTGCTCGGGGCGTTGGTGGCCTGTGCTGGTACCACGAGCGTTTCCAAGAAAGAGCGACGAAATGCCGTCCACCATGTGCGTTTAAAGCTACGGGAAACGGCACGGGCAGTCTCTAATGGCGGCTCAACGTGACTGCCACCTATTTCGTCGCCTATTCGTTACAGACAGTAATACAAAAATAAAATACTTGGTTGATACGGGTAGTGACTTGTGTGTATACCCACGTACACTTGTAACTGGCATCAGAGCGCGGACGATTTCAAAAAGCGACTTTAAGTTATACGCAGCTAATCAATCTGTCATAAACACATATGGCACAGTGAGTCTTAATTTAAATTTCGGACTAAGGAGAGAGTTCCGTTGGAATTTTATAATTGCGGACGTCGCTAAGCCAATTATTGGATTAGACTTTTTAGCATTCTATGATTTACTCGTTGACATTAAAAATAATCGATTAGTTGACAAAGTAACGTCACTCGCGACTACAGCTAGTGGTGTGGCAAGCAGCGGTAGTTTGTTATGCGAGATTAAGACTATTAAAGGCTCGTCTCGCTATCATACCTTACTTTCACAGTTCCCAGAGGTTACGCGACCACCCGGTCCTCCCGTTTTCAGTCGTCCACGCCGTTTAGCACCTGACCGCCTCCGACATGCTATGAAAGAGTTCGAAGATATGGTTCACGCTGGAATCGCTCGGCGGTCAGACAGTCCATGGGCTGCCCCGCTTAATCTGGTGCCGAAAAAGGACGGCACCTACCGGCCATGTGGAGATTATAGAGGTATCAATTCCAGAACCGTACCCGATCGTTATCCTGTGAGGCATATCGCCGACTTTTCGCATAACCTGGCCGGCTGCACCGTTTTTAGCAAAATTGACCTTGTGCGTGCTTATCATTTAATACCAGTTAACCCAGCGGATATCCCTAAGACCGCCATAACAACCCCGTTTGGGTTATTTGAATTTCCTTTCATGGGATTCGGCCTCAGAAATGCCGCCCAAACCTTTCAGAGGTTTATTGACGAAATTTTGCGTGATTTGGACTTTGCATTTCCATATCTCGATGATGTTTTGGTATCATCACGATCGCACGAGGAGCACGAAGGACATCTTCGCCAGGTACTCCAACGTTTGCGTGACAACGGCGCTGTTTTACACTCAACAAAGTCCATTTTCGGACGCTTCGGACGTAGCAATCGGGGCGGCACTGCAACAAATGGTAGATGGCGTATGCCAACCCCTTGCATTTTTTTCAAAAAAATTAACCCCTTCGCAAGCTAAGTACAGCCCATTTGATCGAGAACTTCTTGCAATCTACGAAGCCGTGAAATATTTTCGTTTTATGATTGAACTTAAACCATTTACTATCTGGACGGATCACAAGCCCATCGTAGCTGCCTTTCGTAAAGTGTCCGATACGTGTTCACCCAGACAATATCGGTATTTCGACTTTGTGTCTCAGTTCACCACGGACATACGACATATCTCGGGTGACAGCAACGTAGTGGCTGATGCCTTGTCACGTGTGGATTCCATTTGCTTTGGAATTTGCCTTCGCAATCTTGCTAGTGCTCAGGAATCGGACACGGAATTACAAAGATTACTGGCCGCTGATTCGTCCCTAGAACTCAGGAAAATTAAAATTTCTGACTCCATAGAGAACGAGGTATATTGCGATGTCTCCATGCCTACGCCACGTATCTATCTTACACCGGACTTCCGAAAAAAGGCATTTGAGGATGTTCACGGTTTGAGTCATCCGGGCGCAAAACCTACGATACGCCTGATGTCTGAACGGTACGTATGGCCCAACATTCGCAAAGATTGCAGATCTTGGACGAAGAACTGTCTGTCATGCCAGCGCTCTAAAGTCTCACGGCATACGCGTACTCCCATTCACGACTTCGTAACACCGTCGGAACGGTTTTCGCACGTCCACGTAGACCTTGTAGGTCCGCTAGCTGTATCTCACGGGTACCGTTACTGCTTGACTGCCGTCGACCGCTTCACTCGATGGCCTGAGGTTATCCCCATAGCTGACATAACTGCTGAAACAGTGGCGTCAGCCTTTGTTCATGGTTGGATCTCGCGCTTCGGCTGTCCTGTCAAGATTACGACAGACCGAGGACGACAATTTGAGTCTCACTTGTTCCAGGAGTTATCCCGGTTGAGTGGGTCTCGCCATTTTACCACCACTGCGTATCATCCGTCAGCAAATGGCCTCGTCGAGCGCCTACATCGCCAATTGAAGGCGGCCATTATGTGCCACAACAACGACGATTGGGTTGAAGTTCTTCCCCTAGTTTTGTTGGGCATTCGTACGGCCTGGAAAGAAGATATCTCGTCTTCAACCGCGGAACTGGTGTACGGCGGGTGTCTTCGCTTACCAGGAGACCTGTTTCACCCGTCGGCTGACAAGATTGTCGACCACAACGTCTTTTTGGATCGTCTACGCAGACATATTCAATTGCTTCGACCGACGCCGGTAGTACGACACGGTTCTACGACCACTTTCGTTCATCCAAGACTCCAGGATGCGGGGGCAGTGTTCTTACGTCATGACGCAGTACGTCGTCCTCTACAACCTCCGTATAGTGGCCCCCACAGAGTTCTCGGTCGCACTGATAAAACTGCAAAGATCAGTGTTAATGGAAAAGAAACCACGGTTTCTCTCGATCGGCTCAAGCCTGCCTTTATCATGGGAGACCCTTCTTCAGTTTTACCGAAGCCTTCGTCCTACATTCCTACTTCGGACGCAACAAGGGCGGCTCACAGCCTGCCATCGCCGCCTGCGACTCACAATCTGCCACCATCGCCTGCAGCTGTCAATCTGGACTCCCGGACTTACACTTCGCGTTCTGGCAGACGTGTGCGCTTCCCCTCGCGGTTTGACGACCTTTAGGTCTCCAGGGGGGCTTCTGTGGCGCCAGTCTCGATGGCGTAGTCTGTGGTATTAGAAAGTGCGCGATAGAGTGTCATGGCCGCGGTTTGGTATTTTACTATTTTGGTCTTTGGAGTGAATATAAATGTTATCTGCTACGGGTTTAGTTTCTGAATATATATATACCTAAATATACCTATAATACAATTATCCTTGTTTGCAATCAGTCCGTGACGTAGTCTCGGGTAAACCCACCGTAGGCCAAACCGGTCTCTCAAATTGCTCCATAGCCACACATCTTCAAGTGTTGTATCGTACGTATAGTCTATACTGTCAAAAAATGTGAATATTTTTTGACATTGATGTAGCCTACTTTGTTTGGTTGTTTCATTTACCTAATATTTTTCATAGACATTGATGTTCAGTAGATTTACCCATTAACTTAGCCTACTAGTGCAATTTATGGATATTTACTTATCGTAGCCTGCTCATACACGGGTTTGGTTGCTAGTTGAGAGTAACACATGGTAAGTACTATAAATGTATATAGGCTACATCATGTTAATTTTTAAGTTCAATGACAGTCAGGCAAACATTAGGTTGAAACGATCTTATTGAATTAAGGTCTGCACCATTAGAAATGGGTGTCATTAGTGGTCTATATAGAAGAGATGGGACATTATCTTCCCGCTAAAGAAAGTCATTAAAACTTTCATTGGAAAGAGGAGAGGTAAGCCCAGAAATTTTTCTTTTTCTTCTCTGAATGCATGCCTCTTCTATCGTACTTCGGACTCCCCTAATCGAAGTCAGGTATGTTTGTAGATTATCGAATGTATTTAGCCATGATGACTGTACGACTAGGGAATTTTAACGCAGTGGTTTCCCATTGCCTTCTGCATCGTTGAGTCTTCATTGGGCTCCTCTGCCTTCGGGGCCCGACCGCAGGACAAAAGGCTGCCCTAGTATATAGTGGCTGCATAGCTAGAGGCGGGAACTACTCGCACCGTCACATAGTCATCCTCGAGCAACTGATGCTTTTTCTAGACATCCTAGCAGACTTGCCACCACACCCTCCGATTATGCCGCTGCTTGGTCGGGGACAGCTTATTAGTTGTATTTGTTATATACACAGCTAGTCATCATTTTTGGTGGCGTTTTCGCTATCCGTCACCTGCAGCTCAGTCTTGGACATTGAGGTGGTAAAAAAATCGTGTGCTTGACTGTAATTAGTCCTGCGGGCCTACTATGCCTTTTGGTATTAGACTTAACCGATTTCTGGTGTTAAAAATGTAAACAAAACAATTTTGAATATTATACAATAATTTAGTACCTACTTTCCATTGTAAAATTATCTTAATTCTTTACCTTTTTAATCCCAGGTCAAGATTAAAAATAATCGCCATAGTTGACCCGCTGCAGTGTTAATGCGACTCGGGTGAATTATGTTCGAGTAGCAGTCAGGCAAACATGCTAAAAAGAATAATAGAAGACAAATATTTCCGTCGAAACCATAAGTCTTTTAGCATCAAATAGGATTTTTTTTCCATTAATTCAGAATAGCTAAATTGGTTTTACATACAGTATATATATTTTTTTCTGTTTTTAGTTCATCGCCACTAATATTAAGAAAATAAGCTAAAACAAAACCAAGAATTCTGGCAGAACTAACCTGGCTGCCAACAGAACCATTCTGTTGAACAACTTATTGACCTATTCAGGAATAATTAATCGAAAGAAGACCAACTTCAACCACAGTTAAAAGAAATCAAGGACAACTCGATCGACACTAATTGCACTCTGGCATAAATAACAACCTGCAGGGACAACAGACAACAATGTTGTGGCATATCGTCGTATGCCTTTTCATAATCAACAACGTCCAAATATCTACGACTGAAGAAACTAGCAACGAGACATTTCATTTAAGATGGGTCGACAATCAATCTGGCCGCATTCGAGGAATGATCAAATTGCTGAATTATTTATATTTCATTTCAAATGGTTACCTTTACGCTTATTCTCCAATGGAAAATGTGACGAAAACTATGACAAACATTACAGAGTTTATAGGCGATAAAATTGAAATGGCTGTAGTTAATAACGTAATGTACAGAACGTCAAGTACTGGTGCTTTATATGCACATGTGCCAGATGAATTCGGTTCTAAAAAGATTTCTGACGATTGTGAGGGATGGGCAGCTAGCTCATTTGAAATGACATCACTAATGGGGAAGCTTTTCTTCCAGGGAAAGTGGAACAGTGTATGCACCTATGACTTTGAAACCAAAAAGGCAACTTACCTGGGGGAAATGCACACAGTAATTACTACATTGGCTGCAATGTATAACAAAATATACATCGGCACTCATCTAGGTCTATGGGCGATGAACCCAGAAACTGGAGAAAAAACATTAGTCCCCGGAACAGATTCGTTACGAGTGTTAGTTGTTGTACCAGTTGTTTCAAAAAATGAAATATATATTAGCGTGCTTAGAAATGGGGTTTATAAATATAGTCGCGATACTGGTGTTACAACAACACTTGTTTGTTCTGATTTTTACAATAATTCGCATAGCTCAGTAAAAGCAATGGTGATTCATAACCATTATTTGTTTTATGGGGCAGAAGATACTGTTGTTATACAAGACCTTTCCACAGAGAAATGTCATAGAGTTGAGGATATCAGAGGTAATGTTACGGCAATGACTAACTATAATGAGAAATTATACATAGGGACTGACATAGGTGATGTATATGAGTTAAAATATGAAAATTCTTGTGTAGATTTATCTATTGTTATACCACAGAATCTAATAAGCAGAGACATAATTAACGAGGCAAGTGATTTTGAAATTTTACACGCATTGCAAGAACTCAACCCCGAATTAGATATTTCTTTGCTAGATGTGACACTCGTCAAGACTAATTCGTCAGCTATTATAAAGCCTAAATCAGATCAACAGCAATATTGCGGCAAAAGGGTAGTTTTCTATGAGTTAGGAGACGATTCTAATGAATATATTGATTTTCAAAAATTAATACGTAAAGGACTTTTTGGAACTTTAAAAGATGGTCGTTCAATTAAGCATGACATTCAGAGAGTAATCAACTTTGATACGTCTTATATGATGTTTTCAAAAATATTGGCTACCAAAGATAGTGAAATCAAAAATGTAACCGTAAGGGAGCTTGTTTGTTTTGAGAAAATAACCTATTCAGCTAAGATTGAGAATAGCCCTACTATGATATATTTACCTGACTGCAAATATGAAACGAAATTAACAATCACTAATGACATTAGTAAAATTCCCATTACGGGTCAAAATAATACTGCTTTGGATGAAACAGATAGCTGGAATACGATTTTGGGAGCATGGCCTTTTGTTGAAGTCGACTCTACTTCGCCAGATCCTGGGAAAGAAGATGTAGTTTCTTTGGGAAACAACTGGGGAGAGGCGGACGAAGATGGTGTGTATGAAGAAATTTCATCGAACGGTGTCAAATCAATGAATATTACAGTCGAGGGTAAAGATATTCATGTAAATCTAACTACAAAAAGTGATGTAAAACTTTTAACGCTGACTTTAAGACAAACTGTTAATGGTTTTGTTTTTGGAACTTATGTCAATTCTCGCAATACTATTGATCAGTTTTGGGTTTCAGTTAAAGAAATTATGGTACATTTAAAGATGATTAATTTGTTGCCTCCAGAAATTGTAATTAATGATGACGATAGTATACGTTTCCAAATTCCACTTAAACGATCGTGGAAACGTACTTATGAGCCAGAAATAACTTACAGTGAAACCTGATACCGGATGTCTAGGACGATGGCCCCATCATGATAAATTCGGTCTTTACGGTGCTTAACTTAATTGAAACTAATTTACAATACCTAAATTAAATGTTGAATTTACACTCGTAGACGAAATCAATGAGACCATCTTGGCTTTTTTTAGACCCAGGCCCACTGACCCTTGTTGATATTGTTTGAATTTCCCGCCAATATATCACTTAATAATGTAATCTCTTTGTGACTATATCGTGTGTATGCTTTGCATTGAACTATATATATATACACTGGAAACACGCAAGGAGCGCTAGGGATTTCGGCAACGGACAAAACCTGATATCTTGAATATTATGGCAGAAGCGTTCCATGCCATATACAATTACTTGTAAATTTTGATGTTTTTCAATAATTTTTTTAATACGATTTATTGACATTTTCTGCTTTTGTAATATTTTTTTATTTAATATAGAACAATATTCTATGGTCATACACCGGCATTTATGAAGATTTATTAATATTTAGCTAGGAATATGTTACTAAGAAAATTTGTGTCAAGCAGCAATTTAACAAAAGATAGTCAAACTATTTAGTCCAATCTAACCATGTTCGTCTATTTAATTGCATTGGGACTAAATTTGAAGTGTTCAACTTGCTAAATTTAGGCCCCTACCTATACCAGGAGTAGATCCAGCCCATTGGGGGGGGGGGTAATCTGGCTCACAATATAATAAACAAATGTAGTATCCTTTACATTATAACGGAATAAGTTAGGCAACTTACAACAGGCTAGCTTATAAGATTTTGGGGGCAGCTCCCCCCTTCAGCTGTCAGCTGCCTGACAGGGGGGCGGATATCCCCCCCCCCAAAAAAAAAATCAGTGAATCTATTTTATAAGGTAATTTTTATAACACTCTGATTTAATCGATACTACATAGGCTTTTCCTATTTTGACCCACAGCTACCCCCCCCCCCCCCCATGATGAGCTGGATCCGTCCCTGATCCACCCACACCGGCATTCGAATTTTTAAATCTCATAGCCTACTTATTATGCTTACACGATGTGAATATTCTGTGTGCTATCTTCAATGAAAAATATTGCAGTGTTGATTTAGGGATGTCAATATCAATAAGCCTAATAATTTCTAGAAATTTTGCAGTACGTGTGATTTGCAAGAAAGCCACGAAATTCGCCCAAATGGGAAATAAAAACACTTTTTTCCTCTGTAAATTAGCCTTATAGTGTTTCGCTATTTTTATTCACTATCAAAACTTAGGTTCTGCAGGACTAGGCCTGCTTAGGCTGCTGGAATTTTCAGCTTCCTAAAATAATTTTAAACTTGACGAACTAAAAAATGCCTTGAGGTTGAAACAATAATAATTTTTTTTTTTTTTCCCAGCCGGTACCCCTAGCACTGGGAGCATTTAATAGAAATAAAACAATACAACATTAAAGAAAATAATAGTTTTTACCGGAATACTGCATGTAAGCCCCATAAGGGAGGCTTGTGGCAGGATTCGCCAAGAGACTAAAAACAGTTATTATTATGGGATAATAATAATAATATTCACTTCACTTTTTCACTTTTTTCCTTGACCGGTAACCCCGGACAAGGTGCATATATTGAGAACAACAATTTGTTATTAATCAGCATTATCACGCTCAAGCTTCCGCTTATCGAGCGATCATAGTGCAGTGGCTCTGCAAGATATAAATATAATTAATAATAATTAATAATAATAAACCATTATATAGTACTCACTCTAGCTTTCTGCAATGAGTGAGATCCTTCTGAACTCTGAAGGATGTATTTATATATATTTATTATTTATACTATTAGGCCTATATATTATTATATATAGGTGTAAAATTATATGTATAATGAAATGGCTAATAGTCTGTATTTAAAATTAAGTATTTTTTAAATTCTTTTTTTATTTTCCCTATTTTGTTCAATTCTTTTAGTTTAAGTGGCAATTTGTTAAATATCTCTGGTAAAACTGTTTCATTGAGACGTCTGCCGTACTTATTATGTGTTATAGGAATATTTTGTCTCAATGTGTCTACGTTTCTCAGTTGCCTCTTATTCTGTGTGTTTCCAACAATTTTGCTTAAATACATAAAGTAGTTATTCTTTATAATAAGATATTTGTACAGTTTTCCTATTGGTAGTATATCTAGAAATCTGTATGTTTCGTCTATATTTTTAAATTTTTTGTTTAATTTATTAGATAGCATGTTTTTTACTATTTTATTTTGCATTTTTTGTGAAATAGCTGTTGTTATCTCTCCCCCAAGTTTGTATTCCATAATTTAATACCGATTCTATTAGTGCATGGTAAATCATTTTTAGGGTTTTTAGCGGAAGGCAATATTTTAATTTTTGTATGGCACAACACCCGGACCTCATTTTTTTGTATATACAATCAATTTGATTCTGCCATGTTAGTCTACTGTCCAATATTAACCCAAGGTATTTATGCTCCTCCTTAATCTCTATTTCTTCTAACCGGTCCCCTGTTTCGCATGTGAACAATTTTTGTTTTATTGCAGTTTATCGTGACACCCACATCGTGTGTTAGTTTCTGTAGTTTTCTTATTATTATGTTCATTTCTTTTGATGCTTCTTCTGCGCTGTCATTTACTATTACTATGGCAATGTCATCAGCAAACATAAATAATTCTGCTCCTAGAAGTTTTGGTATTGAGTTGGTTGTAAGTATATACAATAGGGGTCCGATTTTACTACCCTGGGCCACACCGGACTCCCAAGCTTTCAGTTTTCCAGTTTTTTCATTCAGGCGCACCGTCGCTTTTCTATTTCTTAAATAATCTTGAAACCATTCAAGTTCAATCCCCTTCACTCCTATTTCACTTAAGCTTGTAATTATGTTATTATGGGGAAGGACGTCAAAGGCCTTCGAAAAATCTACAAACAAGACGAATGCTTGCTTATTTGAATGTAATGCTTTGTTAATGTACTCAGTAAAATCGCTTAGACACATCTCCGCACTTTTTTTTCTTTGAAACCCATATTGGTTGGGAGTAATAATTTTATTGCGGTCTATGTAGGACGTTAATTGGTTATGCACAACTTGTTCTAGGACTTTTTCTGCTAAGCTTAGTAAGCTGATTGGTCTATAATTTTTTATGTCGTTATGCTTTCCGGATTTGTAAATTGGACGAATTGCGGAAATTTTCATTATGTCTGGCACTTTGCCATGTTCTAGGGATCCGTGTATTATTTTATAGATTAGTTTTATCAATATTTTATGACTTTTTAAATCCCTTACTCTTAGTTGGTCAATTCCTGGCGAATTGTTATTTTTTAATTTTAATATTATTTTATTTATATCCTCCTCGGTTACTTGGCTAAATTTAAATACGTCTGTTGTGTCTTGCTGCCTGCTGGGGGTAAATACGTTTGAAATTTTTTTATTGCATTTTACAGTTACTAATTTTATTTCACGTATAAATGTGTCCAGAAATTCGTTGGACAACTCTGTCATGTCTACATTTTGCTTATTTTTATAAAAATATTTCATGATGTTGTCCTCAATGGTGTTTGTCTCTTTTCTGCCGGTTATTTCGGCAATCATTTGCCATGTTTTTTTTATATAGTTTTTTATTATTTTAAATTTTTGGTGTACGTGTTGTAGTTTTGCTAAGTGTATCATTTTATTAATTTTGTTCCTTTGTTTTACATAATCTTTCTTAGAACTTTCTGTTAATAATAATAATAATAATAATAATAATAATAATAATAATAATAATTAGTATTAAAATTATACAGGACAATCAAAGCCGTAGCCAGGATTATTTTTTTTTTGGGGGGGGGGGGGGGTAAAAATTTCATTGGGTATTACATAGTGGTTTTTATGTTTCCTCTCAAAATCCGATTCTATCTAGTGTCAAGCCATTTCATTTCGGGGCAGTAACGGTTTCAGAAAAAGTTTTCGGGGGGGGGGGGGGGGCGGTAGCCCAAAAAATATCGCGTTTCCCTTACTTGAGTAATAATTTCTCTTAATTTCCTTCAAAAGTCCATTCTAACTAGAATAATGCTATTTCTCTCGGGGGGGGGGGGCGACCGCCCCCTCCGCCCCCAAGGATCCTCCCTTGGCTACGGCCTTGAGGACAATTGAAAGTGTGTGCGATTTGTTGACATAATGATTAATAAAACTGAAATAAACCCATAAATGTTGCCTCAACTAATGACCAACCCATGGGAACACTTACTAGTGAAAAGTAATATTTTCCCCCGTTTCTCGACACATCTTGAACCTATTAGTGCATTTATAAGCAGAGCAAGATATGACCATTATGTCAAACCAAAGAAAAACTCAATAAATGGGTAAATAGATTAAATAACAGGCAATGAAATACGTCTAAATCGCATTGAACGCAATGGAGTCAACCACTTCTTGCCATAATACCCCTTTTGTCACGTGACCAAAAGTGAAGACATTTGTTCAGCGTGGGCTAGGTGCCGTGGTAGCAATCCATGCATATCAATGATGCTTTGTGTGTTAACTTACTATGGCCGCTATGTACTTACGCATTTATTCCTTTTTTATATGATTTACGGATGAATAATAAATACTATTTAACTTCATATTTATGATATATTATTTTTATTATTATTCTAAGACTTGGAAAGAACCCGCAAGGAATCCTGAACGGCACCGCTATCTACAAATGCATAGCGGTGCCTTGCAGTGTTCCTTATCGGTTCCTCTCAAATATAGATGGGAACCGGTCATATAGTAATAAATAAATAAATATCGACTTTTTTTGTTTTATTACTAAGCCAACCTAGCGGAGTTAGGGCTATAAGCCCTCTCTTAAACTCAACTAGGAAAGTCCGGGACCGCCTGCTTTGCATGCCCTCCGAAGCATGGCCAGAAAATATAGCAAGTGTGGGACTCGAACCAACAACCTTTCGGGTGAAAGTTGGAGTCCGTTCCACATTAATTCATGCCAGTCTGGATCTTCAATGCTGTCTCAATTTATGAGTGGGTATGTTGTGCGCAGCTGTGCGCCCGAAAATTCAGTGAGTTCGAATCTTATATCGATACATTTTCTGTTTCGGATTTGATTGGCCACTTTTTAAGTCGTATGTACTTATACCGACGTGTCTAGCTAGTTTCGTAACGTCCATCTTGTTAGCAATGAGTTTTTCCCGAGTGGGAATGTTAATTCCCATCATGTAGCAAGGGTATTTCAGGGGCGGAGACTTACTGTACATTATAGTCGATTTCTATATAATTATTCTGAGGTTATTTCAAGCTATAAAAATGCCTCTGGGTCTGTTGTTGTTTCTAACGCCTGGTTTCAGCATTTCAGCTTTAAGCAACCCTGTCAGCCTGGCGGGGGGAGTGAGTCTGTTTGATAACTTGAGGCACCCTAAGGACGGACTCCTTCACCTCAGGGAGATAGGGAGTTAACTGACAGGGTGAACCTCCTGATTACAGTATAGTGGATAATTCCGAACCACTAGGGGAACATGGTAAAGCCACACAAATAAATCGGAGATGACGAGGACTTCACACGCACGTAGACTGACTGGTATAGTCTCAGCGCGTTACCATATCCAACCATGTTCCCCTGCCAACGCTGTGCACTAGGATACTTGCAGTATATTTATAGGCCTATATATATTTTTTCCTTTTACATTATTATACTAGTACTTTAATACCATAAAATATGGGAACACCATCAAAAACGAGAAGTGGCTTACAGAGTGTGAATTCTAATAGTGGAATAATTGGTGCCGGGATAACCATTGAAGACTTATTTAAATCTGTAGAATGTACAATCACTAAACTGGATACAATGTCAACTGAACTTACTTACTACTGAAAATCAATACCTACACAAGGAATTACATAAAACTCAAATAGGTCTCATGGAAACCGAGAGTTTAGTATGGTCCTCTAACATTGAGATTCACGGGGTTGCTGAGCAGTCGAACGAAAATGTTATGGGCATACTGGAAGAAATCGGAAAACAGCTGTATCTGCCATGAGACCATATAATCGAAGCTAAAAGACTGAAGTCACAACAAAATATACCTGATAAACAGATATCCCCCATATATACTACTAGTGCGTTTCACAGATAGATACTTCGGTGAACAATGGTTGGAGAAAAAGAACACTGGAATGGTTAGCAACAATATATCGTTGGTGGAACATCTGAATATCTGATAAATGAAAATCTGGGCCAAACTGCAATAAACCTATTCTGGAATGCTCGTGTGAGAGGAAAGAAACTCAAGTACAAGTTCGTCTGGGTTAAATCTGGTTGTGTGTACATGAGAAAGGCGGAAGATGAAAAAGTTTTAAAAATTTCGTGCATTGAGGATTTACCGGCAATTAATTAATAATAATAAGAATAGCAATCCAAACATACAACTAGGGAATGAGAGTATTGTACCTATGTACAAAAACCCACTCAGCAGAGTGGAGAGATTGCCAGTCCTATGACTTAGTTAAGTTTATATGCATACGAATATACTGTATTTAATTTTTATGGCGGTGAATAGACTATATTACACACAAACATATGAAGTGTACGGTCAAATAGATAAGTTAAAACTTTTTATTTTATTAAATTATTATGGTATCGTACACCAATTTCCATGTCATTATATTAACTGAAACATGACTGCACATAATGAAATTAAATTATACGAAATAGATGCATATCAGTGTTTTATTCAAGAGCGGACTAATAGGAGAGCAGGCGGTGGAAATGTATATGTAAAAAAATGGCCTTGATTGTAATGTTAGCAAGATGACATCCTCAGCCCATGAAAGTATTTTACTTAATTAAGGGAATAAAGTACAATTTAGAATATTATCAACCTATCGTATAACTTACATTATATAATACTTTTATGATATGAGGATAGTTCCCACTGGCCTACATGAAACCGACTGGTTGCGGAATTGTATAACACTATACAGATGTAAATGTCGCATACAATATTATGAGTCGACAAATAAATGATATTAGAAATTTAAGTGTGAAAAAAAATTAAAATAACAAATGAAAATTGAATGAGAAATGAATGGGTTATAGCTAGAGTTGGTAGGTACCCCGCACACCACTAGGTTAAGGGGACCTACATTATTATATTGTTAGGTTAATATTGTTAATAAATACACGAATTATTATTATTATTATTACTTTACCAATTTTGCCGCAGTTTGAAATATGCTCTGCTCTAATGGATTCAACATGGTAAGGCTGTTGGCTATGAATAAAATGGGGAGCACCAAATAATCCCCCCCCCCTTGTAAAATTATCGTTACGTCACTGAATCCAACTTTACAGCTAGTGGTCTTACATTGGCAAGGAGTTGAATGGCAGCTTGAGTGTTTGAGGACAATACGAGACCATCTCCATGGAGCCATGGTCCATCGCGCCCAACTGCAAACGCGTCTTCAATTGCTCAATGTTGACTTTAGTACCTGTTTATCACGAAAAGCCAAAGCAATGAAGTTACTATAAGTTTATTATAGGCTATATTTAAAAAGACATTAGAAAAATTGGTTGCATAACCGTCAATTTGAAGGAATATTTTGGGGCATGGGAAACATGTGAATTGGATTATCCTAAAAATCTAAAATCAGTCCGTTTCACCAAAGATAGTTAATAAATATTCGTACGAATTCTTAAATATAATTATTTATTCCAAAAGTAAAAGGTAGAATAAGATGTGAAAGTATGAGCATCTTCTCTTTTTCATATCCATTTAGGCTACAACCAAATTGGCCTACATTTACAAATTACAACTCAATTATGTAATATGCTTACCATAGATATGTCTTCTGCTGAGGTTACGGATCCTGTGCAGAGCCGTGTCAATCGTGTCAACTCCTGCGCATGCCTAAGGCGCCCATTCCACCGACCGGCTAGGTCTATTTACAAAAACGGTGACGTGGTAGCAGACATTCAAGACTTAGGTGGCTATTCCACCGATCTCGCATTGCAGAATGCAAATGAAATGTTTGTTCTCCTCTATGCCATAGTTAAAATTGATTAATGACCATAGAGTAAAATCACAAACAAACATACTAAAATTAAAAAATGGCTTCATGGGATGTGTTAATTACAAACATTTTAATAGATTTCTATAAAAAGAAAAACAAACATTTCCGTCAATGTCATTTGCATTCTGCAATGCGAAGTCGGTGGATACCCCGCCTAAGTCTTGAATGTCTGCTACCACGTCACCGTTTTTGTAAATAGCCCTAGCCGGTCGGTGGAATGGGCACCTTACCGAAAAATAGTTGAGCACAGTGGCTGTAATGTCTAGTTCAGTTCTGAGAGAAATTGCAGTGCTGGTTATATTTGCAGGGAGAAACCCAACAAAATGGCTGCGGCTAACACCATTGCGAATTTTTAAATAGACACTTTAAGGGGAGGCCTCACGGAAAATTTCAATGAAAAGCAGACATAGCCTAATTTCGTTTGTATAATCAAAAAAATGTTTTTTTTATTTTTAAATTCACCTCTCTTGTGGTGTGGATTTGGGATGACTTTCTTTTAAAATATGAAAAGGTTCATTGAATACAAATAACTTAAGTCAATAAATGTAGGTATCCGATTGACTTCTTCAATACTTAGCCTTTGTAAGTTAGTACCCATGTTGAGTTAAGGAACGTCACCGACGAACGCATCGTGTGTACAGAATGGCATAAGTACAAGCACGCTACTTCACCATTGAAGTCTTCGCTTGCTCACTTGCTGAACCCGCGAAGAGAAGATACAGGCAGTTGATGAGGTGTGTAGCCCTACACTTATAGGTACAATAAGAAAGAAAGAAAGCAAAAAATGTCTTTATTTTCCATATATGGGCAGACTTTGGACCTCTTAAAACTCTTCCAATTTTACATTATAGGCCCTAATACATATATACATGATATAATATGTAATTATATTATATACAAACCCATAAAACAGCTCTTGCTGAAAGCTGTCAAGGTTTACATCCACTAGTGGGTTTCTGTGACAGAGATAATGTAGGCCTATTACCTTTCATTTGGGTTTTACCAACTCATCAACTCTACTATTCTAACTTAGGGTATTGAAATGAAATGAAATGAAAAACGACTTTATTGCAAACAAAAGGCGAACAATAAGACTATAAAGTCTTGTTTTCATGCTAACCTTATTATATGATAAAAAGTTTTAACAACACACTAGTATATTATATGATAATTGAAATGCAAGCACAAAAAAAAGACTTTCCCAAAAGGCTTCTCACATTTTCTTCTTATTTTGTGCATTAAAAAAATGATGAGATTTTTGTTTTAAGGAGACTATTATGTAGACACTTAACTTATTTATTATAAATTAAGTTATAATATGGCAGCAGACATCAATAATAAGTCCCTACCATATTATAACATAATTTACAATAAGTTAATTATCTACGTATAATAGTCTCGTTAAAACATAAATCTCATCATTTTCTAATGCACAAATGAAGATAATAATGATAAGTGGAATACACGTGAAATACTGTACATACATCTAGACCACTTCAATAAACAGGTTCTCCTTTTTCTGACGTTTTAACCAAACCAAACCAATGCAAATTAAATTAGAATACAACTGAGGGTAGACATCAAATGGAACTCTTTATAAGAACCGGAACCGAGTATAATATCGTCAATTTTGTAATCACGGAAAAGTTGCAGAATAGCCAGCAAATGAATGCAGAATTATTTATCCCTTATCAATAGGCTAAAAGTCCTTACAAAATTATATCGCCTAATGCAATTCAAACTTCGCGCCTTTTGTATAAATACATCACAGTCGTTACGAAATATTTGCTTTTCGTTAGTCTATTATTATTTTTCTTTTCATCGTTTTTTATATGCGTTTGCCAGTTGTATCTTGCTTTTACGCCCTTTTTGGTAGTTTGATTTGAAGAGGCGTTGTTGGTATTGGTTGCCTCGTAGGCTTGGGCTTTAGGAGGGAGGGGGGGGGGGGTCAGCCAGCGGGCAGGCTCAGTGGATTATAACAATAAACAACATTATTATTTTTAATTCCCCTTGTAAACCCATTGTTATCTAGTGTAAGTTCATTTTGTTTGGGGGAGGGGGGTCCGGACCCTCTGACCCCCCTCCCCCCTATAATCCACCCTTGTGTCTAGGACAAGAAGTACATTAGTAAAGAATGATTTTTACTTTCCTATTTAGCCTATAAAGAGAGCTTTGTGGTGTTGTCGATTTCAGTGAATGTACTATAGGCCCATGGAGCTAATAAAACTATGGAGCCACCATGTCGTATTTCGGCTGTGCTGCAAGAGTGAAGCCATAACCACGCCTACTTATAGGTGCATTTTGGCGGGAAATTCAAATTTAATAGTTTTATTATATGTTTTCTTTATAGTTTACTTTGTTGTTTCATATATAATTATATTTATTATTTACATTTATTATATATATTGTTTAAAATTTAAATTAAAAGTACTCCAAGTTCTGCATAAAAATATTGCTGGTTAGTTGGCATGATTTTCTGTTCTGAATAATCTTTAAATAATCAAATAAAAAATAAAATGTTAACATGGTATCAAAAGGCAAAAGGCTCAATCTGGTCCTATACTACGGAAATAGCCGAAGTCATGCGGCTTCAACCCGAATGTTTACGATGAGTCTATAGTTTTACTATGTCTATGTATAGGCCTACACGTTTTGAAGTCAGGCAGGAAAATTACCAGGATAATGAAGATAGCAAAATTGACCCAATTGCATAGCGTTATATTTGCAGGAACGCAGTTATATTGTAAGATGACGGGCATACGATTAACGTATTGACGATGTCACTTCGTTCTTACGTTGAAATAAACCACGTAAACTTTGTATACAAACTTCTCTCACTGCACCATCAGGCAACGATCATACCATGTTGAACACACCGGTTCTCGTTCGATCACCGAAGTTAAGCCACATCGGGCGTGGTTAGTACTTGGATGGGTGACCGCTTGGGAACACCACGTGTCGTTGGCAATTTTTTTCGTGTTATTATGCCATTTTTTTTAGAGGCGAGTCTAGTTTGTCGATAACGTAAAACGTTTCTTACTACCTACGCTTATTATTTAATTTCTTGCTTGCTTTCTTATAGTTGAAGGTCATGATTATTCACTTAAAGCAAACTAGATAGCCTCCATGGGCATTTCAGATTTATGCTTAATTGTTTACATTTAGATACACAGATACATATTTAGCTAAAGTAAAGTAAATTATATTAAACCAGTAAGAATACAAATTACTTATAAAGAGTGGAGATGACTACAACATTTGCAGCAAACCATTCTACAGATTGCAACTCATGAAGAAAAAGACACAGTTTGTGGCCGACGCTAGACTGTAGACTCCTGTACTTCGTTAGTTGGTTCAGTCACAGCTATTGCCCGTTACCATTTCAATGATCTCAGCTTGTCCATTGTCTCTCGTGGTTGGTGTGAACTGACATCAGTGGCGAAAAGTTGGGGAGCGGGGGCACGGTCCAACTTGCCCCCCCCCCCCCCAGCCTCAAGTAATGTAAGACCTGGTTCATGTCTCCCCGGGCCCCTTTGCAGTAATATTGTACTGTACTTGTAGGTTCATATAAGAGGAAGAGAAAGACCCAGCTCCTTACTATGACCGCTCGCCAACAACTGATTGACCAAGTCCTGTCGCATGCAAGCAGAGACTTGATCGTATACATCACATTCCTCCCTCCGTACTGTTGGCGTCGCTGAGGGAAGACCTTACGTATGAAAGGAAAAGTTTTATTTTCATGCTTTCTCCAACACAACTTAATCAGTGTTCAATGCGCGCACCAGATAATGTCAATTATATGTCGAGTTTCGGGGGGATTTTTCACCACCCGTCTTGTACGACGCTCAGCTAAGGACGGCGAAATGTTTCTGCCCGTCTCTGCTGGGATGTCTTGAACCGTCGTATTGCTCGCGTTGCCTTGTTGAAGTGAAATTCTTGTCTCTGAAGGTAACTCCACAATAGGCTCAGAGGTAGAGCTTGCCCCTGATATGGGTTCCTTTTCGCTTGGTGGCTTTTGTATATATGTTCACCAACAGGATTTTCGCTTCTCGGAATGTAGGGTACTGGGATATGGATAGTCTGTTCTATCTCTTCCCCCGCGGGACGTAACTGGTCTGCATGGCGACGATGTAGTTCTCCGTTGATCAGAACGGTGTACTGAGAATCTCCGTCCTGTGCCACTATAGAACCAAATTCCCACTTTCGTAAAGGATATGTATAGGTACGTGCCGTCACACGTTGACCTTCGTAAAACCTATATGTCTTCAGGAGTTCCTTCCCTCTTCTTCTTTTCATATTGTGATCATTCACAATGTCGGGTCGTCCTAAATCTAATGTTGATCGGAGTTCTCTTTTTTTCAAGAAGAGTGCAGCAGGACTTAGACCTGTGGTCACATGTGATAGCGCCCTCCTGTAGGTAAAAGGGAACTTCTGTAATTTTTCTGACGTTGGACCTTTGGACTCCTGAAGTGTCCTTAGCGCGTTTTTCATTGAGGAAACGAAGCGCTCAGCTTGGCCGTTATGTTGTGAGAAGAACGGCGGTCCTGTGATGTGACGTATGCTGTACTTCTTGTAGAAGTTTTGCATTTCACGACTGACCAGGCTAGGTTGATTGTCCGAAACTACTGGGAGTCCGTAACTTGCAAATAAAGTTTCTAGAACAGATATAACTGTGTTTGAAGTCTGGTCTGGAGTTATGAATATTTCGGGCCACTTGGAGTGGGCGTCAATAATCAATAGGTAAGTTTTTCTACCCAAAAATGTGAAATCCATGTGTAGGCGCTCCCACGGTCGTGCAGGGTATTCCCAATAATGTACATTAGAACTGCGGCTTTTTGTTTTGAAACTTCCGCACACCTTGCAATTTCTGCACATAAGCTCGATGTCCCGATCAATGTTGGTCCAATACACAAGCCCTCTGGCAAGGGATTTAATTTTTACAATTTCAAGATGTCCCGCGTGTAATTCTTCTAAAATTGCTTGCCTAAATTTCTTCGGGACGTATACTCTCAGCCCTCGAAGAATGCACCCTGATTGTATGCTGTAATTTGCGTCTTGGTTTCGCCCTGACGTAACTTATCTAGGAGTTCCCGTAGCTCCGGGTCACTAAAATAAGTGGGCATGGACCCAGGCTTTTGGCGACTTAGAAAGTGACAAGCCACCATTTTTTGGTTGCGGGAAGACACGGAAGGTGGTTTGAAGAGAAGTGAGTTATACGAAGACACCACAACGGGTGTCCTGCGACAACTAAAAAGAAGTGACAAGCAACTAAAAGTGTGTCCGAAGAAGTAACTTCAGTTAGCTATTCCAATGCACTAAGTGTCTTACAATAACCCACACGTTTTTTTGCTGTTAAAATGATGTGTCTGAGAATGACCAACTCAGTTGCTTACAATGTTCAACTACCCTGGATGGCCCAACACACTGCAGTTCCTTGTCTAATCCAACCAAATACCTCGTCTAGCCTAGCTGCAGTGCCTTATTAGTAGAGTTCTAGTAAGGCCCATTCCATTGACCGGCTAGGGCTACTTCCAAAACGGTGACGTGGTAGCAGACACTCAAGACTTAGGTTGCGTCTCCACCGACCTCGCATTGCAGATTGCAAGTGACATTGACAGAAATGTTTGTCTTTCTTTTTATAGAAATCTATTAAAATGTTTGTAATTAACATATCCCATGAAGCCATTTTTTAATTTTAGTTTTTTTGTTTGTGATTTTATTGTATGATCATTGATCAATTTTAACTATGGCATAGAGGAAAATAAACATTTCCGTCAATTCTGCAATGAGAGTTCGGTGGAAACGCCACCAAGTCTTGAGTGTCTGCTACCACGTCACCGTTTTGGAAATAGCCCTAGCCGGTCATTGGAATGGGCACCTTACCTAATCTAACCCACCGAAGTGTTTTGTTTGTGTCAACCAGGTGTCTTGCCCATACTCACTTCTGCGTCTTGCATTCACAGACCAAGCTTGCTTGACCTGCTCCCTATAGTGCCTTATTTGAACCTACCATGTATCTAGCCCTCACTACCTAGTGGGCGTTGCTTTAACCACCACCCTAGTTGGCTACCCCTCCTCACTACAGTGCCTTGCTTGAACCTAATAGGTGTATTGCTCTCACTCACTGCTGAGTGTTGCTTTAACGAACCTATAGTTAGCTATCCTTGATCACATAGTGCCTTGTCGTGGCTACCTTAATGTACAGGGCAGCTGCCCGCATGGGACGTTATTTCCCCGGTAAGACGCCCTCCGGAGTAGCCCTGCACATCAATAGGTAGCCGTGGCCGCGCCAAGACACTACAAGAGAGCGAGGATAACTACAGGTTCGTCAGAGCAACAAGCAGAAGAGCAACAGATGTACAGCTGCAGGTTGGCACCCTGTTTCAATACACCTCAGAAAAAGAGACATTTAACACAAAATACGAGGAAAAATGCGCGAAGTACAATACATCGGTTGACATATATTATCACATTTATTTACGAAAAGACCTAAAAGTAGGCCTACAGTAAAACGAAAATTTAAATTTCTTCATGGTACCGGTACAATTCATACTATTGGAGGCAAATGAGACATTGACTCACCTAATTTTCAAGTTGTGTGTTAAATTAAAAATGTGCACTAACCGAAAAATTAAAAACAGTTTCAAAAATTCACAAGGTACACCTAATGCTAAAACACCTGATACAAATACAAATACACCAATAGAGATACAAATGTGGGCTGTAAACTGCATAAACAAAACAAGTTTCAAAAATTCACAAGGTACACCTAATGCTAAAACACCTGATACAAATACACCAATAGAGATACAAATGTGGGCTGTAAACTGCATAAACAAAACAATTAAGTTTCAAAAATTCACAAGGTACACCTAAGGCTAAAACACCTGATACAAATATACAAATTCAGATACAAATGTGGGCTGTAAACTGCCGAGAAATAAGTTATTATAGCGATATAGCCCTGAGGCTATGTTAATTTTCCTAAAGCGGACTTGCCAGATAATAACATCAAATGTAGAACTAGACAATCTGGACGTGGTTTTCTTAATGTTTCTAAATTAAAGTTAACTCACAGCAGAAATTCTAGCAACTATAAGTGCAGTAATCATCGAACTATCAAGACAAGACATCCTGCACCCCGTGACAAGGCAGTGCAGTAATATCACATTCCAGCGATACCACAATCTAGTGGGGTCACTAATCAGTGTGATCGCGATTCAGCGATGGCTGAAACCGGGATGCAGGATGCTGCTGTCTTCCTTGTTCTTGCGTCGGAAGCCGGTGGTACAGGCGGTGTCACCCTCGCCGAACCGCTCACCTTCCTCGACGCTCTGCAGCATCGGCTGGCCCAGCGTCTCCGGAAGGAGCAGTATGAGCAGACCCGAAATCAGTGCGATCGTCGCAAAGATCATGATGGGAAGTGTTTTGTTGAGAGAATCCTGCAAATGAACCGAAACCAGCATTATATTGGGAATCGGAATGTGGTACCCGAAAATTAGGGCAAGTACATGTACCTTACACTGGTTAAAAAGTGACTGAATAAAGTATTGTGTAAGGATTTAAATAAGTTATTAATAAAGAAAATTCCTTTCGTAACTTGCCGATCAGGTGTGAGGATATTGCAAAACATAAGCCCCGCTTTTCCTCTATGCTCCCATATGTAGCCTATTTACGTAAATAAAAATAAAAAAAGGTTGTTTGTGGCCATACTTCGGAGGACATATAAAGCAGGCGGTCTCGTGCCTGCCCAGTTGAGTGTAAGAGAGGGCTTAATAGCCCTAACTCCACTAGGGTGTCTCAGTAATATATAAACAATAAAATTCATTTAAAATACTTTCTTTTCCCGACCACATCAATCATTTATCGTTGATAATAACACGGGCTTTCAGTAAGATTTTAATTCATCCCTCTGCGACCAATATTAACTGAGATATGAATTATATAAGGTTCCAATCGGCCGCCATCTTGTAACAAAATAGTGGATCTAGCTGGTTAAAGAATAAAGACGTATTATCAATTTTGGTGCCAAGTTTCATCAAATCGGATTATATTTAGGGAAGTTACAGTGTGTTTCCTGAAAACGTTATACACACAACATTTTGAACGAAGGGTGGTTTTAGGTTCAGGGGGTCATGAAATTAAAAGTTATGGAGAAATTTTCTGGAAGTCGAACATTGGTCGCCGTTAGTTTTTTTTTTAGCTAGGTACAGGTAGCCTGTTGGTTTACTACCTCAGAGGGCTGGCTATATAGACGGATAAAAAACAATTAATTAGGTTCCCTGGGCAAGGTCGTAGCTAGAGAGGGGCAGACACAGCATGAGCTCAAGCTTTGGTAGGTTGTATAGTGGGTGGGTAAAAAAAAACTGTCAAAGTATACACTGTATATATAATACGGAACGGCTGAACTGATTCCAGTATCCATTTCCGATTCAAAATTTGACTGCTGATATTCTGATAAATGATCCGGATACCAAATATTAACATTACATTGCAATCTGTTCCTATCGCCTATTAGGTCCCTATAATAGGCTACATTGGAATTAGCACTATCCGTACCCATTACAACTGGGCAAAATTGGAACTCTCAAAAAATAATGACTGATAATTTTTGACGAAAAGGAGATTATTTTCGGCACCGCATGCAATCTTTATTAATTATACAATAAGAGTATTAAGGTACTAACACTGGTAGTACTGCTATAGTAGTATATTACTTAAAATAAAAGAACTAAAATAAACTGAATATCATAGCTGCCAAGCGCGGATTTTGCCTCCAATTTAGGGGGGGGGGGGTCAGTGGGCAGGTTCAGTGGATTAAACCATTAAGAAACCGGTCCGAGTTTACTCGAACATGCTTTCCAATTTATCAAAATTAGTAGATAGAGAAAATGAGTAATTTCTAGGCAAATAATTTTCCTTCAAATTTCCGATATCTCAGGGGGGGGGGGGGGGGTTGTCCATCTAACGTCACTGGAGGTGAGGTACTCTAGATAGGTCAGACCAACACATTACCGCACAGCAGTAACGGCAGAGTACGCAATGCATTTGAGTGTAAATTTTCAATCATTTTTTCATAAAAACATTTTTTTGCACAAAACAAAATTAGTTTTTTGGGCAAGAAACCTCTCTCTCCGGTTTCGTTACTCAATTTAACACCTAAAACATGCCTGATGGTAGAAATCATGGATAGATAGGTTTCGCAGAAAAATTATTTTTTAGCCATTTTTCATCATTAAAATTTAGTTATTTTTATTTTTTTACCCCCAGAAGCAAACTATCAAGGGGCGAGCGATCCCCCGCATTTTGTCACCATTAATGACTACTACAGTATATGTTAATTTAAAAGAAATCGTTGGGGCCGTTTGAGAAATAATTTGTTTAGACGTTTTTTTGGAACTTTTTGAGAATAATACCCCCTCAAATTGAGTTAGCCCAAAAAAAAAATTGTCCCGAGGTATGATTTTTGTGACCCTACATGCCGAATTTCATAATAATCGACCGAGTAGTTTGCCCGGAAATTGATGAACAGACAGAGCGACAGACAGATATTGCGTAAAAACCACTTTTTTGGGGTCCTGGGACAAAACGTGTAATTCCGTTAAAATCTCGGAATCGAAAACTTGGACCGCCACAAAGCTTTCCTTATACCTACTACGTATAAATTGGAAAGCAAAAACATTATTTTTAATTCCCACTGTAGACCCATCCTTATCTAGTGTAAGTTCTTCTTTTTATTTTGGAGGGAGTCCGGACCCTCTGACCCCCTCCTCCCCCTAAAATCTGCCCTTGGCAGCTGCGGTGTGTCCAATTAAAGTGTTTTGGACTGATAGCGATTAGTATAATAGAAGTTCTGCTGTACCTATCTGTACATAAAAAGTTGTTAGCGCGGAAGCTGGCGCGATAACAACAAACTTACCAGCAATGTAAACCATGGTGCGAGTGCGCCACTGAGCCTGGCGCACATTGCGCCTACGCCTATGGCTGTATTACGAACAACAGTGGGGTAAAGCTCAGCAGTGTAGTTGTAATCAATTGCAAACGACCCGGCGAGCAACAGCTTCCCCAACATCACTACTGTGATTACGCTAATGCGGCCTGCCTCCTCCTCTGAAAGCAAAATAAACGAAAACTGTGACAAGCGGGCCAACGATGTTATTTTATTCCTGGGGTTAAAAATGTAAATTCAAAACCATTTTGAACGGCACTATCCATTACAAAATTATCTTGGTTAAATTTTCAATCGCAGGTTAGGATTAAGTATAATCGTCATAGTAAATTGTCCCACAGGAAAACTTGCTGGATACTGATCCTGTTGTGCTCACAATTGGCTTCAAATCCTCATTAGGTGTTCGTGACTTTCGTGACGTTCTTGTGTAAGGAAGAAGATTCTTCGGCCGACCCAGGACAACCCTCGAGGAAAGGATTGAACAACTCACCGGAGCATGGGGGATAACAATGGCCGAGCTCAACGGAGAGTTCAAGAAATGGGTCCGGGGACCTGGCGACCCCCCACACTGCGCACGCAGCACTAAGGAGGAAGAGGAAGAAGACATTGGTGCGTGTCGAGCTCACCTGTAGGGATCCATGCAGAGACTATACACGTGATACCTCCCAGCAGCATAAATATGGCAATAACACTTCGACGGCCCAGTCGGTCCAATATATTTGTAATGATAATGTATGAAGGGAACTCAACGAATCCATTGATGACGATCATGAGGAATGGATTACCAGGAAGAGTGCCGGTGTTTAACGAAAGTCCGTAGTATGATAAGCTGTTGGCAAACCTGGACCAACAATTAGTTTAAAACAAAATGAAAATAATTGGCACATAGCCTATTTTAGACTTAGACACGATCGCAGTTGCTGAATGGTCGGTGCAAAACCACAGAGTCTAATTCAGAAGATTTCTACCTGCTGTATATGATATCTGGCGTGTCTATGGGAAACCCGTGCACTTTCGTGTGGCCGGCACACGCCAGCTTCCGAAATTGACAAGAACCTTCTTCTAGCCCTATGGAAAAAGCTGGGCTTCAATGCAAAAAAAAAAAGTCTGCAAATTGCGACTGCAAGTCAGTGTGTATACACTGGTATATACCGGGCCTAAGTTTTAGAAGAGTAGATCCTGAAGACGGTCACTGAAAAACATATGTTTTGGAACATAACCTACTTGAATGTAGAAAGCATCGATAAAAAAGGCTCCCCTGATTTTTGATTTTATTGATTTTCAGGCTAGAGCCCGAACACTATAGTAAAACGTCAGATTCTCTTCAGAGAAGGTGTCACCCAGTTAAGTCCGACCTATGCAGAGTCGTATTGCCTCCGCGCAATCGGCTTTACTATCCATTAGTCCGACGTCATGTCCGTTCATTTTCAAAACGTTCTTACATTTTTAATGGTCATATGTGAGTTAAAACCCTAAGTCAGTTAAGCTAAACATCAAATAAAGTTTCGTACCAATTAAGACAGATGTTGAGGGTCCTCTTCCGCAAATTGGGTGTCTTGAAGAGCAACAATATTCCTGCCTCTTCCACTGGCTCCTCACTCTTCCGCGCCATCGGGTTCACCTCACCGAAGCTATCGTCCAGCACTCCAGTGTCGTCTCCGTTGATCTCCATACCTTTCCGGACGATCCTGATAGCTTCGTCGCGTTGCCTGTGGGCCCACAACCAGCGTGGGCTTTCGTCAACTAGCCACCTACAATATACGACAAGAAATGTATTAAGTTGTACACTTCGTCATTTGTCTCGAATTTTCTCATTTCTGTGAAAATTATATTACATACTTTGGAAGATATTTTCAATGTTCTGCCAAGTGACATGCCACCACCAATGCAGTACTTGATCACGTGAATCGTAAGGTTTACGTAAGCATGAAAATCAACTGTGCCACAACGTGTTAGCTGATACAGTATTTATGTTCAATTTACCACTGTCCCACCTTTCGACATTAGTATTGCCTGTTCTGCCAGCCTATTGGACTAATCAAATACAGCTGCTGTTATACTAATTCATACCAGTGGCCGAAGAGGAGTAGACCATGGCAGCCGTAGATGATCTGTAGGTAGAACCTGTCGTGAACCAACCAGCCCCAGATCCCTACCAGCATCATTCCAAATGCGAACATCGCTTGGAAGGACAGTCCACAGGGGGTGCGCTTCGACGAACCCACCAGCTCCATAGCTGCAAACAGCAAGTTTGTGAAGTGAACAATAAAACATTTACAGCCTGATGAACGGATTGTGACATCCGTTTTGACTAGTAAAAAAATGGAGCCACGAGTGATGATGTAATTGTTGAAGGAATTCAAAATGTGAATACTTGCATGCTAAACTGCTAAAGTGCAACCTCCCTCCTCTTTATAATACTCTGATAAGTACCCTGGGGGCATTATTATTATGAGGTCGGGCTGGAACTCAGGGCTGGAGACGACCTTGACGTCCATAATTGTATTTATTTTCTGTAGGTCTATAGACCTATATATTAGCTATTAGCGGAAAATTATGCCCACCATTGAAGTTAAGAAGTCAATATTGGCAATGGGTTTTGTCATATACCCGAAACCCAGGTCGGCTGTAAGTCCGCGTGAATGGTCAACGTCATCGTCTTCGTCCTTGTTAAGAGATGCGTTAAAAGATACGATATCAGAAGCCGGCCATGTCCTACCAATCCCCGCAAATTAGACTAAACCTGTACCTGTCACATAATTATTGCCCGTCTACCATCTTCTTCTTCTGTAGCGATTGGTTTGCAGCAAATCTTTCCACCTCCTTCCACACTCCTCCCTGTCCTTAGCCATTCTCCTGAGTTCAAAGTAGGTTCCGCATCTCATATCTTTCTTGAGGTCTTCTGCGTACGCCTTCCTTGGTCGCCCTCTTGCATTGGTGCCTTCGATTGTGCCTTCTATTATGGTGCTTAAGAGTCCTTCCTGTCTGATCAGGTGACCCATCCATTTTGCTCTTCTCACCGAAATGGAGGTAATTAAGGATCTTTTATCATTTATCCCTTGAAGTACCTCTTCATTCGTCTACCATACAGCAAACGAAATCGGAGGATCTAGAAAAAATCTGTACTCGGTTGGATTTTCTAGATTGTCTAATTGCGAGGAGGTTGCCCCTTCAACATAAGTTAGTTTAGCCTAATACCAGAATTATATACCACATGTAATACTACAATTAATATATAGGCTACAAGAAATAGATAAGTTTTTAGGTAGGTACTTACACATGACGAATCCTGAATTGTAGGTTCCCGCTGAGCCGAAAATGCCGTATAGGTACCGTATAACTACAAATGTATAAAACTCTGGAATGAACGCGACTACGACGCCTAGGATTGTCTGTAGGACACCAGATATGTAGAATACCTTCAGCCTGCCAATCCTGGAAAAAAACAAAAAAAACAATGAAGAATCAGTGGAATCCGGGCTGATGGGCCGTGGTGGATATGAAAGTGGACGGAACCACCGAGGTACCAACCAGTGAAGAACGCAGCGCCGCTGAAGATGTTGACTGCAGATGTTGACGAAACGAAAATTTATATAATGAAAATAAAGGTGATTATTATTATTAACGTTTGGAAGTTCACTTTCATATCCATCAACCCGGATACTACTGGTGCCTCATTCGACTCCGGCCGAGAAATCCTTTGCAGTTCCATTAAAATAGCAATGCTTAAAAATTCGAGGCCAGACAATTAATGTCCCATGTCCCCGACAGGTCAGATGCCACGTAATTGTTACTTTGATATGTCAGCACTATCTCTTCGTTTATGCTGGCTTTGGTTGTTTTTATATCATCAAATAAAAGGGGTCACTGGTTACCTGCTGCTCTCAGACTTGCTGAATTATTTTAATTCTTTCTATCAATTTTAATTCACTTTCTTACCCCCTTTCTGCCTTGTTGCTCTATTACTAATTATATGAATTATTAATTAATATTACTAATACTAGAAACCATAGAGAAAGTAAATTTACATGCTATATCAATTTGTACAGGTAGGTACCGTACTGATATTGGTTGGTAATATGAGTAGTTGTATGGAAAATAATTTTCCAGAGATAAATTTTTTATAGCCTCTGCTTTCCTTATTTCAAAGCACAGAACTCATTGATGGGAATTAAATTGATTGTATTGAATCCTTATACTACGTATAAATTGGAAAGCAAAAACATGTGGAATGTAGTGTATCAATGAAAAGTTGAAATTTCCGTCAATACCATATTTACATAGGCCTATGTGGAATAAGCGCCTAATAAAAACGTTGGTTCAGTCGGGCTAGCGCCTGTTACCGCGTCATTGGAAAGCATGACTGGCACCTTGGCACTTGCTGTCTGTGCGAGGGTCGACAACGAGGAGAGAACCGTTTTGCATCAGTTTGAACCAGTTCATTCACATGTCAAATGCACTATAACCTCAGCTATACTGCATCTTTTATACTATCTCAGATATACGATCCTACGAATATTCCATTTACTATTCAATGCATTTTGCAGCCCTGTATTGAATGGATTCCACAATGTTTACTCACACAATATTAGTGCTTGGATTGGTACCTACAGAACCTATTCCGAAGACATAACTTTATTTCCCTCAACGTAGAATTTACCCATAGGCTATTTAAATTATCATTTTCAAAGTGATCCTATGAGAATATAATTTTAATATCATATCACCAAAATCGAGGAGCGACTTGTTGTAGATTATTTGTTTATCTGTAACGTATTAAAAAAAAATGTTGACTGTACGCCAATACTTGCATCACTATCATTCAGGGTAAACAGGAAAACCACGAGATGCAGCGATTTACTCTTGTATGATGATAGGAAGGCGGATTGGAAAATCCTGTGCAAAGGTTTCCATACTGCCACCTATATAGGCTGTGGCGTAGCCAAGGAGGGGGGGGGGGGTCAGCAGGATCTGGACGCCCCAAAATTGAGCAAAATTGCTAATTTTCAGATACCTATTTAGTTTAAGAAATAGCCTGTTGCCAGTGTAGGTAATAAAGTCTTCGTCTACAAAAGTATATTTTGCCGACAACCTACATTTCAGGCCTATCTTTTTTTTAAAAATTCACCGGGGTAGTTTCCGGGCCCTCTTGTTATAATATTGTCATATATAATTAGTTATATTATATTGTATAAAATTGTAATATTCTTCATATGTAAAATATAAACATAACTGCTTTCAAAGTGCGTAAAAGTAATTCCCCGGGGGAGAGCACCGGGCCCCCCTTTCTTCCAGTAGGGCTACTATTCTCCGGCTGTAAAACCTAAACGTTATTAGAATACGTTACAAGACTCATATGCATCAAAGTGAGTAAAACTCCAGAATTTCAGGCCTATTTTTTTGAGCACCAAATGAAACACCACCCCATTTCAAAACCTATCGCAATCGGGCAAACTTTTATAATTATTAACCTTATTGATGTTGCATGAAAACTGGTCACCCCCCCCCCCCCAAAAAAAAAACAACTCTTGCTACGCCACTCTGTATAGCTGAATTAAAAACAATCCAGCCAGCAAAAGGTCGAATCCCAGCTTTTTATTATGGAAAGGGTATTCAGAAACAAGGCAGTTGTTAAAACTCACAGCAGCAGCCTTTATTGCAATGTGGGATTAACATAATGCCGGGGTTTATTTTTTAATGCCGCATAAGTAAGGTGTTTGACGTTGTTTAAATAAATAATAAAATAAACAAATTCATTATATTAAATTATTGGAATAGAAGAGAATGGTTACATTGTTTTATAATTGAAGGAAATAATAAACATAAATATATACAGGCAGAATTTTGAAATCTGATAAGAATTTTAATTAATGTGTCTGCATCTAAGGGAGAAAAAAAATGAAAACTCAAAAATGCATCAATTTGAACCTGTCCGGTTTCATTACTCAATTTAACACCTAAAACATGCCCGAAGGTAGAAATCATCGATGGAAAGGTTTCGCAGGAAAAAATATTTTTTAGTCTTTTTTCACTAAAATTTATTTTTTATTTTTTTAACGCCCAAAAGCAAACTATCAAGGGGCAAGCGACCCCCGCATTTTGTTAACATTAATAACGACTACAATATATGTGAATTTAAAAGAAATCGTTGGAGCAGTTTGAGAAATAATTTTTTTTTAGTTTTATGTGAATAAAACCCCCCAAATCGAGTTAGCCCAAAATAAAAATAGTCTCGAGGTATGATTTTTGTGAACCTACAAGCCAAATTTCATCAAAATCGACCGAGAAGTTTGCCCGGAAATTGATGAACAGACAGACAGAGCGACAGACAGTGACAGACAGAGCGACAGACAGACATTTCGTAAAAAACCACTTTTTTGGTTCCTGGGACCTCAAAACGTGCAAATCCGTTGAAATCTCGAAATCGAAAATTTGGACCATCACAAAGCTTTCCTTGTAATACGTATAAATTGGGAAGAAAAAAAATTCATGTCTCATTTTAATATTGCGGATGGGTGCCAGCAATGAAATGAGTTATGAAAGATTGAATGAAATTTGATTGAAAGCCCATATGCCTATATGATAATGGAAATTATGTCACTTTTTACGACAAAACAATGATTTCAGGATTTCAAGACGTCCATTCAAAGGGGATAGGTATATCCTTATAACCGAAATTGCAGTGGTCCATCAGTTATGACGACGCCCCGGTTCGGCGTAGATCGTGGGTTCAAATCCCAGTTTTCCCTCTATTCTCTAATTTCGGTTATAACGAGAAGGTTATCTCTTCAACCAAAGTTATTATAGGCCAATACCGTTGGTACTTATGCAAATGTTCATAGTTTATGGTTCGAAACTTGGAATATTTGGTCAGAAAAAGAATGGAGTCAATAGAGAGTAATTTTCCTTTTCAGATGAAGGCTTATATATATTTACATTACATGCATAGCATAGAGGAAAAGTGGCACCGGGGATAGTGCCAAAAACGTGCTCTGTATCATTTACAAGGGATAAAAAACCACCACCTTGTGAAGCGGGGTCTGCGTTTGCAAGGAATCTCCCTACACCTGATTGGTCAGAGCCAAATTCAATTCAGGCGCGGATATAGAATGAGACCAAGGAGGGAGATTAAATACCAATAAAAAAGATGAAATGCAAAAAATTGCCAATATATTATAGGCCTACGGTAGTTAATGAATTAGAATACGTTACGTTACTCATTGTTAAAAAATTATTACTTAGTGCAGTTTTACGTAATAAAATATATATATATATATATAGTTCTATATATTAGAGATGATATTCTCAAGCAGCATTTTTTTTCTTTAAATTCATCCACCTTGCCTCGTTTTTTAATAGCTGGTCGGGAAGGCCCGGGATTAAGTAGAAATATTTTTGGCCCTTGAATATCCCACCTCCCCTAAGTAGAACTCAATAGCTATTCTGCTGGCGTCTGATGGCCAAATCGTCACTTCCGCAGAAACAATGTAAAAAGTATTTTTTTAGCCTATTTGCCGGGTCTTACCCAGGTACCCCATAAGTTTTTCCAGCTCCGTGTCGATCGCCATAGTGGTCAACACTACACTGACTACACAGTTGCACAGCCGGATCAAAACTGCCGCGACGCAGCAAGTTGTGCGCCGCCATTTGCAAAACCGTCACCTGATGCGAACAGTTTCAATCTCCCGCCGATTCTCAAGCTGCATGCTTTGCTCAATAAATTCAGAATAATGGCTTGGCCTTGGACGAGGGATCCACAATCACTTGAAAACTCTCATTCAGGAATGCCTGCTGGGCAGTGCTTCAGAGCATAATTAAGAGGTGCCGTCCGTCGGGTGCAAAAAAAGAACCGGTCCGAGTTTACAGAAAAAAAAACTGTCAAGTATACATTGTGTATAATACGGAACAGCTTAACCAATTACAGGATCCGTTTCTGATTTCAAATTTGACTGTGACATTCTGATAAATGATCCAGATACCAAATGATAACCAACTTTTTTCCACAAAATCAAATTGTTTTCGCAAAAGCAACCTGTCCGGTTACGTTACTCCATTTGCAATTTGCTTAATAGTAGTTCTACTGAACCAATCTGTACATAAGCGATACGACAAACTTACCAGCAATGTAAACCACGGTGGTAGTGCGCCAATGAGCCTGGCGCCTACGCCTATGGCTGTATTTCGTACAACAGTGGGGTAAAGCTCAGCAGTGTAGTCGTAATCTACTGCAAACGACCCGGCGAGCAACAGCTTCTCCAACATCTTTACCGTGACAACGCTAATGCGACCTGCCTTGTCATCTGAAATAAACGAAATTTTTAATCCCAGGCTAGGATTAAATATAATTGTCAAATTTTATATAGGTAAGACCAACACATTACCGCACAGTAATAATGGCAGGGCACCCAATGCATTTGAACGTTAATTTTCTATAATTGTTTCAAAAAAACTTATTTTCCACAAAACCAAATAGTTTTTTGCCATAGCAACCTGTCCGGTTTCGTTACTCAATTTGGGATTTGCTTAATACTAGTTCTACTGAACCAATCTGTACATAAGCGATAGCGACAAACTTACCAGCAATGTAAACCATGGTGGCAGTGCGCCAATGAGCCTGGCGCCTACGCCTATGGATCTATTTCATACAACAGTGGGGTAAAGCTCAGCAGTGTAGTCGTAATCTACTGCAAACGACCCGGCGAGCAACAGCTTCTCCAACATCTTTACCATGACAACGCTAATGCGACCTGCCTCGTCATCTGAAATAAACGAAATTATTAATCCCAGGTTAGGATTAAATATAATTGTCAAATTATACATCTTAGGTGAGACCAACACATTACCGCACAGTAAAAATGGCAGAGCACGCAATGCATTTGACCGTTAATTTTCTATAATTGTTTCAAAAAACCTTATTTTCCAGAAAACCAAATAGTTTTTTGCCAAAGCAACCTGTCGGTTTCGTTACTCAATTTGCGATTTGCTTTATAGTAGTTCTACTGAACCAATCGGTACATAAGCGATAACGACAAACTTACCAGCAATGTAAACCATGGTGGTAGTGCGCAACTGAGCCTGGCGCCTACGCCCATGGCTGTATTACGTACATTAGTGGGGTAAAGCTCAGCAGTGTAGTTGTAATCTACTGCAAACGACAGCAACAGCTTCTCCAACATCTTTACCGTGACAACGCTAATGCGACCTGCCTCGTCATCTGAAATAAACGAAATTTTTAATCCCAAGTTAGGATTAAATATAATTGTCAAATTTTATATATGTGATACCAACAAATTAACACACAGTAAGAATGATTATGGTATTATTCAACTCATTTGTTCGAAGCTAGCTTGAATATGGTAGTATGGTGTGGAAACCTTACCACCAAACCAAAATAAAACAAATTAAAAAAGTGCAAAAAAATTCTTAAAATATTTGACGAGAAAGTTTGATAAAATTGATCCCACATATATACCATATTCTACTCTGTTAGAAAAATATGAGGCGAAGAGTCTGTGCACACGACGTAAAATTGCTGATGCCATATATATCTATAAAGTATTAGATGGCCTAGAAGACAATCAAAATTTTCTTGAGCAAACTAAATTTTATTGTACCCCAGTTTCCAACAAGAAATTTTAACTTATTTTACCAGCCGCAAAACAGGATTGACGTTGCCATAAATTCTCCAATAAACAGGCTCACTCATTTACTAAATGATCATGACACCTTATATCCATTTATGCAAAGCTTGGAATTATTCAGAAGAACTTGTAACCAAATTTTATTGTAAGAATGGTAGTTAGGATATATTTATATATTACGTTGTTCTTTGGTAGTTAGGTAGGTTTTTTTTTATAAATTTAAATTATTTGATAAGAAGTTACAATAAGCTATAAACAGTAGGAATTTTTGTTGTTGTTTTTTCGCTTTACATTATGTAATATTTATACACATAAGGGCTACGGCTGTGTGATTTAATAAAAATTTAAAAAAATAAAAATAAAAATAAAAATGGCAGGGCACACAATGCAATAGACCGTTATTTTTCTATAATTGTTTCAAAAAAAACTATTTTCCAGAGAACCAAACAGTTGTTTGCAATAGCAACCTGTCCGGTTTCGTTACTCAATTTGCGATTTGCTGAATAGTAGTTCTACTGAACCAATCTGTACATTAGCGATAACGACAAACTTACCAGCAATGTAAACCATGGTGATAGTGCGCCACTGAGCCTGCCGCCTACGCCTATGGCTGTATTTCGTACAACAGTGGGGTAAAGCTCAGCAGTGTAGTTGTAATCTACTGCAAACGACAGCAACAGCTTCTCCAACATCTTTACCGTGACAACGCTAATGCGACCTGCCTCGTCATCTGAAATAAACGTAATTTTTAATCCTAGGTTAGGATTAAATATAATTGTCAAATTTTATATATGTGATACCAACACATTACCACATTGTAATAATGGCAGGGCACGCAATGCATTTGACCGTAATGGCGAGCAACAGCTTCTCCAACATCTTTACCGTGACAACGCTAATGCGACCTGCCTCGTCATCTGAAATAAACGTAATTTTTAATCCTAGGTTAGGATTAAATATAATTGTCAAATTTTATATATGTGATACCAACACATTACCACATTGTAATAATGGCAGGGCACGCAATGCATTTGACCGTAATGGCGAGCAACAGCTTCTCCAACATCACTACCGTGACAATGCTAATGCGACCTGCCTCCTCCTCTGAAAGGGGTTAAAAATGTAAACAAAACCTTTTTGAATGACACTTTCCATTGTGTCTTGTTGAAATTGTTAATCCCAGGTTAGGATTAAATATAATCGCCAAATTCTAGATCGGTCAGACGAACACATTTCCACGCAATAATAATGGCAGGGCACGCAATGCATTTGACCGTGGCTTTTTTTTATAATTTTTTCAAAAAAAACATTTTTCCACAAAACCAAAGTTTTTTTCGAAAGCAACCTGTCCGGTTCCGTTACTTAATTTAACACCTAAAACATGCCTGAAGGTAGAAATCATCGGTAGAAATGTTTCGCAGAAAAATTAGTTTTGAGTCATTTTTCATTAAAATTTAGTTATTTTTATTTTTTTACCCCCAGAAGCTACCTATCAAGAGGCAAGTGACTCCCCGCATTTTCTAAACATTAATAACGACTATTATTTTGTATATGTGAAGCAAAAAGTCGGCAAATTGTAACTTCATGTCCGTGTGTATAAGTTGATAGAAGAGTAGATTCGTCTGCCTCCGCACTATCGGCTCTACATTCCATTTTGAGCTAGGTACAGGTGGGCGGTACTACCTCTGTGGATAGGCTATATTGACGGATGAACAACCCTTAATTAAGTCCCCAGAGCATGGGCAAGGCAGTAGCTACAGGGAGGGGGGGGGGGTCCAGAGACCAGAGACAGCATGTGGTCAAGAAGCTTTGGTAGGTTGTATAGTGGGTAAAAAAAACTGTCAATGTTAATACTGCATATAATACGTTCGGAACGGTTGAACTAATTCCAGCATCCATTTCGAATTCCGAATTTGACTGCTGATATCCGATACCAAATATTGACATTACATTGCAATCTGTTCCTATCACCTATTAGGTAGGTACCTATAATAAGCTACAGTAGAATTCGCATTATCCGTACCCATTACAACTGGGTAATCTAAAGTTCTGATATTGGAACTCTCAAATCCACTCTCAAATGATCTGCATGCAATCTTTATTATTTATATGAGTATTAAGCTATTAATTGCTGGTAATATATTTCTTAAAATAAGAGAACAAAAAGAACTGAACATCACGGGCAGCTATGTCCAATAAAAGTGATTTGGTCTGAATGCGATTTGTTTAATAGAAGTTCTACTGAACCAATCTGTACATAAGTGATAACAACAATCTTACCAGCAATGTAAACCATGGTGATAGTGCGCCACTGAGCCTGGTGCACATTGCGCCTACGCCTATGGCTGTATTACGTACAGTGTAGTTGTAAACTACTGCTAACGACCGGGCGAACAACAGCTTCCCCAACATCACTACCGTGAGAACGCCACTGCGACCTGCAAAATGGAAATTCATTAAAATTAAAATAGTAGAAAGTAGCAAATGACATCTTACTGTCTCATGATTGAGATTTCAGGAGTCAAACTACATTTCGTAAACAGCCACAATTATGGCTTGAACCTGCGGTGATTTGACCTCTGGTTGAACATTTTTTCCACTGTACGACGCAGTGATTTTAGAAATAACTGGTCGTGTTTCAGAAGAATGTCTAAGTCTTTTGATCTTGCACTCCTGTTGTCGAATGTAGTTATGATGGAATTTAGAGACGTGGAAAATGATGGGCTAATCAATCAAGTGTCTTCGTACACTTCTCACCCAAGCTGCCCGATTTTTAATCACGTTGGGAGGGGGAATTACAACTTTGGCGGCAAAAGTGGTTGCGGCAAGAAAATGATGTCTTCGGGGCATTGCGTCAGGCAACTGTCTTTCCAACTATAAATAGATGCTGAAAATTTTAGTCACCCTACCTGTTTCGTTAGCAACTGCCAAAAGATTATATTGATGCTTACGCCGATCAAAAACTTGGCTACGCCAGCGAACGAGCCAGGATAGATTGAACGGTTTGTGCTTGCTGAGTGATCATCTAATGAAGTGTTGGAATTATTTACGAAAAGTAGGTACCGGTAGTCACAGGCTAGATTTCCATATATATATTTTACATATGAGGCTGGATTATAACAGTTGGCCGAGTTGGAGTTATAATTACTAATTACTATCATAAGGCGGGTATTCCACAATTTACACTTTATTGCACTGGAGAGAAAGAGAATATTCTTACCGCCTTCAGTTTATTCAGTTAGGTACTCCAGGAAGATCAGGGAAGACCAGACCCGGCAACCAATGGGAAGGAGTCCCATTTTCAAATCTGAAATAAATTAAGCAATGAATTAGAATCATCCTGCAACTGTAGACCGTTATCAATAAATGACGGCAAGTGTGGCCTGCACAAGATAAGTAGGCAATTTCACTGCATAAGGTAAATACAGAGTTTTGACCGGGTCTAGGTATCCGTTCTGCTATGCTGCAATATTTAGGCGAGTATTTTACTGGTCAATTTTACTTCAAATTTGATTAGATTTTTTTTTTTTAAATGTAGATACGGAACTTATCCATTATAAATTAAGTTATAATATGGTAGCAGACTCTTTAATAAAAAATGACGGGGAAATTTACAAGTGGATAAGTGTCTAGGCACCCGAGGGTTGAGCAGGCCGAAGGGGGCATGGGGGTCACCCCCCGGGAAGGATTTTGAAATAATAGGACTGAAATAGCTTGTCAGAAAAAAATTTGATTTTTCGGATGATAACTTTATTAACAAAATTAGACAGGCTACAATAGATAGGACATGTGCACCGGATACCGGACTACACACGTAGCAATCCCCCTCGAAAGAGGAAGACCTAGGCGAAGATGGGCGGACCAGTTCCAGGAGGACGTTCGAGTTGGCGTCGATGTAGCAGATTGGGCACGAGTCGGTCAGCGTAACACCTGTGCTTGCACCATTCCTTTGCACTACGCATGCTCATGGACTCAACCACAGAACATCGTATAATTATATATTAGGGCTGCCATAAATTCCGTGGTTTACCTCAGAATTCCGTGGGAAATAATTCTATTCCGGGATCAACAATTTTTGAGTACCTAAGAACAGTGGGTACTGTTGGTACGTAGGCTACAGTTCAATGTGAAGGGTTGTAATACTGTAATTTACTTTTGGCCTACGGTACTGCATGCTATTTTTGTGTTCTGTGCTGCTGACTATTCTGTTAAGTGCAGTGAAGTTTTCAATTGCAAACACAATATAAGTCAAATTAATTTTTAATTGTGGAATTTTAATTTTTCCGTTAATTATTTAGTAATATCAAAACACAAGCTTCTTTAATCCTATTTAAATAATTTGAAATTTAGAGGTGTCACTGCTTCATCATTTAGCTTATTAGGTGCAGTAGTGGAAAAAAAACTAAATGCACTAAATACTAATGATGGTAGGCTACGATGAGTACCAGTCTGGGCAGCCAAACGACTTCAGCCGTATTCCTAACTATTTTTAAATAATTCACGGAATACGGAATACTCCGGAATTTTTTAAAATGTTGGTCCCCTTTATATGATATGATTTTTTTAACTCTCATCTGTCCATGGCCCTGGTTCCTAACCTTATCTGGTTATTTTAAATTTTAATTGTAACTTTAAATTGCAGCCGATAAAAAATACCCATCAGCTTCAGATTCAACCATCACAAATGACATGATTCCATAAATTGGCATACAAATATTGGTATGAATAGGTATTTCCCCAAAAATCCACAGAAAAACCTCAAAAATTGTTGATAATATATAATTATACGATGTTCTGTGGTTAGAGTCCATGAGCACGCGCAGTGCAACGAATGGTGCAAATACAGATGTTACGCTGACCGACTCGTGATTGGGCAGTGGCTGCTGAGGATCGACAAAGATGGAGGGAAATTTTCAGAGCGGGCAAAAGTCCTCCTGGGCTGATCGCGCCTTGCAGGGGCACCCGGCCGCCCACTGCGGGGTGGCACGGAACTTTCCGCCCCCCCCCCCAGAATTTCTCAAAGCTGTAGTCAAAGTCAAGAAACAGGGGGACCATGGTCTCCCCGGAGAAATTTTTTAAAATAAATGACAATTTTGCTGTTTTCCTAAATTTTGGATGGGGGGAGGGGGGTTCTGACCCCTTGGCTACGCCACAGCTCTGGGAAGAGCCTCCATTGACACAAAAATGAGCGCAGTTTATATCCTTCCATTGGCGTAAAAAGGGAGGTCCTGGGAGGGCTTAGCCCCCCCCCCCAGGATTTCTGGTGGTGGAGGCTAAAGGCATAGTACCCACATTAATGAAAGGGAAATTAATTCTTAGTATGCTAAAAAATATACTGCATTACTCAAAATGCTTAAAACCCCAATACTTCAGCTATTTTTTCCAAAATTTTCTCCGGGGGAGACCCCGTGCCCCCCCTCAATGGTAGGTTTATTCGCCGTTGTAAAATCTGAATTTTGTACTGTTTGCAAACATTGGCGTAAATAGGGGGTCCTGGGCTAAGCCCCCCCCCTCCCTAGAAGCACCCGTAGCCTCCCCCCCACGATTTCTGCTGACAAAGACGTTATGAAGACGAAAGGCAAAGTATTCACAATAATGAAAGGGAAATTGATTCTTAGTATGCTTATTTCACATGAAAAAAATAATGAACATATTGACCAAGTACTTTCACAAAAATATATTATTCAACAGGCTTCAAACCACAATATTATAGACTTATTTTTTCAAAACTTTTCTTAGGGGGAGACCCCCAGGCCCCCCTCAGTGGTAGGTTTATTCGTCGGCCACTGCCTACAAAATGCATAAAACCTCCCTATCAATTAATTTTTTTTCTTCGGCGGAGACCCCCCCCCCCCCTTACTCCAGGGTTGAATATCCATAAAACCTCACTAATTTCAGCCCATTTATCATTTTAGTTTCTTCCGGGTATAATATGCGTAAAACCTCACGAATTTGGGCCCATTTATCGATTTTTTTTCTCCGGGCGTTCAATGTCTGAGTCCTAAAGCCCAAGAAATTTTCTGAATTTACGTCAATGTATCCTTCAGACTATGGCTTAAATGTCACGGTGCTTCTGATAACTGGTGGATAGGATCTATCAAATTCTACTCAAGGACGGAAACAAGAAACGAAAAACAGCAATTCTGTTATATAGGTACATGCACTATTATATTAACGATTATATAACGATTACTGTATGTAATTCTAAAATGCGGACTAACCTTGAGACCTGCAGGGACAATGTTTCAGCGATGTCATATTTCGTTGGACAGGGAACTATTGGCATGGACAATCACTGTTATTCGTCCCGGGTTGCCTTCTGGGTACTGGTAACTGTAAATAATAAAGTAATTTTAATCGTACAACTTCGAGACTGCGTTTCTCGCTTAATTTATTGAAGTATTGAGGAGGTTGCCTGGCAATGCAAGCCATTTTGCTTCGTAATGGCGGCTAATGCTGAGATTCAGTCTGGTAGTGATTAATGTAACCTTTGATATATGTATATAGGTATTATTGTTTTAGTCATACGTACGCCTCGTGCCAATGAGGACATTGTAATTTAGCAGCTAGATACCAGTACCAAAAAAACAAATATATTGAGCAAAAGTCCCTCCTGTTAATTCCTTGGCGAATTTATAGCTTGGAACTGAGTGAGAATGGTCAAGTGCTCTTACTCTAAGACCCATTAGGTAGGTCTTAGCCGGTACTGATTGCGTTTGAGCACCCCAATTAAGGGTATCATCAAAAATCTGAAATGACGGGAATCGAACCCACGATTTACGCCTTACCGGGACATCGTGTTCCCCACCCTGAACCTGAACCCATTTCCTAAACTCTCCCCGGTCGGACGTCTTCAGCTCGGCCATTGTTTTCCCTTTTAATCCGGTGAGTTGTGCACTCCTTTCCTTGAGGGTTGTCCTCGGTCTGCAGATGGGTCTTCTTCCTTGAGGCCTTTCTTCCGCCAACCTCCGGGTGGTCCTGTTCTCGTCCATCCTTTGGACTTCACGAACTATTGCAGCTGCTTTCAGAGGTACGCAGCGACCAGCACTGCGGGCAATTGACGCCCCCCCCCCACCTTTGGAAGGCAGTCATATTCTTTGCCTCTAAAATCCAAGTGTTAACTGCACTCGAAATATGTAAAACCCCACTATTTCAGTCCTATTTTTCAAAAAAAATCTCCCGGGGGTGACCCTTGTGCACAATTTTATTAATTCCCTGTAACCAGTGGCGGCTCGTCCATAAGGGCACTGGGGCTACAGCCCTCCCATAATTTTACAGGCAAACAAAGCAATTTCCTTTTAATAATAATAATAATAATAATAATAATAATAATAAAATAATAATATACTATTCTGAAGAAAACTGCAACTGCTACAATTCGGCTATGCTATGTGTGTGCTCTGGGCAACTTGGGGCAATTTTCAATTTAGCCCCGGGTCGCCATGGCAACCGAGTCAGGCAAAAGTTAAGAAGATCGTTCGCACCATTGAAAAGGTGTACACAACTTTTCTCTTATGGACCTTGCAATGCAATTCATGCCATATGCATTTATACATGGGCAGCGGGGCAGCGCCCCAAAAATGACTTTAAATGTTTCGTATTAATAATATCGTTGAATATTGGTATTTTTTTTTTAAATCATAATTATAAGAGTTATTTTTGAGAAGAGTTTCACTATTTTGTCGTGACTGATGATTATTATAAAATTTTTCAAAGAAGAATTTTTGACTAGGGAAGTCAGGTTCTGCCCAACGGCCAGGCAGGGTAATGTAAACAAATATTACAAAAATGTAAACAGCGAGTGATAGACTTGTTTGCCACATCGAAATGCCGAAGAATCTATTTGATATTCAAGTAGTGGTAAGTTATATGCTATTACTTTATTACAATTCGTTGCCCCACCATTTTGATACACCACGAGCCGCCACTGCCTGTAACATAGACACCTTGTTGCTCTGAAAATGCGAAAAAAAAACAATATTTCAGCCCTATGTTTGATATATTTATCCCGGGGGAGACCCCCGACCCCCCCCCCCCTTGTGCACAATTTATTAATTACCTGTAACTTAATATAGAAACGTTATTGCTCTGACAATGCGGAAACCCCCAATATTTCAGCCCTATTTTTCAAAAAAAAAAACAAAAAAAAAAAATTACACGGGGGAGACCCCCGGGCCCCCCTTCATATCCTCCGAGCCCTCTGGCTCATGCGCAAAGGACACTAAAGTCAATAATGTAAAGCTGTGTACGTCCATGACAACGGCTTTCCCCATTTTACACACTTTTATGAAAACCTGTCGTTGCGCTAGGTACTGACAAGTGAGGCTCCTTTTATGAGGTCTGGGACCGCCTTTAGCTGCTTGTTCTCCATTCTTCTCTCTATGGAATCCACTTGCTGGTGGTCTTGCCTGATGTGTTCATTTCGGATTTGGTCCCACTATTTGTCTTAGATACTTCATCTGAGTCGAGTTTATTTTACTCAGGTCACTTATTGTAAGTCCATCTTTCCCTCCCATAAAGGAGAATCGGCTCCGAGATGGCTTTTTGGACTCTTGGTCTTGGTCTGGTCTTTTGTCGATCGTTCGACTTCTCTCTTGGCCAAATAGGTGTAGCATATCGAGAAATAATAGAGAAGTAGACTGCTGTAACTTTTGTCTTTTGGACTCGGTTTCTTATTCCAGTCTGAAGCTTTCCTATCTGGTTCACTAGTGTGCCCAAATAATTATATTTCTCCTCCACTTGCTCCAGCAGTTCAACCTATCAATTTCATTTGCAGTAATTTATGGTAAATAATACAGTCATCAAAGGTTGAAGGGTCGTGGGTTGGAGCCCTCATCAAACCCAGATTTGTCTTGATTCTCGGATATAACGACCTTACTATCTTTCACATTGTAAGTTACTGTTATTACATATTAAAAAAATATTAAACTTACCGCAATCGACGCTCTCCCAGGCGCCGCTCGATGGCCGGCTTTATTCGAGCTTGGCCGCCGGGACTGTGGAGTCCTCGACCAGTGATCACAAGGACTTTCTCTCTGCCGGCCTGCAGGTTGGAGATGTGATGGTCGAGGAACAGGTCAGTTACCCGGACGGCCTCGTCTACCTTGAGGGAGTGCAGGTCGATTGCTTTGGAGATCCTCCTGGATCCGGAGGAGAACTCCACAGGAACAAACGTCCTCTTCTTGTGGGCTATCTCCTCCGAAATTTGACGGACCTGCAATGGTAAATTCAATTAATCCAAGGACGGATTTTGCCTCCAATTTAGGGGGGGGGGGGGGTCAGCGGGCAGGTTGAGTGGATTATAACAAAAAAACATTATTATTTTTAATTCCCACTGTATACCCATATTATCTAGACTAGAGTAAGTTCATTTAATTTGGGGGGGGGGGGGGTCCAGACCACCCTTGAATTAATGTGAGGCTTCAAGAATTAGGTTTCTTTGGTATTACTGCTGAGAAACCAAAAGCAAAGTCTAAGTCAAGCGAGAAAAAAAAAGAAAAACTATTCCAATTGTATTATTATATTAAAGAATAAAGCGAGTTAATAATCACCTTTTCGATTCATAGCTCATTCAAATTCTAATGTCGCATTACCTAAACAACACCAGAAGTGATCATCTTTTAGCTATTCCCACCTTAATACACTTGCATGTTTCATTCATCCTTCTTGGTTTCCTCAATTTTACGGTGTAACTCAATCCCCCGTTATATTCCAAGATTCGCCGTCACTAACTGGGTTCAGGGTTCGAATCAAGGAGCATCTAATTTCAAATATTATATAGGCTAGGATTTTGTGTGCACGCATATGACGAGTGAGTGAGTGTTTTAGTCTTAGGGAATTTTTTTTATCGACTTCATGGCAAATTTATAATATTTTTGTTGCTGACCCCTAGTTAAGTGTGAGAGAGGCCCTAACTCCGCTAGGGTGGCTAGGTTATGTAATAATGTCATTTGTTATTATTTATTATTATTATTGATAACTGGATAATTTCGTGGAAGAACACTCTTCACAAAGCTCTTTCTTTAGCATTCCTATTTATACGAGTACGTTTGTGTGAGGAAAGTTCTCATGTAAATATTCAAATATTATCAATTTCGAGATTTTAACGGATTTACATTTTTTGAGGCCCAGTAATCCAAAATAGGTTTCAGGAAACCGGCTGTAACGATTTCTATTAAATTCACATATATTTCATTCCCCCCAATTACACACTCGAATATTTATTCGATCCAATAAATATTCGACCAAAGAAATATTGGGCCCAATTTTTATGAAAAATGAAGGTATTTCACACTCAAATAATTCTTGGCTTGTGCCACGTTTATTAAGTGGCAAGAGAAAGAAATATAGCCTAAGCCAAATCCGGCAAAATCAACTTTTGTTGACGTCTAAAGAACGAAAAAAATGTCAAAGATCTTCTAATCAAACTTTTTAACCATGGATGAAAATATGAATGAATGCATTTAATGCGGAGAGTTGCCCCTACTCCGTGCAGGAATTTATAATTTCGACTATTTTTTAGGCTATTTATTATTAACAACGTCTAGAACCTACGTCCTACATTGTATTGTACCTTGCGGTTAAAAATGAAATAAATATTCTATTGTAACTTCGTCACGCCGTTAGCGACTCTGTCGATTGTGGCTAAGCGGGCTAAGCTCCTATAAGACAGAAGGCGACAACGGAAGACAAAAATTAATATAATAAATGCATCATTAATCTTCCTATTAATTTTCTCTTGCGAAGGGAGTCGCTTAAATTTATTTGTGTAAACTGGGTTTAGTTCATCGTATAAATGATGCTCTTCCTGGATTAATTCAAATAATAATTTGGTCATTTCCATTATCCACTTCACATTAGGCGCCATTTTGAAAACGTTTGTTAAGGTGTAGGCGTCGGTTGCCATGGTTCGTTTGTTTACAAAATGATTGGATCCAATTTAAGGCGTGTGTCTTAAATTCGATCGAATATTCGATTGAATCTGAATTTTTGTTATTTCACGTTCCAATTTTTCTTCAGCCAATATTTATTGCAACGAATATTGGACCATTATTCGAGTTTGGGGGGATTCCTAAATAATGCAAACAAACCCTCTGGCTACCCGCCCCATCATAGCTCAATTTACATGGAAAGTAATAAAAAAATATTTTTCTCGGTAACCTTTTTATTGGTGATGGTACCTAACTAAGTAAACCAAACAGGTTGCTTTCCCAGAAAAAAATATTTTTTGAAGAAACTGTTCGTAGTTCGATGCTAAATGGGGATTTACTGCATCGCCCGTCATAGGGTCTCTATTATAGAGACCTATTGTGTTTCAAAGGTTAGGGGATAAGAATTAATCGAGCGCGTCAGATTTTCTACGGGGATGTTAAGTGAACCTAAAAGAAGTTTGCATTCAATAATCTGACGATAAGGATGAGCCTGCACTGTAACGTGGTCCATTTCTGGTAATGTACTCCGTCTCTTCATGGTCAAATATAGTAATATTCTATTCTTGTATTCAGAGGAAGCATAAGAAAAGAATATTTCGTCAATGAACTATCTAATAACTAATTCGGTGCGAGTAGTTCAGGATAGTTGTGTGTATTGAAAATATAGTTAGAATAATGTATGTACTTGGCTTCTGGCTTGTGTTTGGCATTACTTTACCCAATTGCGCATGCTCGTACATGCAAGCTGATGAGTTTAAGTGATGTTTATTGGCAGGGCATTCGATGAGAATCCTTTCACCTGACGTTTTTAAATATTTTACAAAGCTGACTTTATTAATTGTGTTTAGAGTAACCTGTGATACTCCCACTTTGTGGTAAGTCTTTGCCTGTCTAGCCTCTTGATAAACGGACTTGGATAGGCATTTGGTAATGAAGAAATACATCATCCGATTCCTATTATAACGCTTCATATATTTTTTAATGATCCAACAAAGTTAATAAAATAATAGAGAATAATTTAATACTTTCTTGCATTGATAATAGTAATAATAATAATAATAGGATGAAAGTCGGTATTTTCTTACACAATTTATTTGAGTAATGTTAGTACCTACTGGTCATGGGCCTGTTACATACTATATTAAGCTTTTTGTACTTCTGTATTTTCAATAGATGTGATTTTCTTTTAGGGTTCGCGTTGCGGGAAAAGTAATGATTTCGCATTCCGCGTTAAGTACTGAGTTCACGTTCTGGCTATAAGTACTCATTTCTCGTTGCGGCTTTGAGTGCTGATTTCAAATTTCGGATTCTAAATTCTATGTGCCAGTTGGTATACAAGTGATTGCGTTTTTTCTCGATTGTTCCTGATTCATGACCGTTAGGATTTTGACGGTTGGCCACTCCGTGTCAATGCCTGCCAAGATGTACTAAGGCCCGCAGATTTGGCTTAGATGATGCGATACATTTTCTAGGGATGGATAACGTAAGATAACTCCTCCACAAACTGTAAGTGATTATCTAATTATGTTCTGTTTTAAATTATTACAATAAATAGGCGCCCTTCAGAATCTTCTAATTTCTTTATATAAACTTGCAATTAATAATTAATGACATTTCAACATTGTAATTTGATATAATTTAATAATTTACATGATGGTTCTTTTCTACATTTTTTACCATTAAATTAATCTAGCTTGTCCGTTGAGCATATAAAATGTAGTGGCGCCCATTAAAGATTATAATAATGCTTATCATGTGCTTTAGAGAAGTTAATAGTAGACCAGTCTTGTGTAATAAGTTTCAGACTCTAATATTAAACCATCAGGAGTTTTGTCTTTCATGTATTCTCTGGGTGACTGACTGACTTTCCTGTTTTTACAAATTTATTTAAAAATGTAACGGTCCACATTTGTTTTTGACTACTACACCTGATCTACATGACATTACCTAATTATGTGCAAATATTTTTTATAACAGCAATGCATTCTATCATTTCATTTTATTAGCAGGTTGACTATTTTTACTAATACTTAAATAGATATGAATAATACATGTGAACTTTAAACAGAGTATTTTTTTTTATTCAATTGTAAATTCATATAAATTTTGTAACCACCCCTGATTAGAGCTAGCCAACGGCGTTAGTTTGTCTGTTCTCATATAATTAAAAACCTATCCTCAATATATCATACCTTACTTTATCTCATGATTTGGTTTCCATTGAATTGAAACTGAAGTAAGGTCACATAAAATGGCGATCCAACGTAGGGCCTACAATAATTTTTATAACTTAAATTTTAACTTTAATAGTTCTTTCCTGCTTTAATTTGAGAAGATAAGCGCATGACTATTCCTCAGCCCATTGGAAAATAGTTGTTTTAATAAATATAAATTTTTTTTCATGTGTATACTTGACTTGTGCGTGTTCGTGCTTGTGTTTGTCTGGTGGATTCTTTGATCACTTTTCATTCACCAATGGGAATGCTCATATTGTTAAAGCATATTCAGGATTTTATATTTTAAGTAGTTTCAGCTTAACGGTTGATGATTAATTATGTTTGAGGTTTACCATCTGGGAACACAACATTTTGATTTTCAATACTAATTACGCCAACTGGCATTACTGGTAAGGGTATGTGTTATCGAGGCTAAATGCGGATATTCTTTGGGTCCACATTTATTAAAGCTTAGTTTATGCGTAATTACTTACATTTCAAAATAAATATAAAAAGAAAATTCTTTTCAATAACTAGCTAGGAGTAGCCTAATAATCTTTTTAATATATAAATGAAATTCTAAATTATTAATTAATAAAAATTTAAATAAAATATATAATTTTTTTGCATAGGTAAATTCAATAATAATACTAGTGTCACTTACTGTAGTGTATCTATCATCATGTAAGCCCAAAATTTTATGAATATAATTTATTTGTTGATAGTTGTCAACATGAATAATGAGAGATTTATTAATAGAGCGACGAGAGAACATTTATTCGAAATAGCTAGAAAACTCCAAGAAAGCGATTCTGATTTTTCATTTAGTAACTCATCGAATGTCAATTCAATAAGAAAGCAAATAAAAAGTTACCTGGGATCAACAGTTTCTGTTTGGTCCATAATTACTAATTACATTGCATGTCAGCAGTGATGACTGATGCAAATTTTAACTTCAATGACGACAGTCAAGTTGTAACTAGTCCGATTAAGCAAAGTAGCCCTGTGGCCCAGGCCAATTCGGCCGAACAGGCAAGTCCATTTAAATTGACAATTTCATTAACTGAATTAGCAAATACAATTAGAGATTCGATGTTTCGAGTTCACCAACCCTAATAAAGCAAAAAGTATGGATTTTGTTAAGCATTGCCAACTTATAAATTTATCGTATTCAGCAAGAAGAGACGAGAAATTAAAGAAAGTAGTCCGTTTGTATGAGGAAGCGGCGTGAGTTTGTCTGTTCCCATATAATAAAAACCTATTCTCAATATATCATACCTTACTTTATCTCATGATTTGGTTACCATTGAATTGAAACTGAAGTAAGGTTACAGCACCCAAGATTTTTTTTTTGGGGGGGGGGGGCAAGAAAGCATATTTTTTATCAATGATTCCGTAGTAATTCACCTGTAAGGCTATAAATACAATGACCCAATGACCATCCGATAAAATTTGGGGGGGGGGGTGTATGGTCACCTCGTCCTTCCCCCGCCCTTGGCTACGGGCCTGCGCAAGGTCGTGGCAATTATTTATTAGAATTTGCAACAACAGAAAAATCACCATTTTGAAATACTCGAGCTCGTCAGACTACGACATTATATATGATTCTTCTTTATGTCCTGTACGTGCTGTCTCGTAATCTGACTATTATCTGGATAGGAGGAATCTTCTTAATTTGACAATTTTTGTACAATTAAAAAAAAAAAATTTAAAATCGCTGAACTTAACCAATTGATAGGCTCAGGAAATATTGAATATAAGTTAATGTTATATATAGTAATATTAAGAACCGGTCCGAGTTTACTCGAACATGCTTTCCAATTTATAAATTAGTAGATATAGACATTTGTAAGTTCATAGGAAATAATTTCCCTATGGTTAAATTTCAGACCCCTCGAAGAGGGGGGGGGGGGTCCACCTGAATATATTAAAAACCCCTTAAAACTAATCGCATATTCTGGAACGAACAGACCAATACATTGTAACAGTAGTAACAATGACGGACGGCACGTAATGTATTGGAGCGGGTATTTTCCATAATTTCTCAAAAAATAATTTTTTGCACAGAAGCAAATATTTTTTTGGGGATGCAACCTATTTGTTTTTGTTCCCGAACCCTATTGGACACCTAAAACATACCTGAAGGTAGAAATCATGGAGAGAAAGGTTCCGCAGAAAAATTATTTTTTAGTAATTTTTTTTCATGAAAATTGAGTTATTTTTATTTTTTTACCCCCAGAACCAAACTATCAAGGTGAAAGCGACCCCCCGCATTTTGTTAAAATTAATAACGAGTACAATTAGTGGAGTGCAATTAGACAAAAAAATGGCCAAACCTCAGAATCCAGGGACAGTCCATGAATATATAAAAATTATAAAAATGTTTTGTTAGTGGTATATAAAAAAAAGTTAAATAAATTTCACCGCTCTCAATGTTTAGCTACAGGGTGTGGCCGCATAACTTCCTCTTTTTGTAATGCGCGCTATTCGGTCGGTGGATGTCGTAGTGAAGTGTTTATGGTCTCGTTCGAGAGGTGAGACTATACACTTTTGTCTTAGGAGAGTACATACGGTAGTTCCGAAGATCAAAACATTTAGATCACGTCTCCCAATCTCGATACATTGAGTATTAGTTGAGCACCGTAAGTCCAAAAAATGGAAAAGCCTCGGAATTCAGGGACAGTCCAAAATGTGTTCAATAGTATATAGAGAAATGTTAAAAAAAATTTTGCCCCCTCACAATTTTTATCTACAGGGTGTGGCAGCGTAACTTCCTGTTTTGCAATGCGCACCATTCGGTCGGTTAATGTCGTAACGGTGTGTTAGTGGTCTCGTTCGAAATGTGGGACTATAAAGTTCTGTCTTACATAGTTTTGAAGACCAAAACGTTAAGATCCCGTCTTCCAATCTCAATACAATGAGTGTTAGTGGAGCGCCGTGAGTAAAAAAAATGGTTATGCCTCGGAATTCAGTCAATGCATATTTATAAAAACTTCAAAAATGTGTTTTCAATATAGTATATAGAAAATTTTTGCCCCCTCTCAATTTTGAACTACAGGGTTACCAATTCTTTTTTTACTCACGGCGCTCCACCAATACTAATTGTATCGAGATTGGAAGACGTGATCTTAATGTTTTGAACTTCAAAACAATATAAGACAGAAGTTTATAGTCCCGGCTCTACGTTACGACAATAACCGACCGAATGGTGCGCATTACAAAACAGGAAGTTGTTTTGCCGCACCCTGTAGTTAAAATTGAGAAAGGGCAAAAATGTTTTTTTTAACATTTTTCTATATTCTAATAAAAACACATTTTCAAAACTTTTATAAATATTCATTGACTTGCCCTGAATTCCGAGGCTTTTTCATTTTTTTGACTTGCGGCGCTCCACTAATACTCAATGTATCGATATTGGGAGACGTGATCCAAATGTTTTCATCTTCGGAACTATGTACGCCTAAGACAAAAGTGTCTAGTCTCACCTCTCGAGCGAGACCGTAAACACTTCGCAACGACATCCACCGACCGGATGGCGCACATTACAAAAAGAGGAAGTTATGCGGCCACACCCTGTAGCTAAAAATTGAGAGCGGTGAAAAAATTAACTTTTTTCTATATACCACTAACAACACATTTTTAAAATTGTATTAAATATTAATGGACTGTCCCTGGATTCCGAGGTTTTTGTCTAATTGCACTCCACTAAATATAATATGTGAATTTAAAAGAAATCGTATTGGAGCTGTTTTTTAGAAATTAATTTTAGACGTTTTTTTGGAGTGGTTTGAAAATAAAACCCCCACAAATTCAGTTTTAGTAGTTATATTTTGTGTATATTCATATATATAACTTAATTTATTATAGATAAGTTAAGTATCTACATAATAGTCTCATTAAAACCAAAATGTTATCAATTTTTAATGCACAAATGAAGAAAAACTGAAAAGTAGAACAGCCGGCTTATCGATTAATCTGGTCGAGGCATTAGACCAATCATTTACCATCGATATATACTAGTATATATGATTACATATTTTGGTAAAGATACTCATCGATAATTATTATAAAGCATGTACAGGTTTACGTCAAGTGTAAAGCCCATAAAATTTGGAGACTCACCTACCATGGGTTCAAACTTGGTAACATTCGTTATACTGTATGTAGGATATGATGAAAACCGAGGTGTGGGGTATCCCCACCCGCGCGGACACCCCTGTTAAAGGATACCTACCAATTAGGGAAAAATTGATTGTTATTGTCGGACTGAAATATTTAAGACGAGAGCGTCTGGTGAGAGTGGACTTATCAAATGCTGTGCGGATCCCACGGCCAGGCAGGGACGGATCCAGCCAATTTGGGGGGGGTAAGTCTTAGTTGTGGGTCAAAATAGGAAAAACATGTACAAACATGTAGGATCGATGAAGTTAGAGCGTAATAAATTAGTTTACAATCGATTTACCAAATTTCAGGGGGGGCAGCTACCCCCCTACCCCCCCCCCCCCCCCGTAACCGTCCTTGAGGCCAGGCCGGCAGAAGTTCACCGGGGTTCACCCGAACATACAAACCTGGACGTGGATATCTGGAACTCGTCACAGTCAGGGCACAAATACAAGGCGCGCTGATGGATAGAATTCATAAAGAAAAACTGACAGGACTATATTTAGACTCGGCAGTTTAGGCGAGTATTCCATTACTTCATATTTGATTTTGTCATTGACGCTTGTTTTGTTTTAAGGAGACTGTTATGTAGATACTTAACTTATCTATTCTAAATTAAGTTATCGAAGAATATATAGTAATAATACGATACAATAATGCCATGTTACAACGTTTTCTTCAGTCCATATCGCAAGGCAAGGGCCCGTGTGCGACTGGTACTATCTGACTATGGGGGGGGGGGGGGAGTGTGTAAAGGGTGGTATACTTTTATGTTGGTGGTAGTTCGGTCTTTATCCATTGTGTATCTGCTCTTTTGAAACAATTTAAGTTTTTTAATTACTTTATTTGGATTGGTAGTTTATTGTAATATGATATGCCTATATATTCAGATTGGTATTGAGATCTTGTGGTTCGAACAGTTTGTTATGTGAAAGGATGTGTGTGGAGCCATCTTGTGTTGTGTGAGTGTTGTACAGATGTTAAATTCTGTTTTTGATTTGTGTACTAATATTATTGAGTTTTTTATATATGATTGTTTAACGTCTAGGACATCCACTAAATTGTATAGGTCTTCTGTTGGATTAAGTTATAATATGGTAGCAGACGTCAAACGTGATTGTAGAGCCTGCTACCATATTATAGCTTATTTTATAATAGATAAGGTAAGTATCTACATAATAGTCTACTTAAAACAAAACAAACGTCAATGACAAAATCAAATATGAAGTAAAACCGCCTGTGGAATAGCCGCCTGTGTTCAAAGCTCCCAAAACATTAGAAGAAAGGTTTACCATTGCGAAATACTGGGCGGCGGTGTTGTGGTCGTTCTCGAGGTTCGCCATCTCACCATGCTCCGCGTAGGCCTGGCGAAGCTCGTACAAACCCTGTAGTTCCTGCCTAAGGGGAGATGGGTCTACGACCATGACTTCGGGAGTCCCTCGGAACAAAAACATCTTCTCCCCTCTAGCTGGTACCTGAAATTTAGGATTCTTCCGTTAATACCAAACATCCATTCGTATCGTCAGTATAGGCCACACGCTCGATGACTAATAAATAGAAGAAAAGAGTGCGAAGAAGATAAGAAAACAGCAGCTGAGCCACTTCTGTGAGGTTTGGCAATAGCTCCAAGAGCTGACACCAAATTTGGAGTAGGTACTTGGGGCAAGCTGAAAACTTGTCACATACCTCTCCCGAATAGGCTATGGTAAAAGGTATTGAAGACTTGGCTCATGAGTAGAGGGGTAATTCAACCCATATATTTTTTAACTTATTTAATCCTCAATCTCCACCAATTTATAATGCTGTGGTAGGCTGCTGTAGGCTGTGGAAATGACTGCATAATCGCATGCAAACAATTTAATGAATGTATCCTAATGACCTCTTCAGTCGCCTCTGTAGGTTAGTACCTGTGTTGAGCTACGACAGTCTCCGATCGCATGGCGTGTAAAGACTCGCACAAGTGCAAGCACGTTACCACCTGGCCATAGAAGTCGAGGTATTGTAGGTTTCATTATGTGATATTCTGTAAGAAACTACAGACAACAGACTACACCTTAACTTACTGACATTCAATACCAGGATTATCCTATTGCTAAGCTAAACATAAATTAGTATATGGGCCGGGAAAATAGCCATTGGTCTCATGTTATGAGACCTAATCGCCAAGAGATCAGTGGCGGCGCCAAGGGGGTGCCCGGGGGGCCTGCCCCCCCCCAACAGGTTCTCCGGCCCCCCCCCACTTTTGAGATATTTGACATTGTTAAATTGAAGAATTATTTTAATTCAAAAAAGTTCGACACAACTGGTATAAAATAAATAACGTGTATTTTTCCTAAATCAATTTTATCCAAATACAAACAGTTGATGTTAATCATAACGCAACGTCCTTTGGGGCTTACGCGTTGTATGTTTGTGTTGCAATGCTGCAATTTTTAATGGGGTTGGTATAGTGTGCACTATTGTTTTTTTTTCGGCAAACTGCTATAAGTGCGCTGCCCAGGTACCGTCTACAACAGTTTGCCCTTTTCTATTTGTTCGATTTTTTTTTAAATGGATTAATGGTTTTTACAGATTTTTATAGATAGCGGACTGGGACAGAAACGGGAGCGTGTGTAGGCGTAAAGTAGCTGCATCAGTAAGAATACCGCTCATAGAGGATTTATTAGGGAAGGTGCGGTAGCAAGCATACGTAGGACAGACAAGCAGCAGGTGCTGTACATCAAGTAGTACCTGACAGGTTGGACACATGGGGGGTGGGGAACCCGTCATCAAGTGCCCATGGGTCAGCCTCGTGTGCCCAATAAGCAACAGTTGAAGTGCCCCCTCATGCCAGCGGCGTGCGAGGGTAGCACTCAATACCTAAATTTACCTAATTCATTACTGTAATTTGTAGGGTTCGTCCCTGGTCCATAGTCTTATAATTGTCCTGTATGTTCCTGTTCTTATGTTACTGTTAGTGTTGTCTAAGCGGGGGATACTTCATTTCTTCATTTCAGTTCATGTGCAAGTTCTTGGCAACAAGTTACTCACTTCCATTAAAGTGTGCCTACCCCCCATTGGCGTAGATAGGGCACCCGTAGCATCCCCCGGGATTTCTGGTGACAAAGACATTATGGGGGCGAATGGCATATTATCCACAATATCGAAAGGGTTATTAATTTTTGGCATGCCTATTTCACAAAAAAGACATCATGAAAAAGAATCCACATAAATTGGCGGCAAATAATTGGTAATTACTTTCACAAAAGTAAATTACTCAAAATGCTTAAAACCCTAATACTTCTGACCTACTTTTTTCGATATTTTTCTCCGGGGGAGACCCCCGGGCCCCCCTGACCGGCAAGTTTATTCTTCGTCAAAATCTCAACTGTACTTCTTGCAAAATCCGTAAATCCTCACTAATTTAGGCTAATTTCTCTTTTTTTCTCTCCGGGAGTCCCCCGGTACCCCCCTCTCCCCCGAATATAACTTTCGCAAAACCTCACTAATTTGGGCCCATTTACCACTTTTTTTTCTCTTGTTATATATTCAATGGTTTTTCATACACTTTAAAAAAATAAAATTTAAGTATTAATAAAGTCATAAAATTTGCTGGGCAGACTTCAGCAGTGAATGAGTAATGAATCAAAGTCTTGGGGTCCTAAAGCCCCCCCCCCCCCCCCAGTAATTATGTGAATTTACGCCAATGCTACTCCCAATGAAATGTGTTTTGTTTTTTCATTGGCCCCCCAGATAGAAGTCATACCCCCCTGGCCCCCCACCTTAAAATTTGACGTTTTCCCATAGAACTTGTAGTTTTGCCAGAAGTGAAGATGTACCGTATTTCACCCTTTAAAACCCACCCCCACCTACTTCCCGAACTCAGATCGCCCGTAATTAATTTTCCTTTAATTTCTGTCATATTATCTTCTAATTCAAATGGGTTTAATTATACTATAATTTGATGTCTTAAAAAAATTATATACGCTGGGCTACTGGCTACTGAAGAGAATAGACCGCAATCCCGCATCACTGAGATGTACTATACGTAGACTTACACAGTACACACTTCCCCCTCACTGATATAGATTTACTGTACGTAGACTTACACACTTCCCCATCTATATTACAAAATGTTTTACAAATTTTTTTAGCATTGTTGCTCCCTCAATACAAGAGGCAACAAATCAAACATTTTACCAAAAGCGCACGTTGATCCGTATAACGAGAGATGTACAACTATAGTCCATTTGGCTCCAAAGAGTCCAAGATGTATTTATCATTTTTTATTACATACATAGCGTAGAGGAAAAGCAGGATTCTGCGGAAACTTCCTACACCTGATCGGCCAGAACCAAAAGGGATTTTTGTTTAGGCGCGGTATCTAAAGTCTGGCTGAATTCAGTATAGCTTACTGCATTATACGTTATAAATTGTAGGCTTGAGACGTGGGCGCAGAAATAGAATGCGGATGTATTTTAGTAAGCATAGTCGTATTTTAGCCTCAGCAAGTCCGATCCGATTAATAATTTTACAATATTATTACACCGTTTTGAAATTGATAGCGTAGGTGAGGGGGTGCACACAGTACGAAATACGAATAGTAAAGTTATTAACTTACCTTAACAGAGTTTGAATAAGAATTGGTCGTCCAGGCCTCTACAGTCTACGGTCCAAGTTATCCTCTTTCAATACAGTTTCTACAGTTTAACAATAACAGTTTACAGTTTCCACAGTTTAACACAAAGTTACAGTTTACACAGTCTCTACACTAGTCTACACTCTACAGTTTACACAATTTAGTTCACAATAACACTAATAACAGTTTACACAGTTTAATACACAGTAACAGTTTCGGCGTTTAGTATAGATTGAAGATTTAGATCTTAGACTGGACAAGTTGACTCTCCAAGACTAAACTCCAAACCAGGGCTGCCAAATGACTTCTGCCGTATTCCTCGGAAATTGTTAAATAGTTCCTCAGAATACCCCGGAATTTTTTTTAAATGTTGGTCCCCTTTAGATGCATATTCCACCAACGTCAATAGTGATAGTAAATGTAGTATTGACGTGGTAGCAGACATTTTTAGACTGTCTTAATGTCTGCTACCACGTCAATACCACATTTACTATCACTATTGACGTTGGTCGAATAAGCGCCTTATATATGATTTTTTTCATTCACCAAGGATGTTACAAATTAAACTGGATATAAAGTTTGTTTTCATGTAGTATGCTAAGCATAGGCGGATTTTTATTATTTTTGAGAGTATCGACTGCTGGACGTCACCATGCCTACTTCACCAGTTTTCATCTTTTAATCTTGCTAATTTTCAGAAGCTAGAGCAGTAAAGTCTAAGGCTCCTAAGCTACACCCACGTATACCATAAGTAGGTACCTTTAATTGTGGCAAATTCAAAATTGGCAGTTGACAATTAAAAATACTTGGAGCGCTGAGAAAAGCATTATAGGGGGCTGCGTAACCTTCTAGAGACTGGAGGGGGGGGGGGCTAGGTTGTTTGGGTTGTCATTATCAGATCTAAGCTGTTCTCCGTGAATCCAAGCCATTAATGTTATGGTAAACCTGAATTAGTGAGGTTTTACACATTTTATCCCCTGGAGAAGGGGGCGCAGCAGTCTCCCCTGCAGAAAAACAATGATAAATGGGCCCAAATTAATGAGGTTTTTCGCATTTTATACCCTGGTGATAGGTGGGCCCGGGGGTCTCCCCCGTAGAAAAAATTGATAAATAGGCCCAAATTAGTGAGGTTTTACGCATATTAAACCCTGGAGAATGGGGGGCCGGGGGTTTCCCCCGGAGAAGGAAAGTTGATGTATATAGGTCCAAATTAGTGAGGTTTTACGAATTTTGCAAGCAGTACAGTTGAGATTGTACCGACAAATAAACCTACCACTGAGGGGGCCCGGGGGTCTCCCCCGAAGAAAAAGCTTGAAAAAATAGGTCTGAAATAGGCCTATTGGGATCTTAAGCATTTTGAGTAATATATTTTTGTGAAAATAAGTCAATGTGTTGATTTTTTCATGATGTCTTTCATGTAAAATAAGCATACCAGTATCAAGAATTAATTTCCCTTTCGTTATTGTGGATACAATGCCTTTCGCCTACATAACGTCTTTGTCACCAGAAATCCTGGGGGGGGGGGGCCTGCGGGCTTAGCCTCCCCCCAGGACCCCCCTATTTACGCCAATGCATATATATGTATAAACTTACAAACCTTTCTTGAAATAGGTTTGTGATGGAAATAATGCAATAGGCTCCCATGATTTAATCATTTGATTTGACTTTTTTCTCACCCTCACACTTTTATAGGCTGATATGAAATTCCCGGCATCTTATATCAGGTTCATCTAAGTTTTATTCATTATACAAAGCTGAAGCTACTCAAGCTAGTAAATTTTTAAAAACATGCAGAAATCTAGAATAGTTTACACGACAGCTAAGTCGTAATAAATAGCTGACAATTAACTGTCATAACTGCCATAAGATAACTATTGAGTTTCATTTTTTCAAATTTTAGGCCAAAATATGGTGGACTTTCGATTGGTCCCCTGCTTCAGCATGCAAATCATATGGAGGTGTAGGGCTCGGGGTGGAAATAGTGTTTATATTTTTTGAATTTTTGCGAAAATTTTATGAAACCGCGAGAGAATCAATGGTCATTCGACAAAATTCTTAAAAAATAAAATAAAAACAAATTTCCCTAAAATCCCACAGAAAAACCTCAAAAATTGTTGACCCCGGAAATTTTTCGGAATAAAATTATTTCCCACGGAATTCCGAGGTAAACCACGGAATGTGGCAGCCCTGCTCCAAACTGACCCTTTCCATAAGCACCACTCCAGAAAACACTTCTGGACCACCAAGGCTTTGAGGAAAAAAATGGTGTGCGTGGGTTACGACGCGATAATGCATTTTCTGCAACAAAGGAATAGCATTCATTTTTGAACAAACATTTCAAACTGGCCCATTGTCGAGCAGGTTGTTTACGACCCTACTATAACAAATGGACCCTACGGCCGGTATGCAGGTATAAGACTTAAGTGAGACGCTCTCATGGGAGTATTGGGAGTTGGGACCCCCTGTCTTCTGGTCTATCGACTATCAAGCAACATAAATAAATATAATGCTAAAAAGCGGGTGGTTGCAGGAGCGGCGGCAGGCCTGGGCCGAGGTACTTGTTGGGGTTGGTTGTTGACGTTGTTGTTGGGCTTGTTGTTCGCTGGTGGCAAGGTGAAGAATTTGCGCCCTCGAAGACATCTTCTTATTTTAATGCCTCTGCCATAGGACTATCAGTTCGAGCCAAGGCCGTAACCAGGATTTTTTTCGGGGGTGGCCGTTGCGACTGTAATTCTATTTGGTATAAATTATTTTCTCGGGCACTTAAATGTATGAAATGTATTTTTTAGAAGTTATGGTGTTACCAGCTCGTATACATGATAGCATAAGCACATCAATCGTCAATTTATTGGCGGATTTATAGCTGTTGTGCGGGCACGCGGCAGATAATATTTTTCCGAAATGCGGACTATACCTCAATGTCACCGGCACAACGGTTTCAATAGTATGGAAATAATATTGGCTTGCATATAAACGAAAGAGGGGGGCCCGGGGGTCTCCCCCGGGGGAAAATTTGAAAAATAAGAGCAAAATAGTGGGGTTTTACGCATTTTAACTGCAGTAAAGTAGGTAGGTTATATATAGACTTTACAACACTTATAAAAGAATTCCTAGTCGTATCACTGCGAACAGGGGGCCCGGGGGTCTCCTCCGGAGGAAACGTTTTGAAAACATTGGCCCAACATAGTGGGATTTTACGATTTTAACAACAGTAAAGTTTATAATTTTATTTAAAGAGGAAGACGTATAATCATGTTACCGTACTAATTTATTTAATTCCCAATTTTTAATTTCGGGGTGGGGGGGTGGGGGGGGGGGCTGCAGTCATGGATCGAGCAGCCTGGTTCCCATCGCTGAAGCCATTTTATGTCTGTCATTCATTTTTGCTTTAAACATAAATAATTAGATTACTCGTGACTTCGTGGTATTTCATTTTAATAAACAAAAAATAATAAATAACAAAAACTTAGAGTTTTAGAAAAACTTGTTATAACAACCCGAATTAGTAAAACCCAAATAATCGTTAAGAAATTAACTTTGTCTAAGAAACCCACTTGTGTTAGTATAAAACCCTGAGCGCTTTCGGCAAGAACTGCCATCTACAGAGGGAAACCCACTAGCACAGTTACACCTTATCTGCGATTTGAGACTTGCTCAACTCGAGGAGAAGATTTATGCTTCTCTAAACTTTGCAAATTCATTTCTAATCAGTTTTTTCGGCCCCATTCCTAAAAATCATTGGAGTAGTTTTTTAGAACAAAGTTCAAGAACAAAGTGGTCAAGGATGGAAGCGTGCTTCTAGAGTGGAGGAAGCCTATCTTTCCTTTGTTTCATTGAAATTTCACCTTTGAAAAGTCTAAAGAGAGCCAAAAATTCAAGTTGTACCCAAAAAGTCATGTCACATGCAAATTTTGGCGCTTATTCAAAGTTTTTTTCGTTCATTTAATTTCCTATTTAACTAATTCTATTATTTCCAGTCTTCATTACTATCAGAGTTTTTTTTTAGAGTGCTTCATACTCATAGGAAACTGGAATGTTTCCAGGGGGGCATTTTGCGCCTAGGCCCGGGTCCGGGAGCGAGTCTGGCATAAAAATAAACCTAAAAGCTTGCAGTTTGTTTAATTACACACAACATAATCTCATTTAATGATTAGTTTCACATGATTTATAAACATAATAGTCTCCTTAGTAACTTTGTAAAACTTGCTGTCACTCATTGTTAAAATTAACTTTGTGTAGTTTTATTCGTAAAACTACACAAAGTTAATTTTAACAATGAGTCACATGATTTATAATAAGAAAGAAGTCACGTTATAAAACATAAACACATTACATGTTATGTACGATCTTTATTCTACCAAGTCCAACAAAGGAGAATTGCTGACAAACGTTAAAATATAATTTAAATGTGGTTTATTCCTATTTAACAGCTTCTTTTATTGCTTTCCAATTTATACGCAGTATAAGGAAAGCTTTGTGATGGTCCAAATTTTCGATTCCAAGATTCAACGGATTTACACGTTTTGAGGTACCAGGAACCCAAAAAAGTGGTTTTTACGAATTGTCCGTCTGTGCGTTGATTTCCGGGCAAACTACTCGGTCGATTTTGATGAAATTTGGCATGTGGGTTCACAAAAATCATACCTCGGACGGGGCTAACTTAATTGGGGGGGGGGGGTTATTCTCAAAAAACTCAAAAAAAAACGTCTAAAAAAATATTTCTCAAAAACGTCTCCAACGATTTCTTTAAACTTCACATATATTGTAGTCGTTATTAATGTTATGGGCGCCCCTGGAGGGTGTTAATTTTTGGGTGGTCTCCCCCAACTTTTGCACCCATGCTTGTTAGTGCAAGTACATAAACATGGAATGGACACCATACCATCCTTCGCCCAGTCTTCATGTATGGACGCCCTGTATGGGGCGCCATGGGTCACGCACGATGCAAGCAAGTTGACAGCCTGCAAAACACTCCCCTGCGCCGAAACCCAACGGCCCCCTCCCTGGGTTTCGACAGCTCGAATGCTCAAAAACATTCCAATCTCCAATCCCCGCAGTGCGAGACTCTGTGATATCTGTGATACAAGCATCGAAGAATTTCTATACAAAAGCCTTGAACTCTGAAAGTCCACTAATCAGCAGATCGATGGGTCTGGGCGTAAACACCATGGGTGCCCACGGCCCCGCTGATATTCTTCGAGACTTTATTATGCATGCCCCTAATCTATAGGCTAGTTTATGCCTCTAGTGTAGCTCTTACCAGAGGCGTAAAGTAAAGTCGAGTTTTGGAATGATGGCGGGGGAAAACCAAGTAGACATTATCAGGTTTTTTTTGTAATGATATTTTTTATGGATAGGCTTCCCCTTTCACGGAATCACAAACTCACAAAACTTTAAAGCGTTTCATAGTTTTGGAATGATTTAGGACCTCAAGGCCGTAGCCAGGATTTTTCCGGGGGAGGGGGGGGCTATGGCAACTGTGATCTTATTTAGTGTAAATTGTTTTCTTGAGAACTCAATTGTATCTAGTGTATTTTAAAAAGGTTATGGTGCTCCTCGAAGATTACCAATGTCATCGAGTAGGCACATCAAACTTCAATTTATTGGTGAATTTAGATTTGGTGCAGATAATATATATATTGCGGACATGCGGACTAAATCGCAATGTTATCACTACGGTGGTTAAGACTGTATAGAAGTAATATTGCATTTAACCGCGGGTAAATTGAAAATATAAGACGGACTAAGTAGTGGGGTTTTTCACATTTTACAAGAACCGGCCCGAGTTTACTCGAACATGCTTTCCAATTTATCAATTAGAAGATAGAGAAAATGAGTAATTCATTGTAAATAATATTCCTACAGCTAAATTTCGGGTATCTCGGGGAGGGGGGGGGGGGGGAGGTTGTCCACCTGACGTCATTGGAGGTGAGGTAAATTCTAGATAGGTCAGACCAACACATTACGACACAGCAATAATGGCAGGGCACGCAATCAACATTAACAACGACTACAATATAGGCCTATGTGAATTTAAAAGAAATAATTGGAGACGTTTTTGAGAAATAATTTTTTAAACGTTTTTAGGAGTTTTTTGAGAATAACCCCCCCCCCCCCCAAATTGAGTTAGTCCAAGAAAGAAATGACCCCGAGGTATGATTTTTGTGAACTTTTGTGGTTTTGGTTGTGGTTTTTTTGTGGTTGTTATAGTCAGGAGAAGGATCTTATGGTTCATATTTAAAAAATTGCGCGAAAAATTAGTAAATTCAGGAAATTGAAGATGTTATTTTTTTTTCTTTTCCTTGTCCAGTATGCCCTGGACAAGGAGCATGTATTGCAAAAATACAATAACTTGCAGAATAATACATCCCGCATCACCAAGCTACGGGGGTGGGGCCGCGAATATTGCAATATATACAATACAATCTATATACAGTACATGTTTATTTTAACGAGATAAAGGCGGTTTCTGTCCATTTATTAGAGCAAAGTTGTAGGAGATAGTGAATGATCAGAAATTCAACCGAGCTATTAAGTGCAAATCGGATACACCCACTACCCTAGCCCAGGAAGTCAAATTTCTCATGAAATATCTAGATCATAACGGAGTAAATTGGATAATATAGTAGAAGAAATGTTCGACATTTTAACACATTGCATACAGTCAGTTTTTTGAAGGCGTTAAAAAAATGTCGGTATTTTATTAGATACAGTATTTTACTTTGTGCAAAATGGCCTAGTAGGGTATCCTATTTCCTGTTAACTCAATGATTGTGCCTACATTACACTAGCCTAACTGCTGAGTGCCGAGGGAAAGCGTAGGTTGTCAGCAATTGAATCTGTTTATTGCGAGATGTTGTGACTCATGACTGTCCTATCACTCCTATGTATACGGTACCTACCTTTTGCAGACCATTGCGTCCAGACTTCATTAAGGCGAAGTCTTACCAATTCTCCAGCTTTCCCCAGTTTCGGAATGGGTGGATGCCCGATGATAACAACAATGGTACTAAATTTTGGGGCAAGATCTCTTAAAAATTGCCCCATTTTCATTTTGTTAGCGCGAATGAGCTGTTTCTGAAAATTAAATTAATGATAAACCTACACTTCATTTCTTAATAAATAAATAAATCTTGACTGTTTGTTGTTATATTACTAAGCCAACCTAGCGGAGTCAGGGCTATAGAGCCCTCACTTACACTCAACATATAATAAATATATACATATACGTATATAACTAGGATGACCCGGGACCGCCTGCTTTACATGCCCTCCGAACCAAAATGTAGACAGTGTGGGACTCGAACCAGCAACCATTAGGGTGAAAGTCTGCACCACTACTCAACAGGTCCTGACTCTGCAGGTCCTGGCCTTTCATGATAGTTTCATTATTATTGATGGGGGTGTTTGGGATGGACTTATGAAGGCTGGTAACTGATGAACTGGCCGTCGGAATTTCTTAATGGACTTAATGCGGTGACCTTACGTGACAAGTAGAAATGTATATATAGGGAATTTTTGGCGGGAAAAAAGTAATTGGACAATGTTTGTTGGTAATTTTATGGCCTACAAATATAAATTTTTTGCTTTCCTAATTAGGCCTATACGTAGTACAAGGAAAGCTTTGTGATGATCAAAATTTTCGACTCCGAGATTTCAATGGATTTACACGTTTTTAGGTCCCAGGAACCCAAAAAGTGGTTTTTACGAGATGTCCGTCTTTTTGTCGCTCTGTCTGTTCATCGATTTCTGGACAAACTACTCGGTCGATTTTGATGAAATTTAGCAAAAATCATACCTCGGCACCACTTTTTATTTCATTTTGGGCTAACTCAATTTGGGAGGGTTTTATTATCAAACAATTCCAAAAAAACGCCTAAAATATTAATCTCAAAAATGGCTCCAACGATTTCTTTTAAATTGACATATATTGTCGTTTGCCCCTTGATAGTTTGCTTCTGGGGGTAAAAAAATAAAAATAACTAAATTTTCATGAAAAATGACTAAAAAATAATTTTTCTAAATTCTAAATTTACGAAAAAAGTGTCTGTCTGTTCAGCGATTTCCAGACAAACTACTCGGTCGATTTTGATGAAATTTGGCATGTAGGTTCACAAAAATCATACCTCGGAACCATTTTTTTTTTATTTTGGGCTTTGAAACTCAAGTTTATGGGCTTTTGTTCTAAAAAAAGAACATTATTTCTCAGAAACGGCTCCAACGATTTCTTATAAATTCACACATACGGTATTGGAGTCGTTGTTAATTTTAACAAAACGCTATTGGTCGCATTCCTCTTGATAGTTTGCTTCTGGTGGTACCAAAATATAAAGAACCGGTCCGAGTTATCTCGAGCATGCTCTCAAATTTGTCAATTAGTATTCGAAAAATAATTTTTTGAACAAAACCAAATCCTTTTTGGGAATGCAACCTGTTTGGTTTTTAACGCTATTTAACTCAAATTAGCCTTTGGCTACCATGCAACAACACAACAACAACACCTACAACATAGCCTACCTGAAGGTAGAAATTATCGATGAAAAGGTTCTGCAGAAATATTGTTTTATAGTCATTTTTCCTTAAAATTGAGTTGTTTTAATTTTTTTTCCTCCAGCAAACTATCAAGGGAAAAGCGTTTTGATAGACTACAATATATGTAAATTTAAAAGAAATTGTTGTGCCGTTTTAGTGAAATAATTTTTTGAGACGTTTTTTGAGAATAAAACCCCCTCAAAATTGAGTTAGCCCAAAATTAAAGAACCGGTCCGTGTTTACTCGAACATGCTTTTCAATTTATCAAGTAGTAAATTTTAGCTGGAGAAAATGAGTAATTTCATGGTAAATAATTTTCCTAGAGTTAAATTTCGGGCATCTCGGGGGGGTTGGGGAGGGGGGGGGGGGGAGGGGGGGAGGGGGGGGGGGTTGTCCACCTGACGTCACTGGAGGTGAGGTAAATTCTAGATAGGTCGGACCAACAAATTACCACACAGCAATAATGGCAGGGCACGCAATGCATTTGGCCGTGAATTTTCTATAATTTTTTTTAAAAAAATATTTTATTTTGCACAAAACCGAGTAGTTTTTTGGGAAAGCCAGCTGTCTGGTTTTGTTACTCAATTTAACACCTGAAACATGCCTGATGGTAGAAATCATCGATGGAAAGGTTTCGCAGAAAAATTATTTTTTAGTCATTTTTCATGAAAATAATGGCAGGGCACGCAATGCATTTGACCGTGAATTTTCTATCATTTTTTCAAAAACATTTTAAATAATAATTGTTTGGGGAAGCAACCTGTCCGGTTTCGTTACTCAATTTAACATTTAAAACATGCCTAAAGGTAGAAATCATCGATGGAAAGGTTTCACAGAAAAATTATTTTTTAGTCATTTTTCATGAAAATTTAGTTATTTTTATTTTTTTTACCCCCAGATGCAAACTAACTACTATACATGTCAAATTTCATCAAAATCGACCGAGTAGTTTGCCCGTAAATCGACGAACAGACAGACAGAGCGACAGAGCGGCAGACGGACAGACATTTCGTAAAAACTGTGTTTTGCTTTCCAATGTATGCGTAGCATAAGGAAAGCTTTGTGATGGTCAAAATATTCGATTCCGAGATTTCAACGGGTTTACACGTTTTGAGGTCCCAGAAACCAAAATTTATAAAGTGTATTTTAAGAAATGTCTGCCTGACGCTCTGTCGGTTGATCGTTTTCCGGGTAAACTACTCGGTCGATTTGGATGAAATTAGGCAAGTAGGTTCACAAAAATCACACCTCTGGATAGTTTTTTTATATTATGGACAAACTCAATTTCGGGGGTTTTATTCTCAAAAATCACCAAAAAAAAATTCTACAAAAAAATAATTCTCAAGAACGGCTCCAATGATTTTATTTATATTCACTCATTCCTTTCTCGTCAGAACGGTCTAAGGTACAGAGTAGCAGTTTCATGATATTCGCGGTTTAGGCCTAGTGACATTTCAGTTTAATTCCTGATTTCAATTTATTTTCTGATTGCACTTTTTGGACTTATTATGGTTGCAATCTCTTTGGTCAAATATATAAATGAAAAACCAAGGTTCTTTTCAGCTTAACTCGATTAACAATGTGATATGTGCTATTCAGTAGAGTAACGAGAGGGAGGGGGGCCGTTCACCCCAGCGGTAAGTAGTCTGGGGCGCCACATAGCCTGGGGGCGCCAAATTGTACCAAAATTACCAAACTGCATATTACTTAATGTATATATATAACAAAAAAATACAGCATAAATCTAGTTATACATTTCAAAATAAAAATAACAGAACATACTGTAATTATTTGGATTTCATTGTGGGTTGGTGGTTTTTTAGGCATCAATAACATGCAATAACGCTGGTTTAACAACTTTTGACTTTGTCCTCATCATTGCCACATGTGAGTGGTTGAAAATTAATTAAAAAAAAAATATTTACGAGCCGCAACGTCCCAAGAGAGGCTGAACTCTCTTTCGTCAAGGGGCGCCCAATCCAATTAGCGAATAAGGCAACCACTTAAAGCCTTAAATCCCCACAATTTTGTAAAAAGTTGCTATTTGGGGCGTACCGCGTAATTATTAAAAAGCAATAACTTAACTTAATGTCTTCGTCTACAAAATCTAAAAAAATTCCTGGCAAAATTCATAAAACCGCCCTTATGCAGACAAATTTTCTCGAAGAAATTCCGCGGCCCCCCGTTGTTAGTGTCGCCTCTAAAATCGAACTGTTACTCATCTAAAAATGCGTAAAACCCCAATATCTAAGGGTTAATTTTCCAACAATTTCCCACGTGGCAAACCTCCGGGCCTATTTTTTCTATAGCCTACATGTATAGGGATGCATCTTCAGGTCTCCCGAATCCTCAAGCTTCTGCGCAAAGAACAAAGGACACTAAGGTCATTATTTTTATTCAAAAACTTTTTTCCCCCTTTTCTACTCTTTTATGACAAGGGGGGGGGGGGGGCTAACGCTAGCTGTTCGATGTTTATTGTTTTTTTAATGTTTATTTTATGAATATTATGCCTTAATTTTTGAAGCAGTTTTCAAACGAGAAGTAATTAAAACAATAGAAAAAAGCCATCATGGCTGGCACTCATCACGTGGTCCGAAATGATCATAAGTTAAGCATAGGAGTGAACAGACATTTTCATTTCGCTGAAGTGAACCAACATGCTTTGGTCTTTTTCTGCATAATGCTATATAGCAATGTTTTGAATTAAGCATGAAGCGACCATCTCTCTCTCAAAGAGGTGCTAGCGGGTTGGAAAAAAAATCCCGATTCCAGCGATGTGCATAACTCCATAATAGCTCAATTTTTGCTGGTTGGTCGCTTTCTGCTTAATATACGGTTCAATTATAGACAATAATTAAGATAATTATAATTACAAAGGCTTTTACGGCAGGAGTTACGTGACGAAGCAGTAGTTTCAGGGATGATAGGCCGTGATCCTTCTGATAGCGTAATTCCAAATGTGTCTTCAACATCTGCGGTCAACATCTTCATCTTCAAGGGGACTGGCACAATCTTCGAGGTCTACGCTGTTCCACTGATGATGTTGACCGCGGATGTTGACGAAACATTTGGAATTACACTTTCAGAATGACCGTGGCCTGTCATCCCGGATTCTAATGCGTCGTCAGTTATGATTATCAAAATTTTATGTATATAAGTGAGCTTACTGACATTCTATACCAGGATTATCCTATTGCTAGGCTAAACATAATTTAATATTTGGGCCGGGCAAAGTGCCTATTGGCCCTATGTTTTTAAACCAAATCGCCATGAGATTTGGCAGTTATTTAAATTGCACTCACATGAGGTACCAGAAATTATGGTAAACCTTTTTTTTGGTACAATACGACCAATTATAGGTGACAGGGACATAAGTCAAATTCTATACGCATTTAATTTTTTCAATGAATGGGGGATCTTGTTCCTAACACCCGCGTTGTCACAAAAGAGCACATCAATTCTATGGGGTAGGTCTTTGAATTTATTACAATGCTAAAAGATTTGGAAACTGTCCCCCGCGTCGGTGTATCCAAAATATTAAAGGAAAACACTCTTCACCGGGGGTCCATGTAAGCTTAGCAAAATACCTCGTGGAGGCGTGTAGCTCCACTCAAGTAGAATCTACAGCAATAGCGTTAGTTAATAGTTGAGAGCTTATTAAGTAAACAAGAGCCACAAGAATTATGTACTCATAGTCAAGGCCGTGCCAGGTTTTGTTTTCGGGGGTGGGGGAGGGGGGTCCAAAAATGTTTTTATTAATTTATTAATAAATGACCATTCTATCCGGTGTTCAAACTCAAATAAATTTATTCAAATTCTTCAAACAATACAATTATAATTTGGTAGCCTTCAACTGGAATCAGCCTCTGATTACCTTGTTTAGTTATGACATTGAATATATAACACTGTGTTATATATTCAATGGTTATGCCAAAGGGGTCTATTCGTATACATTGGCCTCGTATGATCCCTTATCTCCCTACAGCCTGACAGCCATGGCCGTAGGGCATAGCCCCCCCCCCCCCCAAACGTTCTGTCGCGCCCCCTCAAGAAGGATTAAAGTAAAGGTCACATAACAGTTAAGTGTTAACACTATTGGGCATCGAAAAGAAAAGGGTGAAAATTTTAGAGTTTTGTAGAAATTTTAGCAAAACCAAAACACGGCGGCTGCAATTGTACTGATGATTTTTGGACAATGATTCTTTGTAATTGTTGATTTATAGGCCTACCTAGCCCATTGTCAATGTGAAAAAATGAAGGGACAATTTTTTTTAACTAGGCTATAAATAAAACTTTTTTTTTTTTAAGCCTTTGTCAGGACACGTAGTACCATGTATCATGTACAATGGAGAACCAGAAAATGCATTTTAACTCATTGTGTAAGAAAATGTCGCTTAGACTCTTCTGACATGAAAAGGACAAAATTTATTGCAGTCGTTATCAATGTTAACAAAATGCGAGGTGTCGCTTGCCCACTGGTATTTTGCTTCGGGGGTAAATAACTAAAAATTACTCAATTTTCATGAAAAATGACTAAAAAATAATTTTCCTGTGGAACCTTTCTGTTGATTTCTACCTTCAGGCATGTTTTAGGTGATAAATTGAGTAACACAACCGGACAGGTTGCATTCCCAAAGAAGTATTTGGTTTTGTGCAAAAAATAATTTTTGAAAAATGATTTACGCTCAAATGCATTGCGTGCCCTGCCATTATTACTGTGTGGTAATGTATTGGTCTCCCCGATCTAGAATATGCAATGCCATTGATTAATTCAGTGCTTTGGGATAGGGGATATCGTAGGAAATTGCCAGAGGGGGCCCAGTGGTCCGGCGGACTCCCCCCACCCCTTTCCCCAAATGGTAGCAGAGTACGCTAGAATGGAGTTTTAAGGATGTTTAAATATATTGAGGTTACCTCGCCTCCAGTGACGTCAGATGGCCCCCCCCCCCCCCGAGATATTCGAAATTTAACCATAGGTAAATTATTTGCTATGAAATTAGTAATTTTCTCTGTTTCACTTATTGATAAATTGGAAAGCATGATCGAGTAAACTAGGACCGGTTCTTTTTCTTTGCATCGTTTGTTACAGGCGCACGAGCAGCTGCGCTACATCTTGGCTTCCATAGCTGTACATATGCACGTAATGTAGCCTATACTCAAGGCCGTAGCCAGGATTGTGTGTAACTATTGTAGGAACATTCCTCCTGTTACAAGTGTCAAATATCTGGGGTTGTACTTTGATACGCATTTATCTTCGAATGTTTATTTGAATGTGCTACACAAAAGGCTGAGAGCCATAAATGGAATCTTTTATATATTAAAGGAGTTTATGCCCTCCCATGCCATGGTGAATATATATAAAGCCATTTATCAGTCTCGGTTACAGTATGGTATGACTCTGTGGGGGTCTGCACCACAAGTCTGGCTCAGACCTTTATATATAAGTCAAAAATTTGCAGTTAGATCTATATCGAAAAGCCACAGACTGCAACATACGCTACCGCTTTATAAGTCTCTAAATATACTTCCAGTAGCTTAACTTTACAGGAAAGTTATACTACAGTTATTTATATACCATACCTTACCAGCCTTGGTACCACAGACAAGGAATATTCCAACGAGAATGAATATCAACGGATGTCTCATATTACCCAAATTTACAAAGGCTCATGCAACAGCATCATTCTTGTACAAATCATATTACTACTATAACGAATTCATTAGTAGTTACAATAAGTTCGCAAGACCAAATACGAGCATAAAAGGTTACATTGATATATATATATATATATATATATATAAAACAAACACTAATGGCAATGTAACTAATTCTAGTATTATATCATGATTGTAATAAAACGAATAATGTTTAAACTGTACTCTGTAAGGTGAATCCCGCACGCCTCTATGAAGGCGTGGGAGCCGTAATTGTATTTTTGTCTAATTATTGTATTTGTTTGAAATAAAGAATTGTTATTATTATTATTATTATATTTTTTTCGATTGTTCATTGGATATTACATAGTGGTTTTTATTTTTCCTCTCATAATCCGGTTACATCTAGTATGAAGCCATTTCATTTCGGGGGGGGGGGGGGGTGGTTGAACCCCCCCTTGGCTACGGTCTTGCCTATACTCGTACCCGGTTTCACGTATTGTGTTTTATGTTTCAGGTTCCAGCAACTCTGCTGCATAATAAATGTTACTCGTCGTTTCTCCCGCCCACTTACATACTGTCAGATAGTTCTTAACTAACTTCTATCTCTCTTCCTAACTATCTCGTAATAAACTAACACTTATCACACTACACACGTTAAGTAACAGTAACAGTATAACACATTCACCCATTCTGACATACGAGGAGGCTTTTTGCCTCAGAGGCCATTTTGTCTTTTCATCTCCCTATTCTGTTCCCACCAGTTAAGCTCTCCTATCCAGACGAGGGCGTAATATAATGCCGTCGGGCAGACTCTTTCTCCTTCCCTTCCATTCTATTATATTCTGATTTTTCGGGAGATGGCACTGGTACTCAAAACCAGCTGGTCGTTGCCGGGTTGGCCATCACCATTTCCTCCATAAAAAAAGAACCGGTCCGAGTTTACTCGAACATGCTTTCCAATTTATCAAAATTAGTAGATAGAGAAAATAACTAAATAAGTAACCTGTCCGGTTTCGTTACTCAATTTAACACCTAAAATATGCCTGAAGGTAGAAATCAATCATAGAAACTATCCAGGGGCAAGCGCCCCCCGCATCTTGTCAACATTATTAGCGACTACAATATAGGCCTATGTGAATTTAAAAGAAATCGTTGGAGCCGTTTTTGAGAAATAATTTTTTTAGAAGTTTTTTATGAGTATATTGAAAATAAACCCCCCCCCCCCCAAATTGAGTTAGCTCAAAATAAAAGAACCGGTCCGAGTTTACTCGAACATGCTTTCCAATTTATAAATTAGTAGATATAGACATGTGTAATTCCATAGGAAATAATTTCCCTATGGTTAAATTTCAGACCCCTCGAGGGGGGGGGTCCACCTCAATATTTATTAAAAACCCCTTAAAACTCAATTGCATATTCTGGAACGAACAGACCAATACATTGTAACAGTAGTAACAATGAATCATGGCATGGAGCGGGAATTTTCTACAATTTCTCAAAAAACAATTTTTTGCACAGAAGCAAATATTTTTTTGGAATGCAACCTGTCCATTTTTGTTACCCAATTGAACACCTAAAACATACCTGAAGGTAAAAATCATTGATAGAAAGGTTCCACAGAAAATATATTTTTTAGTCATATTTCATGAAAATTGAGTTATTTTTATTTTTTTACCCCCACACGCAAATTTTGTTAACATTAAGAACGACTATAATATATGTCAATTTAAAAGAAATCGTTGGAGCCGTTTTTGAGAAATAATTTTTTTAGACGTTTTTTTGGAGTTTTTTGAAAATAAAACCCCCCAAATTGAGCCAGAAAAAAGAAATGGTCTCGAGTTATGATTTTTGTGAACCTATATGCAAAATTTCATTAAAATCGGCCGAGTAGTTTGCCCGGAAATCGATGAGCAGACAGACAGACAGACATACAGACAGAGCGACCGACAGACATTTCGTAAAAACCACTTTTTTGGTTCCTGGGACCTCAAAACGTGTAAATCCGTTGAAATCTCGGAATCGAAAATTTGGATCATCACAAAGCTTTCCTTACACTACGTATAAATTGGAAAGCAAAAAATGATCCTGAGGTGTGATTTTTGTGAACTTACATGCCGAATTTCATCGAAATCGACCGAGTATTTTGCCCGGAAATCGATGAACAGACAGACAGAGCGACAGCCAGGCAGACATTTCGTAAAAACTACTTTTTTGGGGTCCTGGGATCTCAAAACGTGTAAACCCGTTGAAATCTCGGAATCGAAAATTTGGACCATCACAAGGCTTTCCCTATACTACGTATAAATTGGAAAGAAAAAAAAAAACCTTTTTTTCCCCTACCGCCTACCCGGTTGGCAGGGTGGATATATTTGAATAAAAAAACAAAACAATTGTACACTTCAATTGGACCTCATGGGTCCCAAGAAAATGCTTTTGTTATCATAAAAGAAAAAAGAAACTGAATCCATCGTACTGCTACATATTAGAAGAGAGAAAATTTTTCTAATTTTTTTCTACATTCTGAAACGTTCTTGTGCGTGAGAAGATTTTTTGTTCTTGTCTCATGTTGAGACAGCACATTGTGGGATTTTGGGTGTTGCGTTGCCCAAGGTCTTGGTCCTAGCATTGTGATATTTTGTTTTTTCCTTGTTTGTGAATGACTGGTTTGTGTTTGCAATAATTGTGTAGTTTTAGTGAATCTTGTTGAAGATTTGATTATTGTTGTTGCTTGTCTTCGAGAATTGAATCGTCTATTATCGTTACCTCGTTACCTCGAGCGGGGTTGCAGGTCCTATGGAGCCAAGCTGCCATGAGGATTGAGGGTCTCCGGTCTCAGCGAGGGGCCAAGATCGTTGTCGCCGGTCCAGCAGAGTCAGCCATGCAGCCGACGTTTTGTCCCCATGGGCGTAAATTCCCAAAATTTCTGGGGGGGGGAGGCTTTAGGACTTTAAAACATAAAATAGGCCTACCAAAATAATAACTGGGATGATTAGGTAAGCGTTGTATTACATTGTCTTAAAATAAATACATTATTGCTTTCCAATTTATACGTAGCATAAGGAAAGCTTTGTGACGGTCGAAATTTTCGATTCCGAGATTTCAACGGATTTACACGTTTTGAGGTACCAGGAACCCAAAAAAGTGGTTTTTACGAAATGTCTGTCTGTCGTTCAGTCAGTCTGTCGCTCTCTCTGTCTGTGCATCGATTTCCGGGCAAACTTCTCGGTCGATTTTGATGAAATTTGGCACAAATAGGTTTACAAAAATCGTACCTCGGAATTTTTTTTTTTTTTTGGGCTATCTCAATTTGGAGGGGTTTCATTCTCAAAAAACTAAAATAAAAAACGGCTCCAACGATTTCTTTTAAATTCACATATATTGTAGTTGTTATTAATGTTGATAAAAAGCGGGGGGTCTTTTGCCCCTTTGATAGTTTGCTTCTGGGGGTAAAAAATTGAAAATAACTAAATTTTCTTGAAAAATGACTAAAAAATAGTTTTTCTGTGAAACCTTTCCATCGATGATTTCTTCTTTCAGGTATGTTTTAAGTGTTAATTTGAGTAACGAAACTGGACAGGTTGCTTTCCCAGAAAAGTATTTGGTGACGTCAGGTGGACAATCCCCCCCCCCCCGTTATCGGAAATTTAACCATAAGAAAATTATTTACCATGAAATTATTCATCTTTTCTATCTACTAATATTGATAAATTGGAAAGCATGTTCGAGTAAACTCGGACCGGTTCTATTATATAGGTGGGAAAATTCATGTTTTTACATAGGGCTGGCCCAGAACAGATTTTCGGAAAAGCCAAATTAATTCTTAGCGATTGAGCAATTCGTCTGTTTTTAGCGAAACTAGGCACATTAATTTTCAGTGCATTGTTAGAAAAGCTCAAGAGCCTGATGCCGATTGGTACCGACTACCGAAGGGGGCCCGGGGGAAACTTTGAAACTATAAGTGGCCGGTCTTATGCCAAAGTGAACCATCTGCCATTGATGTGAATTTGAAAAATTCAATTTTGAAGAAGTCTGAGGCTCTCTGTAGTTGATCCTTTATCACCTAGTAAATCCTTAATAAAATCCTGCAACCTACGACTTGGAGCACTCTGGCAGAACGTTCAGTATTTTTTTCTCTACCAGAATATACTTAGTTAAAAATTTCACCATTTGGGGCTGGGTTCACTTTGGCATAAGACCGGCCAAGTGCAAAAAAGTGCGGTTTTACGCATTTTAACTTCGGTAAAGTATAGATTTTGTTAAGCTTATAAAGGAATGCTGAAATCCTCATTCATACACTGTGACAGGGGGGGGGGGAGGGACGGTGGTCTCCCCCGGGGGAAAAATTCGAAAATTTAAGTGCAAAATAGTTGGGTTTCACGCATTTCAACGTATTTTAACAGCGGAAATGTAGGTAGGTATAGATTTTTCTAAGCTTACAAAGGAATGCTGAAAAGTAAACTTAAAGGAAGTAAATACTACTAGTAGGCCTACAACAAGTTGAAATATGGAAAGAACAGAACAAATTTATTTTTCTTTAATTTAAAAACGACCTTTTGAAGAGACTGCCTTGACTAATGACTGGTCAGGAATGAAAGTATAAGTGATAAGAAAATACTTAGTCATTTGTGCATGAACATGATGGAAGTTTTCACAACGGGGGTGTCCGAACCCCTGTATCCCCCTCATAAAATAAATACGGCCTTGTTTACAACTCCACAACTTGAGTGGTCCTTACATTCCTGCATGGGCTGCATGGGGTAATTCATTAAGCTTAGCATCGAACACAGTGCAGACAGCAGAGTGCATTCCTTGAATATATTGGATGCACCATGGGGGTGGGGGACACTTTCGGACTCCACTAGTCTGCATTGTAAATAAATGTTTGTGCTCTTTTGTGACAACGCAGGGGTTAGGAACTAAGAAACCTTTCTTGAAATAACAACCATAGGTATAGAATTTCACTAATGTCCCTGTCACTTGTGATTGTATTACAACAAAAAATATTTGTTTTTCACGAATTTCTGGGGCCTAAAGTCTGAGTTCAAATAATTAACCTGGTACTGTAGCAGTACCAAATGTATAGTAGTAATTTTTAATATGAAAAATACAATTATAATAAAAGCCACAGTAAGCTGGGGTTGCCAACAGTGCTCTATTTCAGAGTATTTTACTCTTTTCCATACATGTGTAAAGATGTACTTTACAAACTGAAAGTCAATAGATTAGGCTACCGGTACGCAAAAATACGCTTTTTCTGAAACATGTAAGAAGCAAAATATTTTCTTTGGATGTAATTTAAATTTAGGGACATTGACTAAGAAAAGACTGTCTAGCTCGAACGAAAATTGTTTGAAATTGAGTGTGTATTTCCAGAATTTCAGATTTGCAGTGTGAAGAGGCTTTTGGAAGCTTTCAAAAAAGTAAGAATCTGTTAAATTCTGCGAAAACCTATAAAAAATTTGTTTTGAACAGTAAATAGCACGTAATTCGAACACCCTCATTTACAATTCAATGTTAAAGTGTATTTTCGGCGTAGTTTTGACTCATTGAAATGTAAATATACCGTACTCTTTTTTAAATACTGTACTCTTTATTTTCCTTCTCAAAAGTCAGATGTCAGATGGCAACTCTACTGTAAGCTATGGTACCCTAAGGCCATTGTAGGTAAAGTCTGTAAACTATGTTAGGTAATATCAAGGTCGGCCATTAAAAATTAGTAAAGAAAATAAAAGAACCGGTCCTAGTTTACTCGAACATGCTTTCCAATTTATCAATTAGTATATTGAGAAAATGAGTAATTTCATGATAAATAAGTTTGTAACAGCAAAGGCTTTCACGGCCGGAGTCGAATGAAGAACCAGTAGAATCCGGGCTGATGGGCCGTGGTCGAAATGAAAGCGAACTTCCAAACGTTTCGTCAACATCTGCGGTCGACATCTTCAGTGGAACTGCGTAGACTTCTAAGATTGTATCTCGGAGGCTCAGCAGTGACTATGCTGAAGAAGTAGAATCCGGACTGATGAGCCGTGGAAGTTCGCTTTCATTTCTACCACCGCCTATCAGCCCGGATTCTACTGGTTCTTCAGAAATAAGTTTCCTATGGTTAAATTTTGGATGTCTCTGGGGGGGGGGGGGTCCACCTGACGTCACTGGAGGTGAGGTAATCTCAATATATTTAAAAATCTTTAAAACTCCATTCTATCTAGTGTACTTTCAGGAGGAGGGGGGGGGGGGTACCTGACCCCCTCAACCCCCTCTGGCAACGGCCTGGGATATCACCCATCCCAAAGCGCTGAATTAATCGATGGCATTGCATATTCCAGATCGGTCAGACCAAGACAGTACCGAACAATAATAATGGCAGGGCACGCATTGCGTTCGACCGTGAATTTTTTATCATTTATTCAAAAAAGAAATTATTTGCACCAAACCAAATACTTTTTTGGGAAGGCAACCTGCTGTCCGGTTTCATTGCTCTATTTAACAGGTAAAATATTCCTGAAGGTATTGTAGAAATCATCGATAGAAAGATTTCTCAGAAAAATTAATTTTTTAGTTATTTCTCATTTAAATTTAGTTATTTTTATTTTTCTACCCCCAGAAGCAAACTATCAAGGGGCAAGCGACCCCTTAAATTTTATTAACATTAGTAATGACTTCAATATTGAACATATGTATGTGAATTTAATAGAAATCGTTTAGATGTTTTTTTGAGAATAAAACCTCCCAAAATTGAGTTACCCCAAAATAAAAAAAATTCCCGAGGCATAATTTTTGTGAACCTATATGCCAAATTTCAATTGACAGAGTAGTTTGCCCTGACATCGATGAACAGACAGAGTGACAGACAGACATACCATAAAAACCATTTTTTTGGGTTCCTGTGACCTCAAAACGTGTAAATCCGTTAAAATCTCGGAGTTGAAAATTTTGACCATCACAAAGCTTTCCTCATAGGTACTTCGTTTAAATTGGAAAGCAAAAATAGAGAATATTCCTTACTTACTTCACGTGTCCAGCACGCATTAAGTCAATGTCCAAAATTGACCAGCATGGTGTCATGGTCATTCGCTTAATGCAGGTCATCAATCATGCAGGGACCAGAGGGCAGAAGTGGACAGCAAATGGGTGGTGTCCAGAACAGTAAACCGGACATCTTCGGCAGCATTCAGTCCCCAATTGCTTAGAAGATATCGCCTCTGGAATTAATTAATATGTTTAGGACTTGTAGAGAGCCAACAGCCTTACCAAGTTGAATCCAGGCGTGTTTCCATGGGTGCCGAGTTGTGAAAATTATTGGTATGGCCCAACATTGCCCCAGGAAATCTTTTTTTCGGGGGAGGATTCGATTTGCCACATCTAAATTGTATATGCTTAGCTTATGACAAAGATCAGCCTAGCCGAGGTGGACAGTCATCTACGCGCCAACTCTCTTCAGCGCTCCCGCCAATTTCGATTTAAATAATCGATTTGACTATTTTATTTCCTTTAATTTTTAATTTTCATAATAAATTATAGGATTTGTTCTAAATAAGTGCAATGTAAAATAGTGAATTTATTTATCGATCAAAATACACTAAAATATGAGGTAGTTATTCCTAAAATTATTGGTATGGCTCACAATCTGAATATTGGTATGGCCCGGGCCATACCTAGCCTTATGGAACCGGCGCCCATGCGTGTGCCGTGTTTCAAACCGCGGCAAACTTGCCAACATGATGTGCATAGCGTTGGCAGGGGAACATGGTGGGACATGATAACGCGCTTAGGCGCCCATTCCATCGACCGGCTAGGGCTATTTACAAAAACGGTGACGTGGTAGCAGACATTCAAGACTTAGGTGGCGTTTCCACCGACCTCGCATTGCAGAACGCAAATGACATTGACGGAAATTAGAATTTTTCTTTTTATAGAAATCTATTAAAATGTTTGTTCTTAACATATCCCATGACGCCATTTTTTAATTTTAGTTTGTTTGTTTGTGATTTTACTGTATGATCATTGATCAATTTTAACTAGGGCATAGAGGAAAATAAACATTTCCGTCAATTCTGCAATGCGAGGTCGGTGGAAACGCCACCTAAGTCTTGAATGTCTGCTACCACGTCACCGTTTTTGGAAATAGCCCTAGCCGGTCAATGTAATGGGCACCTTAGGCAATTTAAGCTCGTGTTGAGTTCTGGTCACCTCCGAATTAAGGGCAAACCGGAGTCGCCGATAGGAATCTGTGCAAACTTTAATTTCTCATGAAACGCAGAACAATGAAACAATGCTGAATGGCAAGAAGAATTTTTTCTCCCAATTTTGATACATAGTAGGCCTATATGTTGCATTCATCAATACCGATCGGATATAGTCAGTGAACTTGATACGCAAAAAAAAAAACGGTCACCCAGGAGTTCAAGTTGAAGGAGTTCATCAACTGTGGCGAACTGGGGTTGGTTAAGGCCACATACTATGTATCAAAATTAGGAGAGAAAATTCGTCTGGCCATTCAGCATTTTTTCATTGTTCTGCGTTCCATATTTCATGAGAAATTGATGATGAACAGAAAATGGAATATGGGCGACTCCGGTTGGCCCATAATCGTGTGACTTTACTATGTTCCCCAAGTGGTTCGGAATCCGCTATAATTAGGAAGTCCACCCTGTCAGTCAACTCCCATTTCCCCCGAGGTGAAGGAGTCTGCCCTTAAACAGACTCACTGCCCACGCCAGGCCGACAGGGTTGCTTAAAGCTGAAAAGCTGAAAGCAGGCGTTAGAGAAAAAAAGGACTAGTAGAGAAGTCGTACAGACATTGACCTGAACTGTTGTTCGTTCGAGAATTCGAGACCCACACTTGCTACATTTTCGGGCCGTGCTTTAGAGGGCATGTAAAGCAGGTGGTCCAAGGTTGAGTGTATAAGAGAGGGCTTTGTAGCTTGAATTGGTAAATTAATAAAACAAAGTTTATTAATTTATTTATTTATATTATTTTTCCAATAGGACATGGACCTCTTGTAACCGAGCCGAAAGAAAATAATTAATGTTTTAAAACATAGGTCACACAAGCTCCCGCCAGCAATGAGCCCAGCAGATGTGCACATTTTAGACACCTATGGTTACTGATGATTATGATGAATCGGTAAAACCCGGGATGATAGGCCATGGTCGTTCTGATAGTGTACTTCCAATCGTTTCGACCACATCTGCGGTTGCCATCTTCAGTGGAACTGCGTAAACTTCTAAGATTGTATCTCGGAGACTCATCACCAACTAGAACCATACCAGTTGCTGCTGAGGCTTCTAAATACAATCTTAGAAGTCTACGCAGTTCCACTGAAGATGTTGACAAAACGATTGGAAGTACCCTTTTTGAACAACCACAGCCTATCATCCCGGATTATACTGATTCATCATGTAACTCCGGCCGTGAAAGTCTTTGTAATTATATTACTGATGATTAAATAAGTAAATAAATAAATATTGACTTTTGTAATTCTATTACTAAGCCAACCTATCGTATATATACCTGGTTAAGTCATGCTTTCGCCTGTTTCATTGCGTCAATGGTAAGCTTGCCTCAGCTTGTCCATTATCGCATGTAGCCGGTCTAGGTTGACATGGAGAACGTATACCAGTTTGCCAATGGCCAAATATTTATAAATATATACAAATAATGTCCGAAAACATTGGCGTTGGACATGGGACCATGGGCCACTATAAGTAGGCCTATGTTCTTTAAAAAAAATTAAAATTACAACAAGCCAACCTAGCGGAGTTAAGGCTATAAAGACTAAAAATTCGCCCATTTTGAAAATAGATATAATTTTCTATCTTACTTTCTATAAAACCCTCACTTACGCTCAACCAAAGGAAAGCACGGGACCGCCTGCTGTACATGGCCTCCGAAGCATGGCCAGAAAATGTAGAAAGTGTGGGACTTCAACCAACAATTCCTTTCGGGTGAGTAACTTAAAATTGGAACTTATAGGAAATTACCCGTATGTACTACTCGGATAATTGACTAATTAAAATCTTACTTACTAAATACCCACTTTGACTATAGGTAGCTGGTGGAAGGTTTGCCCACTGACTAGCTCATATAGAAGCTCCTATGTCAAGCAGCAAGCAATCAGTAAACAAGTGTGAACATAGGCTAGCCGGCCCTATAGGTCAGTCTAGCCTATCTGCGGTACCGCCAACGTACGTCACTCAAAGTCTCCATAGGGTCCCCCCGTTGGTAGACAACACTCCCGTTAATTTCTTACCTCAGAGTTCGAGGCACCAAATTAACTATCATACGACCTTAGAGTGTTAGCAAGAGACTGCTCAGGGAAAAAGAAGTATGCAGAAGTATTGCGGAAGGAGGATATAGTTATATATAGCCTAATTTAATATTTAAAGATAGCCTATTGCTATAAAATTTATTTCACAATGATTATTATTAATAATTCTTAATATTACAATATTATTATTATTATTATTATTACATGAAAAAGGGTATTAACTTAGTATTCTCTAATGGTAATGAACAACAGTTTTTAAAGCGCCAACTGGAATCAGTAACACATTAGTCTATGTACCAAGAAGGAGTAATTAAAGTAATTTCATTGGATATTACATGGTAGTGGTTTTTATTTTTCCTTTCAAAATCCGTTTCTATCTAGTATCAGGCCATTTCTTTTGGGGGGGGGGGGGTTGAACCTTCTTGAACCTCCCCCCCTTGGCTACGGCCTTGTCCAGAAAGGCAATGTGTATACATACTATTATTAATTAGCTTTACATAATTATTATTAACTTTACTATGACTTCAATCTCCAGGCAGGCTAGCATATTATAATTGAAATAACTAAAAACTGTAGGTACCTTGTTTAAAGTCCGGTATAATCTTGATTGTAGGCAGGTAGTATCCGACTGGAGGTCCATGGCCTTATTAGAAGTTTTTTTCATCTCTTCGACTCTTAAAGCTTCCCACTGCGGTGGCCCGTAGGCAGCAGCGGGCCGAGGGGTACTCACTACTCCATTTCCTTGTATATCATGTTCATAAAAATACTTAAAATCTTTCAACGGAAAATAAAGGAAAAAATGTGTTCTTTGTTCTTGTTCAAGAAACTGCCTCAGTCTGTAGTTTGCAAGTTGAACCCCGCCGCGCTTGCGCTTGCGCAATGCTACTGGACTCCCGCCATATATTTAAATCCGTTACAGCAGATAGGCACATTCTCGGCAACTATATGGTTACTGATGATTAGCTAAGTAAGTAAATAAATAAATATTGACTTTTTGCTTTCCAATTTATAGGTAGTATAAGGAACGCTTTGTGACGGTCCAAATTTTCGATTCCGAGATTTCAACGGATTTACACGTTTTGAGGTCCCAGGAACCCAAAAAAGTGTTTTTTACGAAATGTCTGTCTGTCGCTCTGTCTGTCGCTCTGTCTGTCTGTGCGTCGATTTCCGGGCAAACTACTCAGTCGATTTTGATGAAATTTAGCATGTAGGTTCACAAAAATCATACCTCGAGACAGTTTTTTTATTTAGGGCTATCTCAATTTGGGGGGTTTTATTTTCAAAAAACTCCAAAAAAACGTCTAAAAAAATTATTTATCCAAAACGGCTCCAAGGATTTCTCTTAAATTCACATAGGCTATGTCGTAGTCGTTATTAATGTTGACAATATGCAGGGGGGGGGGGGGTCGCTTGCCCCTTAATAGTTTGCTTCAGGGGGTAAAAAAATAAAAATTACTAAATTTTAATGAAAAATGTCTAAAAAATAATTTTTCTGTGGTTTTTGAAAAAATGATAGAAAATTCACGGTCAAATGCATTGCGTGGCCTGCCATTGTAATATCCGTGTTACAATATCCGTGTGTATGTATATTCATATATTTATGTACGTCCGTTTATGTGTGACTCTCACGATAGTTATAATAGTATATCCTATTGTGTGATTACCTAACTATGAACCAGCCTCTGTCTAATGTAACATTGATGTATAAAACGATTGAACCACCACTATTATACAGCATTTTAGTTCGGATCCTCTGACTAGTTAATTAGTCTTCTTGGAGAACTCCTTGCCCATTCGTAGTGCACCCTTAACCATTTCGGGGCATTACATTATTTTGGTGTCAGAAGAAAACCAGGGGACTGCTCCACCAAAATTCCGTGCATTCAAGTTCTGGGTACCAGACCCTTTTTGAGAAGAACTTCCACGGCTGTAGCACCCCCTGCCTGAGCCAGCGACGTCGGGCCGCAGACGCATTCTTCCTACCTCGCAAGCTGCTTTCCGCCGCTCCACCTTGCTGCTGTCCAGTATCTGATTCTGAGTGTCTCTTCATCCCCACAGCGACAGGTGCCGCTCATCATCCATCCGTTCAGACGACTGCATGAAATGAATCTACTCTGCTTGTAAGTTCAATTTTGTATTCAATTTTGTGTATCACTCGCTATATTCTGATTGTAAGTCAAATTTTGTATTCAATTTTGTATATTTAGATATATCACTCGCTGAATTACGTCTTATAGTACTCTTTGACTGAAAAATTCTTATAATTATATTTTAAAAATGTCAGCTCCATTATCAATTACATCAAAGCTATTATTTCCCTTTTCGGGCGAAAAAAATTTGTTTTCTGAGTTTATAGACTCATGTTCGACCGCCATCGATCTTTCTACCGCTGACGACAAACCGGTCTTACTCAAATTAATTTTGGCAAATATCAAAGGAAATCCCGGCCAGTTAGTCCGAAATAGAACTTTTACTGACTGGACTGACCTCAAATCATACTTACTCGACCTGTACAGTGACAAAGGCTCCATGGGTCAATACCAACTTTTATTGTACACAACAAGGCAAAAATATAGTGAACCCGTAGCCGAATTTTCAGGACGAATTGAAAAACTCTTAATGAAAATGATTAATTGCTTAGACCAATCCCTTACCGCCACAGAACGTCTTGCTAATATCAAATTATTGCAATCTCAGGCCCTCAGTGCCTTCTTATTAGGGTTACGCTCCGACTTGAGTACAGTCGTGAAAGCCCAAAAACCCGATAACTTGGAAACAGCTCTCAGTTACGCCCAAGCCGAGGAACTAGAGTTAAAGACACAACGAGAAATTTTTCAGTACCGCGCTATCCAAACCCCTAAGAATAGTCAATCTTATTCGCATAATCCTTATAATGAAAATCATAATTATAATAATAGTAAGCACAATCATAATTTTCCAAATAGGCATATAACTCGTAATAATGAACCTTTCCCAAAAGAAACTCCCCCGCCATATATGCCCAATGGTCTGAAATTCCCCAGCAATCAAGCCGTGTTCTGTAATTACTGTGGATTACGTAACCATAAAGAACAGGATTGTTTTAAAAAACAGCGTCAAGAAAATATACGTAACATTCAAAGTGTAACAAAATTCTGCAATTATTGCAAAAAACCGGGTCACCTAATTGCTGACTGTTTTAAAAGACAGCGTGTCAACCAAAAAAACTCCCAGGGTTCCTCCCCTTCTGCCCAACCGAGGAATTAGTTCAGCCCTGGGGCAGAAACAAAGTAAATGATGGAAATAATGACGCAATAATCTCTTCTAGATTCGGAAGCTCCCATCGCCATGACATTATAACTATAAGTACAGAAATCTACTAACTCGTCCCAATTGGACGGATTTTTAACGGCAAATGATCGCAAATAAGATGCGAGACTTGTGTGGAATCTTTCTAAAGATCCATTCGAGGCGGGATGATAGGCTGTGGTTTGGACCTTTTTTATGCCTAGTAACTTAGCCATATTTAAAAATAGCTCAGAAGTAAAATTTGAACCTAAGTCTGTGCGAATCGAGAGTGGTATGCCAAATTTACAAATGAATTGTTTAACTAACGTGTTGGCAACAGTTAAAGCGGTCTGGTCCGACATGGCATAAGCTTGAGTAAATTTGGTTAGATCGCACTGCAACGTTAATAAGTATCTATTATTATTAATTGTCTGAGGTAGAGGTCCGAAAACGTCGAGAGAAATTCTTTCGAATGGTGACTGTGCAGTAGACGTGATTTGCATAGGATGCTTACTTTTTCGGCGATTGACCTTATTTTTAGCACAGAGGTCGCAAGTCTTTATATATTTCTCAATATCACGTTTCATATTTGGCCATTGATATTTTCGTTTGATCTTTGCATACGTTTTGTAGAATCCATAATGACCTCCTACTGGAGTGTTGTGATTCTCAAATAAAATTTTGGGAATATCGTTTGGTGATGGATTGTCTGGTTTTCCGGTAAATACCTTAATTTTAATGTTAGTTTGTCGGAAAATATATCTTAATTGTGTGCGAACAAGAGTCCATTGTAAATTCTGGACTAGATTGGGGAGCGAAAAAGAAATATGATTTATGTTTTTGAGAACTAAAAGATTTTTAAGTATAAGTAGTGTTTCAAATAGTATTCTGGGTTCCAATTTGTCCCAAAAATCCATCTTTGTGGCGAGGAAAAATATTTTATTATTAACATTACTGTTTGGTTTTTTATATTCTGATACTGTAATGGACTTTAAATCAAGAGGGGATGCGCAAATGTCACTTAAGGAAATATATTTGGGGAGTGAAATATCTGTGGGGATAAAACGAGAAGGTACAAGAAAAGCTTGATTTTGTGATTCATCAAATAGATCACCTGGTGACTCATCTAATAGGCTATAGGATATTAACTTAGTTTTCATGTCACTTAAAAATTTCGAATATGTTATTTGTTCTGGCGCGTTAATTTTGGCAGGTACAGTAGGGGTAGTATTTATTTGATACAGTTCTGTTAGGTCTTCCATTTTTTGACCAACTTCCAGTATTTTACTGTCGGTTACGGGAGGTTTATCGGTTAGCTCGGGTATGCGCGATAATGCGTCTACATGAGTAAGGAATTTTCCTGGTTTATATCGTAATTCATAATTAAATTCTTCTAATCGTAAGCGATATTTAAGCAGACGGCTACCACTATCTTTTAACTTATGGATATAGATTAGTGGTTTATGATCCGTATAGGCAATGACTTTGTGCTTGCTGGCACCTAGTAAATATGGTCGGAAGTGTTGAAACGCTGCGGTTAATCCTAAAAGTTCGCGTTCTATTGTCGATAGTTTAGATTCAGCAACTGATAACGTGCGTGAATAGTAGCTTACGGGTAATTCGTGTCCGGAATCATTTTCCTGAGAAATTAGGCAACCAGTACTTAGTTGACTAGTATCGACCCATAAAAAGAATCCTTTATTAAAATCCGGAAATTGTAAAATAGGTTTAGAAATAATAGCATTTTTCAATGATTCGAAACTATGTTGTTGAGCGCTTGAAAATTCCCATGGAGTGTTCTGGCGCAAGAGCCTTGTTAGGGGGATAGCTTTTTCTGCAAAATTAGGAATGAATTTTCGGTAAAACCCAACAAGACCTAAAAACATTTTAATTTCCTTAGTATTCCGAGGGGCTGGAAAGTTTTTTACCGATGAGATTTTATTCTCGTCTGGTTCTACGCCATTTTCAGAGATTTTGTGCCCTAATAAAATAACTTCCTTTTTGAGGAAATGGCACTTATCGGGATTCAACTGTAAGCGATGCTGCTTGAATCTTTCAAAAACTTCGCGTAATTTTTTATCATGAGTGGGAAGATCAGAACTATAAATGCAAACATCATCTAGATAATTGAAACAACGGGTTCCTTGCAAGCCTGACAGAACAACGGACATTAATCGGGAAAAACAGCTTGGTGCATTTTTTAAGCCAAAAGGCATTTTGCGATATTGAAAATGACCGAAAGGAGTAGTGAAACTTGTTTTGTGGCGGTCCGATTCCCTTATTGAAATTTGATTAAAACTTGAATACATGTCAAGTAACGTAAAGTAACGTGCTTGTCCCAATTGATCCAAAATTTCATGAATGTTTGGGATTGGATAAATTTCACCAATTGTGACGTCATTAAGGTGTCTGTAATCTGAGACACATCTGTATGAGTTATTTTTCTTCTTGACTAGCCAAATTGGACAACTATAGGGGCTCATGGATGGCTCTATTACTCCGTCCTCTAGCCATAGATCAAGTTGTTTTTTAACTGTATCCTTAAGGGCTTCAGGATATCTATACGTTTTTGCGGCAACAGGAGTATCATGCTTTAAATTTATGTGATGTTCTAAGGTAGGGGTGGTCGTCAATTTGTCACCTTCTAGGCGGAAAATCATATTGTAATCAATGCAAGCATTTTCGATAATTGGTCGTTCTTCAAAATTTAAATGGTCTAATCGTAATGTTTTCAGTAACCTTGGAATGCGAGTAGCGTCGGTAGGCTGATTTTGTAGCCTCTCAATTGACGCAATAGTGCTCATTGGCTCTAATTTTATCTTATAATTTTTTAATACGAATGGTTTTTCAGTGCTATTGAGTATAGTTGTAAGAGCGTAACCTTCTTTATTCACTTTCACAATACTTCGACATAAATAAACTTCATCGGCTATATGTATATCTGGGGTGAGACCAATGTTAACATGAGGATTGGTTATTTTTAACGGTATTACCGTCTCTGACCTTGGTTGAAGGGTAATATTATCCCAATTGGTAATATTTGCTTGAGGGCTTGACAGTGAATTCGTGATTATATCATTCTTATAAATAGGCTTTATTTTAAGCGTTGACCCTGATTCGATGGGTGGTTTAATTTCACTAATTTTATCTTGATTGCTTTTCACTTTCTGTGGAACATTATGTAATATTTTTGGGGAAATGTGAATAGTAGTACATGACGTAACTTTGTCAGTAACCTGGGGAATTCCTTGACTATTAACAGTAGCATGAGGCATTGCAAGAGCACTAGATTGATCTTGTATGAAAAACACCTTTGAGCTATTAATTGTTAACGAGAAGTCAGAATAATCCACTAGAGGCTTATGAGAGCTGCAGAAGTCTAGTCCTAAAAGACCAACAGCATTTATTGGGAAATTTGCGGGAACGAAATGAAATTCGTCGAATTACTAGGAGTGTACCCTCTGCGCCAATATTTGACGATAATTTCGAGAATAGAGGTAACTACGAATTACAACCACTGACGTCACGACCAGACGATGAAACTCAACCTGCCACTAACTCACCCCTTCGCCGAAGCTCGCGAATCCAAAACCAAAGGCAAAACAGATTAAATACTTTGAACCCTCCCCCGTAAACGCTGAAGATAGATAATATATAGTTATAAATTTTAACCTCTAATGAAGAACATGAGCCTATATTTTCCTCATACTAAATTTAAAAAAAAAATTGTATTGTAAATTATAAATGATAAATTTCGAAACATTGTATTGTAGGACTAAACAGGTGTCAAAATATTGTATTATGTAACTAGACAAATTTAAAATATTGTATTGTATAGCTAAACTATATTAATCGAGACTGGTATTCAAAAATTAATTTGTAAGAGAATCTATGGTAGTAAATTATTATTCGATGTATACAACTTTTCCGCTATAGTTAAGTATATTCTAATTTTGTATGTTTAAATTTCAAATGTCTCAAATTTTATACCTACTGTGTATCTTTACTTTTTCTTTCATCATGTGTGTTGTTCACCATACCTGTACCTACTTTAAGCTCATCATAAGGGGTAAGATGTGTAATACACTCCCCATAAGGGGTAAGGCGTGTAATATCCGTGTTACAATATCCGTGTGTATGTATATTCATATATTTTGGTACGTCCGTTTATGTGTGACTCTCACGATAGTTATAATAGTATATCCTATTGTGTGATTACCTAACTATGAACCAGCCTCTGTCTAATGTAACATTGATGTATAAAACGATTGAACCACCACTATTATACAACATTTAGTTCGGATCCTCTGACTAGTTAATTAGTCTTCTTGGAGAACTCCTTGCCCATTCGTAGTGCACCCTTAACCATTTCGGGGCATTATATTATTATTGCTGTGTGGTAATTTGTTGGTCTGACCTATCTAAAATTTACCTCACCTCCAGTGACGTCAGGTGAACCCCCCCCCCCCCCCCCCGAGGTGCCCGAAATTTAACTATAGGAAATTATTTACCATGAAATTATAGATTTTCTCTAGCTACTACTTGATAAATTGGAAAGCATGTTCGAGTAAACTCGGACCGGTTCTTTTCTATTGCTATCGCTATCGCTATTGCTATTGCTTTTCTATCGTATTCTAGGCTATATACTTGGTCAAGTCCTGCTTTCGCCTGTTTCATTGCGTCAATGGTAAGCTTGCCTCAGCCTGTCCCTTATCAGCACTTGTAGCCGGTGTAGGTGACACCGAGAACTTATACAGTACCGTGGTGCCCTGTAACATGTTAGGAACAGTGGCGTAAATAACACCCCCGCAACCCCCGCGGCGCGGGGGGGCGCAGTATTGCTGGGGGCGCACTTCGGTTCCAAAAAATAATAAGAAAATTTAGAAATCTACGTAATTAATAAAAATTATAAATATCTATTTGTTTTCCAAGTTGACTATACTATCGTAATTATGAAATTAGGAACTTCATCTAATTCAAAACTAAAAATTTCCTTTCTCGCCAGTACTGCGGTTCACCAGTGGCAGCAGAATGCACTAGGTACCAGCAAAACCTGACAGGGGCTGGTGCGTTTTCCATTACTATTTTATTATTATTCATCAAAATTTTTCTTCCCATTCCACCAAGAACGTGGGCAATGGAGGCTTATTGGGCTGCAGCCCCCCCCCCCCCACCGAAATGAAAAGTTTAGAATTAAATGCATATAGTACGGTAACATGAATATGTCTTCCTCTGTAAATTATAAGCTTTACTGCTGTTAAAATCGCAAAACCCCACCATTTCGGACCTATCTTATCAAAATTTTCCTCAGGGTGAGACCCCCCCCCCCCTGTGTGCTGCAATATGAATAAGCATTCCTTTGTTTTGTAAAATTCTAGAATTTATTGCTGTTAAAATGCTTAACACCCCACTGTATTGCACTTATATTTTCAATTTTTTTCCCTGGGTGAGACTCCCGGGCCCCCCTCTTTGGATTACGTGGAATATTATTTCAATAAAACCTAAGCCGTCGTAATGGTAACATAACGATTTAGTCCGCATATCTACAAAATGTTGTCTGGCTGTGTCCCCACTAAATTACATTTTATGTACCCATGCTATCATATATAGCTTACGAGTAACACAATGAAAACAGCATAACCTCTTAAGAATACACGATAGGATCACAGACGCCCATTGGCGTAAATAGGAGGGTCCTAGGGGGGGGGGGCAAGCCCATTATGGGGGCTGATGCTAAAGGCACATAGTATCCACAATAATGAAAGGGAAGTTTATTCTTAGTATGCTTATTTTATATGAAAAAATCAATATATTGACCAAGTACTTTCACAAAAAATAAATTACTCAAAATGCTTAAAATCCCAATACTTCAGAGTTACTTTTTCAAATTTTTCCTCCGGGGGAGACCCCCGGGCCCCCCTCAATGGTAGGTTTATTCGTCGTTATAACAATTATCTCAATTGTACTGCTTGCAAACATTGGCGTATATAGAGGGGTCCTGCCCCCCCCCCCCCCCAGGAATTCTTGTGACAAAGACGTTATTATATAAAGGCATAGTATCCACAAAAATGAAAGGGAAATTAATTCTTGGTATGCTTATTTCACAAATCAGACAAAGACATCATGAAAAAAAGCAAAATATTGACCAAGTACTTTCACAAAAATATATTACATAAAATCCTTAAAACCCCAATATTTCAGACTTTTTTTTCAAATTTTTTCTTTGGGGGGAAACCCCCGGGCCCCCCTCAGTGGTAGGTTTATTCGTCTATAAAATCTCAACTGTTGCAAAATGCGTAAAACCTCCCTAATTCCCCGTTCTCCAGGTTAGAATATGGGTGAAACCCCACTAATTTGGGCCCAATTATCAATTTTTTCTCCGAGGGGAGGGGGGTGACCCCCAGGCTCCCTTTCCTCCAGAGTATAATATGCGTGAAACCTCACTAACTTGGGTCCATTTATATCGATTTTTTCTCCGGGGGTTCGAGGTCTTAGGGTCCTAAAGCCTCCCCCTCACAGAAATGTTGGGAATTTACGCCAGTGCAGCCACCCCAAAAAAAAATCGTGGCTACGGCCTAGCATTCCACTATTAGCAATCACTCATAACAAAGATGAAATATTAACACAGGGTAGGGCGCACCAAAGGTCTTGCGGGGGGGCGCAGTTAAAGTTATTTACGCTACTAGTTAGGAATTCAGTCGTCGTAGAGTCGTAGAGTCTGTGCCCCGGTAAGAATATGATTTCACGGTTTTATGAAGTTTCGAAGGACGCGTAGCTCAAATATCAATTGTCATGGTGAGGAAATTCCTGATATCGGGCTCTTTTGCTCTCATCTTCAACTACACTGCTGAACTGTTCCCGACCCGTGTAAGGACGTCAGCACTGGGCATCACGAGCATGGGCGCCAGGGTTAGTGGAGCTCTTACACCCTTCATTATTCTTCTGGTAAGTTGAGTCCAACCTAAGAACTTGGTGGGCACACTGGATTGATGTTTAAGGGTAGTTTTTAAACCCGGAACCTTTCTGAAAGAATATGTTCATGCAACACTACTCGAGACTATTGCTACAACCGGAATGAGGAGACTCGAGGGTTGAAACTCAATGAAAAAAAGCACGCAAGCCGTACCTTGATAGGGAGTAAATACTGCTGCCTTCTCTGCTATATTATCAACATCATCCAAAATCGTAAATTAAAAATGAACCAATAGTGCAGTGTAGTCTAGTGTCGTGCTCAAGCCATAACTCTTCGTCAATGGTTGTTGTGCCACCGCTATACTGTGTTTTTTATAACATTGCTAGGCCTACATATCGCAGTTTTTATAGATGTATCATAATAATAGACCTGATATGGATTAGCTATTTTCAGGATTCATGATGAAACAGTAGAATCCGGGATGATAGGCCGTGGTCATTCTGAAAGTGTACTTCCAAACGATTCGCCAACATCAGCGGTCGACATCAGTGGAACTGCGTAGACTTCTAAGTTTGTATATTGTAGGCTCAGAAGCAGGAGGATGTGGTCTGATATTGATAGTAATATGCGGGGTGGTGGGGGTGGAGGCGGAGTCTTCCTCGCCCCTGATTGCATTGGCGGAAAATCTCAAAAAGTTGAGGGGCATAACTTCTATCTGGGTGGCCAATGAAAAAACAAAACATTTTTCATTCGGAGTAGGTATACCGTTCACTAATTCTGCAATTTAACAACATGTAAAATATCTCAAAAGTGGGGGGCCCCGGAGGGGCCGGAGAAACTGTTGGGGGGGGGGGGGCAGGCCCCCTCGGGCACCCCCGTAGCGCCACCACTGGTCTGGGGGGGCTAAAAAAAAATGCCCTGTCAAGTTCACGAAAGATTATAATAGCAATGCTCAGTGGCGTAACCAGGGCAGGCCCGTGGGTTCGCGAGGCCAGGAGCGAGATTCTGCGCGAGGCCCAACAACAACTTTTTTGCCTTCATTTTTTTTTTGTTGCATTGTTGAAGAGTTGTCCTGTCAAAAAGTTCAAAAAAAGTTAGGAAAAAGTGGATTTTTCCAAAATTACTTATTTTCCCGAGCAGATATCTCGAAAACTATGCAAGATATCAAAAAACTTTACTATTATAAATTGTAGCAAATTTAATCAGCATTAATTTGATATAGGTCAAAAATACCGCTGGGGCGCATATTTTCCGAAATATAAGCGAAAAACCAGAAAACCATACCTTCGAAGAAGTTTTCGGGGTGGCCGGAGAAATTTCGCGTTTATTTTACTTGAGTAATAATTTTTCTTAATTTCCTTCAAAAGTCCATTCTATATAGTAGCCTATAAAACTTTTTCTCTCGTCAGGGAGAGGGGGTGGCGGCGCCACCCCCCCCCCCCCCCTCCCAAGGATCCGTCCGTGACCCATACCGCCATACCGTACTGTTGGCAAGGGCGGAATTTGCCTCCTTGCCCCCAATTTAGGGGGGGGGGGGGTCAGCGGACAGGTTCAATGGATTATAACACTAAAAAGCATTATTATTTCTGATTCCCACTGTAAACCCAGCATTGTTTTCTAGTGTAAGTTCATTTTATTTTTTATTATTATTATTTTTTTGGGGGGGGAGCTCCGGACCCTCTGACCCCCCCCCCCCCACCTAAAATCCACCCTAGACTGCTGGCTCTTTAAGACTGCAATCGGAAATCCTAATAAATATAGTGAAATAAACTTTGCTTTCATTAATTTTATTCACTTTGAAATTAATACAAATGACATGATAATCAATGTACTGCACTGTGTGTATTATACAATATTATAAATTACTTAAGCATTTTCATCCCAAACTTAAAAATTATTTATATATTTATTTACTTTACAGGCTATTTCACTATAGAAAATAGCGACTGGCTACTACCTATCTATATACTAGGTAGGCGGGGTGCCCCCCACCTTCTCCACCACTTGCAGACTGGTGCAAGCAAATGCCAAGAACGCAACCAGAGATGCCTGGAAAGTTTTTTTTTTTTTTTTTTTTTTTAATGAGATTTTAAAAGTGAGATCAACTGGCAAACGATGGGAACCGCTCCTGACATAAACCATCCCCAGCAACTTGCGCCAGGACATCGCTGTAGCAGCGTTCCGAATAGCACCAGGACATGACTACCTCCAGAGCCACCTGCACAGAATAGGTATCGCTGAGTCATCCGAATGCCCCCTCAGCTTCCAAGAGGAGGGGACTGCCGATCACCTATTCAGCTGCACTGGCATTGAGGCAGAAAACCGAGCTGAGACACAGGAGGGATTGGCCCAGCTCTACAACGCGGCACAGCGTCAAATGGCCTACCAGCCAAGGACGGGCGTTGGCTGAAGAAGAAGAAGAAGACTAGGTAGGTAGTCGAAAAAGTAGTCGATCATGTAGTAAAATTGTGAGGTTTTTCGCATTTTGGCAGAAAATTTTTTTTTCGAGAGGGGTGGATAAATCATGGTGAGGTTCTCCAAAGTGACTTCGTGGAACTTAAAATTGTAGAAAGAATGAGACGCAACTGATCCACAATAAAATGTATTAACAGTTACCGTTACTGTTAATACATTTTATTGTGGATAATGTTGCGTCTCATTCTTTCTGCAATTTTAAGGGGTGACTAAAACTGTAAAATCTGCTGACCTCCCCTGGTATACCAGCTATTACTTCAAAAAAAGGAAACTGCCGTACGTTTCATTTGTCTGATACTTGACGACAGTATAGTGCCAGTACTTTTCAGCAGCTAATAATATGGCAGCCAGAACTACCCCGATGATCAGCAGTTGGAGCACCGGAAGGACGTGGAACAACTCAACGACGAAGTAGTCGGGCAAGATGACTTCTTTCAGGGGTGGCTTGCGACCAGTCACTTTGTACAGAATCCCCGACGTCTGCAGTCGAATTAAGCTGAAAGAAAAAATAACATCAGCATTGTCCGCCACAGCTGAGCACCTACTGTACCTACTTATTAAAGTTCGATTAGGATCAGACTGGATGTGTTCCGGATCCAGTGTTTGTATTCAAGTTATCAACAGGCCATGGGTATGTCTTGTGTGGCCTAATCATAGCCGAGACATGACCGTTACATGATTGCTACTGTTCCTGTTCGACTTTTCCCGCTATACCAATGCCTTTATCTGAATCTGATTACCCCAAGTTGTAAAGCTGGTACGGTACTTTAAGAGAAAAACACATACATAATACAAATTAGTTCTTAATTGCTTCATGCACATATTATCCAATAAAAACCTACGAAATTGATATGATGAATCCAATCTCTTTTGGTACTTTTAGTACTGCTCAACTGTCAACAAATTCTCAATCACCTGGTGAAGAACAGCCTACGGAATGGAGAGCCAGGCGCCAGATGCATTCCTGCGAACGTCCTGAACGCCGGTGTAGGTATCCTCAGAAGTTTGCACGTGAGGTCTCTCTCGGCGACGTTCCTTTCCAAGGTGAGCAGTGCAAACCGCCCGCTACATGCTTTAGAGACACCCTCGTCTGTCGTGAGTGGCATTGTAGACGGACTCTCGAAGTATGAGGTGGTAAGCATTTGCGCCAGTGGGTTTTTGCTGTTCTGTCAACAAAAATGTCGTATATGAAGATGAAGATGGATAAGAACATAATGAAGGCACTAATTTAGAAGACACCTGAAATTACTGGTCTACTGAGCTTAGAACTTAGAAGATCACAGATTCAGGCAGAGTCAAGCAAAGAAGAAGAAAGGTTACCTGGAAGGCCGTGGGATAGGACATCAGACCAGCATGCGCGCAACGACCTTATTGAAGAAAGTAAGGAAAGGAGGAAGGGAGGAAGGAAGCAGGGCTGGTTACACTACAGTTACAATATTGTACCTGATAGTATCCGACCATGAACGTGTTGTTGACTGCCGTTAACTTGTACGTTCCGTCCTCAACTAGTCCGAACAGGTCCATGAACGGGTACAAGGGATGCTGCAGCGTCAGTGTGGACGTCAGGGACGCAGTGTACGCGGGTATCGTCAACAGCGCCATGCAGCGTGTGAAGATCAAAGCTATGCGCTTCGACAGACGTGGGCCGATATCTTGTCCATCTGAATTAATCAATCATTCTATTAAATTGTAGGAATATTTGAATCCAAACCCAACATACATTCTCATTAATTGAAGAAAGACTTTTCTCAGAAAAGGACCGACACTGCTGGGAAAACCTGGGAAAAACTAGTGCACAAGAAAGGCAGGCCGCCAATGAACCTACCCAGATAGCCTACCGTACCAATCAGTGGCTGAATTTAGGTTAACAACAGGTCATGACTTTCTTCAAAAACACCTAGGCGGAGCCTTTCTGCATGTCCTCTGTGCTGTGACACTTGGGAAGAAATGCACATAAAACATCTTAAGACGTGTTCTGCACTAGTCAATAGAGCAGAGGTTCACTAGATTATGTATTGGGCTGCAGCAGGAAAGCTGATGGAGGAATGACCCGATTCACCAGCATGGCCAGCTATTCACGCGGTAGTCTGTTTTCCACTTACACTGGTTTGACATGGCATCCATTGACTGAAACATGGATAGTATTGACGAAGAGCCATCCCCTTCATCCCGCGTCCAATAGGTCATCAGCACAAAGCACGATTTCATCACCAAGGTGCACGCGATCAGCATCAACCAGGTTGACTTTGTGAAAGGCTCCCTGAACGAGGATGGTCTGAACGATGATTCCCTGTGCCTCACATACACGTATACCCTAAAAGATAAGATCACCGCCCGCGCATTAAGAAGCAATCGGAGATGAAAAAGGCTCATAAGTGAACTACCAAACGACGATAGGATGTCGTCAGCACTAGGAACACCGAGTTTATTTGATTTTCATAAGCGTTCCAAGTGCCATCCTATAGTCTTCGGGTGGTAAAATTAAATATCTCATGAAGTATCAATCGTAGGGCCTATAGAATTCTCAAAATTTCTGGACAAACAGAAGAATTTTTCTGGGCATTTTTCTAAATGGGGATTGGCTACAATTTGTTGAATTTGATTTGTAAGAAAAACGATTGGCCTGATAGTCCTGAGAAGGAGTTCAGGAACTGTGGCCAGTTGGTGGTAGTGAAGGCTACCTCTCATATAGGACTGTATCGAAATGTAGATGAGTAACGTTGCTAATTAATTGGCTCATTGTGATGGCCGCTCTACGATCAATATTTCTTATGACAATCGATTTTGTAAATAAAAAAACTAGTGATTTTCTCGTAACGCATAGCAGCAGCGATACAATGCCGCAATGACTTCTGAATAGCATGGACGCAAAGAAGCAAATTGATTTGGATGCTGATATTGATATTGGTGTTGGTATTGATATCGATATTGACATTGATATTGACATTATAGTTACGTATAATGCCATATGGGGGCGATGGAGTCCAGTAGCGTGGGGTCTTCTTCTAAGCCGTTGGCGTGGAAAACAGTTGCGTAGCTCTGCGCGTCTGGGAAAGTTCCTTTCGACTCATTCTTTGGTATGTAAGTAGTACTGCAACAAAAATTGATACCTTTACACGGTACCAATTATAAATTCCACACTCTGAGGGCCCAGGGGAGACGCCAACGGTCCGACCGTTTTTTTTTTTGTTTTTCTTTTGGATTGTCATGGCGGGTACCAGAGGTAAAAATATATTGAAATGACTCTCCTATAGGTACTGTATGTTCTTTCCGATCTTGCCCTTCCGATCTAATTACCCCACCCAGGGGGCCAGACGTAAAACATTAGGCTGACTTTAATTCAAGGCTATTTTGTACGTAAATACCTAAGCCTCATTTTTCTCATGGACAACTAGCTACCTCTACTATGCTATTATTTAACAAGCCATAATATATATTATCTTGATAAGAACGCTGATTGTTATTTTGCGGAAATAAAATAAAAATGAGACGCCATGAATGATTTAAATTCCTTGCAAACGTTTCATTCTGGCTAAATAGCAGTTTCAATCGACAAAAATGAAAAAGCTCTCATATAGGTACAGTCCACGCAAAATGAGAAAAGTATGGACATGGAATGTTTTGATCCTGTGCAGCACTGTAAAAATATTATTTACACAATTTCTGATATGCCTTGCATCCAATGCAACAAGGTAGCCCAAAATGGCGCAAGGAATGTTTTTTCAGTGTTGCACAGGATTAAATCATTCCATGTCCATACTTTTCACATTTTGCGTGGACTATAATATCATAAAGTTTTTATATAAAAGTATCTGTTTAGTTTTAATTTCAAACAATAATAATTAACCAGTAATACCTACCTAATAAAAATTATAACATAATGTAGCATATCACAAACAAAGAGTGCCAGATCCAGGCCCGTAACCAGCAGGGGAAATTCCTAGAGCATATAGACTTCGGATTTATGAAATAGGAAATTCCTTTTCTTGTTTTCCTATTTATAGGCTACGTAGTATAAGGAAAGCTTTGTGATGGTCGAAATTTTCGATTCCGAGATTTCAACGGATTTACACGTTTTGAGGTCCCAGGAACCCAAAAAAGTGGTTTTTACAAAATGTCGCTCTGTTTCTGTCTGTCTGTCTGTCTGTCTGTATGTCTGTATGTCTGTCTGTTCATCGATTTCCGGGCAAACTACCGGGCCCATTTTGAAGAAATTTTGCATGTAGGTTCACAAAAATCATATCTCGAGACCATTTTTCGGGCTAACTCAATTTGGGGGGGTTTCATTCTCAAAGAACTCCAAAAAAACGTCTAAAAAACTTATTTCTCAAACACGGCTCCAACGATTTCTTTTAAATTCACATAGCTTGTAGTCGTTATTAATGTTAACAAAATGCAGGGGGTCGCTTGCCCCTTGATTATTTGCTTCTGGGGGTAGAAAAAATAAAAATAACTCAATTTTCATTAAAAATTATTAAAAAATAATTTTTCTGCGAAACCTTAATATCGATTATTTCTACCTTCAGGCACGTTTTAGGTGTTAAATTAAGTAACGAAACCGGACAGGTTGCTTTCCCAAAAAGTCATTTGGTTTTGAGCAAAAATTTTGTTTTTTGAAAAAATGATAGAAAATTCACGCTGAAATGCATTGCGTGCCCTGCAAATTATTGCTGTGTGGTATTGTTTTGGTCTGACCTATCTAGAATTTAACTCATCTCCAGTGACATCAAATGGACAACCCCCCCCCCTCCCCCGAAATATTGGAAATTTATCCATAGGAAAATTATTTACCATGAAATTATTAATTTTCTCTATCTACTAATTTTGATAAATTGGGAAGCATTCTCGAGTAAACTCGGACCGGTTCTTTTGGAACGGCGCAGCTGCTCGATTTGATTGGAGGGTTTGTTAGCGTAATAGTACTAGTAGTACGGTACCTTGCACATTGTACTTTCAATTAACTATATCCTATATCTATCAAAAGACCTATAGTATGACAGCTCAACTCTCTATAATAATAAATACAAAATAATATATATCACTGGTGCATGCCGTGTATGACAGGCAAATTAAACCTAGCTACGATAATCTATTAACCTAAACATACTGTAGACCTATACTATTGTACTACACTGTCTTCATTAAAATTGTAAAGTAATTTCTTTACCTAAAGTTTAACAACTGGCCCATAGTAGTCCATATTTCCAAGTGAGCGCATTCAACTTCGCTTAAACAGCTGCCCTGAAAAATGTACCAATAACCAAAAAGGTTGCCTCTGCCATTTCACCGACAGTTCTACGTCTATAAGGAAAGCTTTGTGATGGTCGAAATTTTCGATTCCGAGATTTCAACGGATTTACACGTTTTGAGGTCCCAAGAATCCAAAAAAGTGGTTTTTAAGAAATGTCTGTGGCTCTGTCTGTCTGTCTGTTCTTCGATTTCCGGGCAAACTACTCGGTAATTTTTCTGCGAAACCTTTCTATCGATGATTTCTACATTCAGACATGTTTTAGGTGTTACATTGAGTAACGAAGCTGGACAGTTTGCTTTCACAAAAAACTATTTGGTTTTGTGCAAAAAAGTTTTTTTGAAAAAATGATAGAAAATTCGCGCTTAAAGGCCTTGCATGCCCTGCAAATTATTGCTGTGTGGTATTGTTTTGGTCTGACCTATCTAGAATTTAACTCATCTCCAGTGACATCAAATGGACAACCCCCCCCCCCCCCCCCCCGAAATATCGGAAATTTATCCATAGGAAAATTATTTACCACGAAATTACTCATTTTCTCTATCTACTAACTTTGATAAATTGGAAAGCATGTTCGAGTAAACTCGGACCGGTTCTTTGCAAAATTTCTCACCATCAACCCCTTGTTTTACATATTTTAGAAATAACTAATAAAGATATAAAAATTAAGTTTTTTTTTCTGAGGAAGTGTGAAACCTGCCATGGACATTTTAAATGTGTGATTTGGGGTAGAATGCAGGTAGTGTGCTGACCCGAACTAAAACCCACTCCCATCTCGCATCAGGAGAAGTCCTGTAGATGCTGGAAGAAAACAATGGGACAAGATTGAAACGCAGCAGTACGGCAAGTATGCTGTATTTGGGGGAGTCCGAGTTAGTGCGGCCAGTGGCTTATCCATACATAAACTATAGTAGGCCGACCAACAGGATTACTCCTGACAAGCGCTCTGCCGAGAGTATGTAGCCTGAAATCTTTGCCGAAAACGGTTGTTCTCATTGCGTCTGCAATGTTTTCATTATGCACCCATGCACCCAAAATACTCACGGCATTGGGCCGAAGTAAGCTCAGTTGAATGTTCCTGAAATTGTTTCGATTTCTGTAGACGCCTGGCAGGACTGCCAGACCATAGCGTGGGGTCCACACAGCAATCTTGTCGGTCCCAACAGTCCTTTTAATGCCGAAGTACTCGTATATGCCGCAAGTGGCAGTTCGCGGGGCATGGCAGTAGACGAAATAGAACAGCGTGTTAACCGTCACGTAGAAGGTGGGTGAAGGGGGCAACGGCTTGGTTTCGTCGATGAACAGAAGCCAGTGCACTCGTGACATCTCCATGGAAGTTATCTGTAATTAAATTTCGATAGACTAAGAAAATGCTCCTATGAGTCTAGCATTGCTTGAATATGAAGAAATATTGTCCATCTGAAGAACCAGTAGAATCCGGGCTGATGGGCCGTGGTCGAATGGAAAGTGAACTTCAACCTTCGAGGTCTACGCAGCGCCACTGAAGATGTCGACCGCAGATGTTGACGAAACGTTTGGAAGTTCACTTTCAATTCACCCACGGCCCATCAGCCCGGATTCTACTGGTTCTTCATTCGACTCCGGCAGTGAAAGCCTTTGCAGTTACAATATTGTCTATAGTACGTTCCGGTTCTGACTTCTGTTTCCGAGGTTTCCAAATGTTGCTTTGAATCACTAGTACCACTGTGCAGGAGGGTGACCTAGCGACAGTGGGGAGATGTTTCCCTCTCAGCGGTCTGCCTACGCTGGGGTTTTCTGTTAGGGCCCTCCCTTACAATGGAAGGGGGAAAAAGAAGAGGAAGAAGAAGAAGAAATATTGGACGTTGCCGACGATTGTTTGAGTTGCGTAGTCGCTACCTAACATCCTCGTAGGATCTCGTTAAGAAGCAAATATATAGAGATGCTATCTCTCTCCCTTTCAGGTTGGAACCGGCCTAATCTCAGGCTCGTACATTCTTTCAAACGGCTACCTTGCTTGCAGCCACAAGACTGATTCCACATTTTTCATCAGTCTTTAAATTTATTAACCTACCTGCAGTATACAGTATTAATAATAAAATGTTGTTGTTGTTGTTTTTCCAAAGCCTGCTTTCAGCATTTCTGCATTAAGCAACCCTGTCAGCCTGGCGTAGGGAGTCAGTCTGTTTGTTAACTTGAGGTACCGACAGGGCAGACTTTTTCACCTCAGGGAGAAGGGGAGTTGACTAGGGTGGACCTCCTGATGATAATGGATTCCGAACCACTTGGGGAAAATAGTAAAGACACACAAATAAATCGGAGGTGACCAGGACTCGACACGCACGTAGACTGACTGGAATAGTCTCAGCGCGTTATCATGTCACACCATGTTCCCTTACCAACGCTATGCACACTACCCAGTTTGCCGCATTTTGAAACATGCTCTGCTCTCATGGATTCAACATGGTAAGGCTGTTGGCTATGAATAAAATGGAGAGCACCAAATAAAACCCTCCCCTTTTTTAAATTATCAATACGTCACTGAATCCAACTTTACAGCTAATGGTCTTACATTGCCAAGGAGTTGAATGGCAGCTTGATTGTTAGAGGACAATAAGACCATCTCCATTGAGCCATGGTCCATAGCGCCCAACTGCAAACGCGTCTTCAATTGCTCAATGTTGACTATAGTACCTGTTTATCACAAAAAGCCAAAGCAACGATGTTACTATAAGTTTATTATAGGCCTAGTACTAAAAATATTTAAGCCTTGAGAAAAATTGGTTGCATACATGTCAATTTACAGGAATATTTCGGGGCATGGAGAACATGTAAATTTGATCACCCTAAGGCGGCTATTCCATCTGTCAATAATCCGTCATTTGTGCATCAACAATTGATGAGATGTTTGTTTTAAGGAGACTATTATGTAGACACTTGACTTATCTGTTATAACTTAAGTTATAATATGTTAGAGACTTATTTCACTTATTACGTATTGATGCACAAATGACGGATTATTGACAGACAGAATAGCCACCTAAAATCAGTCCGTTTCACCCAAGAAAATTAATAAATATTAATAAGAATTCAAGCAAATAATTATTTATTCCAAGAGTAAAAGGTAGAAAACTACGTGAAAGTATGAGCATCTTCTCTTTTTCAAATCCATTTACAACCATCAAATTATACATTTACTTTACAGCTCAATTATGTAGTATATGCTTACCAATTACCATAGATATTTCTTCTGCTGAGGTTTTGGATCCTGTGCAGAGCCGTGTGATCTCCTGCGTCCAATAGCATAATCGCATGCCTTACCGAAAAATAGTTCATCACAGTGGCTGTAATCTCTAGTTCAGTTCGGAGAGAAATTGCAGTGCTGGTTTGCAGCAAGAAACCGGCCGATATGGCTGCGGCTAACAGCATTGCGAATTTAAAAATATATTTTAAGGAGAGGCCTCACGGAAATTTTCTATGAAAAACAGAACACAATTTCGGTTGCATAATCAAAAAAATGTTTTTAATTTAAATTCACGTCTGTTGTGGTGAGGATTTGGGACTTTCTTGTAAAATATAAAAAGGTTAATTGCATACAAATAATTTAAGGTAATGAATGTAGGTAATCGATTGACTTCTTTAATAGCCTTTGTATAGGTTAGTACCCATGTTGTCTCCGATGGCACGGTGTGCACAGAATCGCACAAGTAGGTAGAAGCGCGCTACTTCATCACCACCGAAGCCTTCACTTGCTCACTTGCTGAACCCGAAGAAAAGATACAGACCGTTGATAAGGTGTACCTAGGTAGTACAATAAGAAAGAAAAAAATGGAATCGGTCTTTATTGCTTTCCAATTTATACATAGGCCAAATAGGCTATAAGGAAAGCTTTGTGATGGACGAAATTTTCGATTCCGAGATTTCAACGGATTTACGCGTTTTCAGGTCCCAAAAAAGTGGTTTTTACGAAATGTATGTCGGTCGCTCTGTCTGTCTGTCTGTCTGTCTGTCTGTCTGTATGTCTGTCTGTTCATCGATTTCCGGGCAAACTACTCGGCAGATTTCGATTACATTTGGCATGTAGGTTCACGAAAATTATACCTCGAGATTTTTATTTTTATTTTGGGTTAACTTAATTTGGGGGGTTTTATTCTCCAAAAACTCCAAAAAAAATTCTAAAAAAATTATTTCTCAAAAACGGCTCCAACGATTTCTTATAAATTCACATATAGACTATTGTAATCGTTTTTAATGTTAACAAAATGCGGGGGGTCGCTTGCCCCTTGATAGTTTGCTTCTGGGGATAAAACAATAAATATAACTCAATTTTCACAAAAAATGATTAAAAAATAATTTTTCTGCGAAACCTTTCTAACGATGATTTCTACCTTCAGGCATATTATAGGTGTTAAATTTGATAATTAAAATGCAAGGAATGAAAAAAGACGTCTTTCCCTAACGTTATAAATGCTTCTAGACCACTTCATTCAAACAGGTCCTACTTTTTTCGACGTTTTAACCAAACCAAACCAAACCAATAAAAAACTAAATTAGAATATAACTGAGGGTAGGCATCAAATGGAGCTCTTTATATAAGAACCGGAACCGAGTATAATATCGTCAATTTTGTTATCACAGAAAAGTTGCTGAATAGCCAGCAAATGAATGCTGAATTATTTAGCCCTTATCTATAAGCTAATAGTCATTAAAAAATTATATAATGCAATTCAAACCTCAAGCCTTTTTTATAAATACTTCACAGTCGTTACGAGATATTTGCTTTTCGTTAGTTTGATTTGAAGAAGCGTTATTCGTATTTGTAGTCTCGCGGGCTGTCTATAGGCCAAGAAGTACAATAGGGTAGTAAAGAATGATTTTTGTTTTCCTACATAGCCTATAAAGGAAAGGTTTTTGGTGTTGTGGATTTCAGTGAATGTACTACTGGCCTTCAAGTTTTGAGGTCACACAGGAAAATTACCGGGATAATGAAAATAGCAAAATGGAACAAATTGCATAGCGTTATATTTGCAGGAATGCAAGAACTTAGTAAGATGACGGGCATACTATTAACGTATTGACGATGTCACAACCTTCTTACGTTGAAATATTCCACGTAAACTTTGTATACAAACACCTCTATCGCAGCTTTAGTGTCATTGAACCACTAGCGACAGAGCCACCTCCACAGAAATCAGAATAGGTATCGCTGATTCATCCGAATGCCCCCCCTGCTTCCAAGGGGAAGGAACAAGGGTAGAAAACCGAACTACGACACAGGGGGAATGGCTCAGCAATACTATGCGGAACTGCGTCAAATAGCCTACCAGCCAAGGACGGGCTTTGGCTGAAGAGGAAAAATATTCAAGATAGAATTATCCTTGTTTGCAATCAGTCCGTGACGTAGTCTCAGGTAAACCCACCGTAGGCCAAACCGGTCTCTCAAATTGCTCTATAGCCACACATCTTCAAGTGTTGTATCGTACGTATAGTCTATACTGTCAGAAAATGTGAATATTTTTTGACATTAATGTAGCCTACTTTGTTTGGTTGTTTCATTTAATATTTTTCATAGACATTGATGTTCAGTAGATCTACCCATTAACTTACTAGTGCAATTTATGGATATTTACTTATCGTAGCCTGCTCAAACACGGGTTTGGTTGCTAGTTGAGAGTAACACATGGTAAGTACTATAAATGTATATAGGCTACATCAAGTTAATTTATAAGTTCAATGACAGTCAGCAAACATTAGGCTAGGAAACGATCCTATTGAATTAAGGTCTGCACCATTAGAAATGGGTGTCATTAGTGTTCTATATAGAAGAGATGGGACATTATCTTCCCGCTAAAGAAAGTCATTAAATTTTTCATTGAAAAGTGGAGAGGTGAGCCCAGAAATTTTTCTTTTTCTTCTTTGAATGCATGCCTCTTCTATCGTTTCATTGAAAAGTGGAGAGGTGAGCCCAGAAATTTTTCTTTTTCTTCTTTGAATGCATGCCTCTTCAATCGTACTTCGGACTCCCCTAATCGAAGTCAGGTATGTTTGTAGATTAACGAATGTATTTAGCCATCATGACTGTACTACTAGGGAATTTTAACGCAGTGGTTTCCCATTGCCTTCTGCATCGTTGAGTCTTCATTGAGCTCCTCCGCATTCGGGGCCCAACCCCAGGACAAAAGGGTGCCCTAGTATATAGTGGTTGCATTTCCGTCGAAACCATAAGTCTTTTAGCTTCAAATAGTATTTTTTTTCATTAATTCAGAAGAGCTAAATTGGTTTTACATAGAGTATAGGGTAAACCGCCCGGTAATGGGCACCCGTCCAGTAATGGGCACTTTCACACGAATAACGTCATAAAATCTTTACTTTTCGATCTTTCCTTTTGAATTTTGCGCCAAATTAGACAAATGCTTTTATAAAATATCGCTGTGGCAGAAGAAATAATTATGTTGGCATCTCTGAAGGGGCGGGAACAAACATGGCGACTGGCGCGTAAAAAATTTGCCAAGTCTTACACGACGTTAAGGTAAGTAAAATTTTTATCCTTCTTCTACCAGAAAACTCTTAATTTTTTTTTTGCATTGCAAGACATTCCCCATACTCACTAATATGTTAATTTTAACTTATCCATAACTTAAAGGTCAAGTTTACACAATTTAAGTGTTTAAGGGGGGGGGGGGTGCCCATTACTGGAATCTTATTTAAGCAAACCTGCCAGTAATGAGCACCTGGGTGCCCATTACTGGAACTGTACAGAATAACAGAAGCTAGAAATGGGCACTCATAAGCAATCTCCATTAATTTGATTTGCTGTTAATTGTTCGTGCATTTTGTCGGTTCCAGGTAATTAAAATGAGCCCAAACAAGAAAAAAACATTTTCTTCATACACGGAGGATGCTATGCTGCAGTGCAGCAGGGAATGTCGATGAGTGAGGAACATACTATTATTAAAAAGGGATGAAGAGAATGTAGCTAATAGGGAGAAGAAGGACCGTGAGGCTGCAAAAGAGAAAGGGGAAAGAGAGATTGCAGAAAAGAAAGAGAAAAGGTCCCGAGGAATAGAGGAGAAGTAGGCGAAAATGCAACCAAGAAAGGGAGAAAAGCCACGAAAAAGAAGTTTGAAATATGCCTCAAGTAAGACGAAGCTGATGGCGAGGGTGATTAAGCTATATCATTGCACGATGAGTCCTCGGATAGTAATTTTGTTAGTGAGGATGACAAAGAGGAAGAAGATAAAAGGTACCCAATCAGTCAATGGCAAGGTCACGAATGCCTTCTCAAAGACCAACTTATTTAGAGGAATATGAAATTTGAGGGAATTTTTATTATACTATTCCTTTAACTTATTATAATAAAGGGTTGCCTCAGGCAGTCAAACTTGAGTATAAATTGCAGTTTTTATTATTCCTTACCATGACCCAAACTGGGGTGCCCAAGTCTAGGACTAAGGTGCCCATTACTGGCATTTTTTGCAGAAATATGTAGGGTAAACCGCCCAGTAATGGGCACCCTTAACGAATTTTTTACTTCATTAATTTATTTCCAGCAACTGTTAATTGTTTGGAGTAACTACACGTTTGTAGGTTGAAGCTATGGGTATGGACTAGTTACTCTATTGAATGTTGTTTACTGACTGTTGCATAAACCTTTTTTTTAAAAAATTAACATACATATTTCTGCAAAAAAATGCCAGTAATGGGCACCGTAGTCCTAGTATTGGGCACCCCAGTATTGGTCATGGTAAGGAATAATAAAAACTGCAATTTATACTCAAGTTTGACTGCCTGAGGCAATCCTTTATTATAGTAAAGGAATAGTAGGCTATAAGACAAATTCCCTCAAATTTCATATTCCTCTAAATAAGTTGGTCTTTGAGAAGGCATTCGTGACCTTGCCATTGACTGATTGGGTACCTATTATCTTCTTCCTCTTTGTCATCCTCACTAACAAAATTACTATCCGAGGACTCATCGTGCAATGATATAGCTTAATCACCCTCGTCATCAGCTTCGTCGTATGTGAGGCATATTTCAAACTTCTTTTTCGTGGCTTTTCTCCCTTTCCTGGTTGCATTTTCGCCTACTTCTCCTCCATTCCTCGGGACCTTTTCTCTTTCTTTTCTGCAATCTCTCTTTCCCCTTTCTCTTTTGCAGCCTCACGGTCCTTCTTCCTCTATTAGCTACATTCTCTTCATCCCTTTTTAATAATATTATGTTCCTCACTCATCGACATTCCCTGCTGCACTGCAGCATAGCATTCTCCGTGTATGAAAATAATGTTTTTTTCTTGTTTGGGCTCATTTTAATTACCTGTAACCGACACCCAGGTGCCCATTACTGGCAGGTTTGCTAAAATAAGATTCCAGTAATGGTCACCCCCTTAAACACTTAAATTGTATAAACTTGACCTTTAAGTTATGGATAAGTTAAAATTTACATATTAGTGAGTATGGCGAATGACTTGCAATGCAAAAAAAATTAAAAGTTTTCTGGTAGAAGAAGGATAAAAATTTTACTTACCTTAACGTCGTGTAAGACTTGGCAAACTTTTTACGCGCCAGTCGCCATGTTTGATCGAAAAATAATGATTTTATGACGTTATTCGTGTGAAAGTGCCCATTACTGGACGGGTGCCCATTACTGGGCGGTTTACCCTATGTTAATTTAAAAAAAAAAAAGTTTATGCAACAGTCAGTAAACATTCAGTAGAGTAACTAGTCCATACGCATAGCTTCAACCTACAAACGTGTAGTTACTCCAAACAATTAACAGTTGCTGGAAATAAATTAATGAAGTAAAAAATTCGTTAAGGGTGCCCATTACTGGGCGGTTTACATATATTTTTTTCTGTTTTTAGTTCATCGCCACTAATATTAAGAAAAGAAGCTAAAACAAAACCAAGAATTCTGGCAGAACTAACCTGGCTGCCAACAGAACCATTCTGTTGAACAACTTATTGACCTATTCACGAATAATTAATCGAAATAAACCAACTTCAACCACTTTTAAAAGAATCCAAGGACAACTCTATCTACACTTACTGCACTCTGGCATAAATAACAACCTGCAGGGACAACAGACAACAATGTTGTGGCATATCGTCATATGCCTTTTTATAATCAACAACGTCCAAATATCTACGACTAAAGAAACTAGCAACGAGACATTTCATTTAAGATGGGTCGACAATCAATCTGGTCGCATTCGAGGAATGATCAAATTGCAGAATTATTTATATTTCATTTCAAATGGTTACCTTTACGCTTATTCTCCAATGGAAAATGTGACGAAAACTATGACAAATATTACAGAGTTTATAGGCGATAAAATTGAAATGGCTGTAGTTAATAACGTAATGTACAGAACGTCAAGTAATGGTGTTTTATATGCACATGTGCCAGATGAATTCGGTTCTAAAAAGATTTCTGACGATTGTGAGGGATGGGCAGCTAGCTCATTTGAAATGACATCACTAATGGGGAAGCTTTTCTTCGAGGGGAAGTGGAACAGTGTATGCACCTATGACTTTGAAACCAAAAAGGCAACTTACCTGGGGGAAATGCACACAGTAATTACTACATTGGCTGCAATGTATAACAAAATATACATCGGCACTCATCTAGGTCTATGGGCGATGAACCCAGAAACTGGAGAAAAAATATTAGTCTCCGGAACAGATTCGTTACGAGTGTTAGTTGTTGTACCAGTTGTTTCAAAAAATGAAATATATATTAGCGTGCTTAGAAATGGGGTTTATAAATATAGTCGCGATACTGGTGTTACAACAACACTTGTTTGTTCTGATTTTTACAATAATTCGCATAGCTCAGTAAAAGCAATGGTGATTCAAAACCATTATTTGTTTTATGGGGCAGAAGATACTGTTGTTATACAAGACCTTTCCACAGAGAAATGTCATAGAGTTGAGGATATCAGAGGTAATGTTACGGCAATGACTAACTATAATGAGAAATTATACATAGGGACTGACATAGGTGATGTATATGAGTTAAAATATGAAAATTCTTGTGTAGATTTATCTATTGTTATACCACAGAATCTTATAAGCAGAGACATAATTAACGAGGCAAGTGATTTTGAAATTTTACACGCATTGCAAGAACTCAACCCCGAATTAGATATTTCTTTGCTAGATGTGACACTCGTCAAGACTAATTCGTCAGCTATTATAAAGCCTAAATCAGATCAACAGCAATATTGCGGCAAAAGGGTAGTTTTCTATGAGTTAGGAGACGATTCTAATGAATATATTGATTTTCAAAAATTAATACGTAAAGGACTTTTTGGAACTTTAAAAGATGGTCGTTCAATTAAGCACGACATTCAGAGAGTAATCAACTTTGATACGTCTAACATGATGTTTTCAAAAATACTGGCTACCAAAGATAGTGAAATTAAAAATGTAACCTTAAGGGAGCTTGTCTGTTTTAAGAAAATAACCTATTCAGCTAAGATCGAGAATAGCCCTACTATGATATATTTACCTGACTGCAAATATGAAACGAAACTAACAGTCACTAATGACATTAGTAAAATTCCTATTACGGGTCAAAATAATACAACTTTGGATGAAACAGATAGCTGGAATACGATTTTGGGAGCATGGCCTTTTGTTGAAGTCGATTCTACGTCGCCAGATCCTGGGAAAGATAATGTAGTTTCTTTGGGAAACAACTGGAGTGAGGCGGACAAAGATGGTGTGTATGAAGAAATTTCATCGAACGGTGTCAAATCAATGAATATTACAGTCGAGGGCAAAGATATTCATGTAAATGCAACTGCAAAAAGTGATGTAAAACTTGTAACGCTGACTTTAAGACAAACTGTTAATGGTTTTGTTTTTGGAACTTATGTCAATACTCGCAATACTATTGATCAGTTTTGGGTTTCAGTTAAAGAAATTATGGTACATTTAAAGATGATTAATTTGTTGCCTCCAGAAATTATAATTAATGATGACGATAGTATACGTTTCCAAATTCCACTTAGACGATCGTGGAAACGAACTTATGAGCCAGAAATAACTTACAGCGAAACCTGATACCGGATGCCTAGGACGATGGCCCCATCATGATAAATTCGGACTTTACGGTGCTTTAACTTAATTGAAACTAATTTACAGTACCTAAATTAAATGTTGAATTTACACTCGTAGACAAATTCTAATGAGACCAGCATGGGTTTCTTAGACCCAGGCCCACCGACCCTTGGTGATAGAGTTTGAATTTCCCGCCAATGTCACTTAATAATGTAATCTCTTTGTGAATAGCGTGCGTATGCTTTGTGTGTTAACTTGCAATGGCCGCTATGCACTAACGCATTTATTCTCTATTTTCTAAACATGATTTGTGAATGAAAAATAAATACTATTTAACTTCATATTTATGATATTATTATTCTTACACTTGTACCCGTAAGGAATCCAGAATGCATAGCTTTGCCTTGCAGTGTCCCTTATCGGTTCCTCTCAAATATAGATGGGAACCGCTCATATTGTAATGGTACCTACTCACATATTGCACCTGTGGTTAAGCAAAGGAAAATAAAACTGAAGAGTCAGTGGATAAAGTTGAAATGCCTAATTTTACCAAATTCTATAAATTATTAGTCGAAATACAGAGGGACAACCCAACTATATACGACAACCTATATACTTAGACAATTGAAGACTGCGCAGCAGATAAACCGCAAATTTAACTTTTGCCTAACAGCTAACGCCATATCTCACAAGCATTACTGAAGCAAAAATAATATGAAACCAAATGAATGCCAACTAAGGGTAACTACCAAATAAATAGTCCATGCCAAGTACCTATATTAGGCTACTTAGTGAGGTGAAAAAACAAAACATGGAGGGACTCTGTTTTGAATTGATATAAAAAACGACTTCATTGACAACTCAAAAGGGCGAACAATAAGACTATAATGTCTTGTTCTGAAATAGGTTAACGGTGGACCACAGCCATCGGCGAACATTAATTCATGCCAGTCTGGATCTTCAATGCTGTCTCAATTTATGAGTGGGTATGATGTGCGCAGCTGTGCACCAGAAAATTCAAGTGAGTTCGAATCTTATATCGATACATTTTCTGTTTCGGATCTGATTGGCCACTTTTTAAGTCGTATGTATACTTACCGATGTGTCTAGCTAGTTTCGTATAACGTACATCTTGTTAGCAATGAGTTCTTCCCGGGTGGGAATGTTAAGGTTCTTTTTCCACGTATAAATTCACCTATTCCACATATAAAATCACCCAATGAGTGTCTAGCCACAAGGAAGAAGAAGTCCACCCACTTCCATAACGCACCAATTCAGCCTTCAAGAATTTCTATAAAAAGAACGAAAAATTAGCACATGTATAGGCGCACTAGATAAAAGAACCGGTGCGAGTTTACTCGAACATGCTTTCCAATTTATCAAGTATAATAGCTAGAGAAAATGAGTAATATCATAGTAAATAATTTTTACATAGTTAAATTTCGGGCATCTCGGGGGGGGGGGGGGGGGGGGGGGTTGTCCATCTGATGTCACTGGATATGAGTTAAATTCTAGATAGGCCAGACCAAAACAATAAAAACAATACCACACAGCAATAATTTGCAGGGCACGCAATGCATTTCAGTGTGAATTTTCTATCATTTTTTCAAAAAACAAAATTTTTGCTCAAAACCATATGACTTTTTGGGAAAGCAACCTGTCCGGTTTCGTTACTCAATTTAACACCTAAAACGTGCCTGAAGGTAGAAATAATCGATATTAAGATTTCGCAAAAAAATAATTTTTTTATATTATAGGCTATTTTTCATGAAAATTAAGTTATTTTTATTATTTTTACCCCCAGAAGCAAACTGTCAAGGGGCAAGCGACCCCCTGCATTTTGTTAACATTAATAACGACTACAAGCTATGTGAATTTAAAAGAAATCGTTGGAGCCGTTTTTGAGAAATAATTTTTTTAGACGTTTTTTTTGAGTTTTTTGAGAATGAAACCCCCCCAAATTGAGTTAGCCCGAAAAATGGTGTCGAGGTATGATTTTTGTGAACCTACATGCAAAATGGGGGGGGGGGGTTGTCCTCCTGACGTCACTGGAGGTGAGGTAAATTCTAGATAGGTCAGACCAAAAAATTATCACACAACAATAATGGCGCAGGGCACGGCATGCATTTGACCGTGAATTTTCTATCATTTCTTCAAAAACATTTTTTTGCACAAAACAAAAAAAATTGGAAAGCAATAGTTTTTTGGAAAGCAACCTGTCCGGTTCGAGTCCTACTCTTCCTGGCCATGCATGTAAAGCAGGTGGTCCCGGGCCTTCCTAGTTGAGTGTAAGAGAGGGCTTTATAGCTCTAACTCCGCTAGGTTGGCTTAGTAAGTAATAGAACAAAAGTCTTTATCTTATTTATTAATTTAACACCTAAAACATGCCTGAAGGTAGAAATCATCGATGGAAAGGTTTCACAAAAAAATTATTTTTTAGTCATTTTTCATTAAAATTTAGTTATTTTTATTTTTAAACACCCAGAAGCAAACTATCAAGGGGTAAGCGACCCCCCGCATTTTGTCAACATTAATAACGACTACAATATAGGCCTATGTGAATTTAAAAGAAATCGTTGGAGCCGTTTTGGAGAAATAATTTTTTTAGACGTTTTTTGAAAATAAAAAAAAATGGTCCCGAGGTAAATTTATGATTTTTGTGAACCTACTTGCCGAATTTCATCAAAATCGACCGAGTAGTTTGCCCGGAAATCGACGCACAGACAGACAGACAGACATTTCGTAAAAACCACTCCTCACCACACCTCAAAACGTGTAAATCCGTTGAAATCTCGGAATCGAAAATTTCAACCATCACAAAGCTTTCCTTATACTACGTATAAATTGGAAAGCAATAATGAATAAAAGCGGAATAATCATTTTTGAAAAATAAGAAATAACTAGGTACATACCATCGCAACATTCATGATTGATTCCTTAGAGAGATATCCGCAATACTGTAAACGCAACAGTATAATGAAGGTAGGGGGCACATTAGGAGCTGTTTGCCTGCGGAATGTTCTGATGTTACAGGTTAGTAGTAGTAGTACAGTAGTAGTATGTGTCCTATGGGCCCTCACCGTGGCCTGGGACTCTGCCAAAAATCTACTACTACTACAGTAGTAGTATGGTTGGACACAGTCCCAGGCCACGGTGTGGGCCCATAGGACAGAAGAAGGTTACGATAGGTTAAGTATAGGTGCAATTTAGTGCTCTGAGTAAGCAAAAAAAAAAAACCCTCCTCCACTTGCCTTGATAGCTATGAGAAAACTGACTTATTGACTGAATTCTGGTTTTTCAAAACTTCAATACTTAACCAATATTCTTTCCCTGTATGCTTTTTAAGCAAGATATGAGAGAGAAAAATGCAGAATTATAAATAGGATAAAATAGAAGATTAAATAAACCTATATTGAGAAAATGAGAAAAATATTAGAGGATTTTCGGAACACATGGCAGATTTTTGTTCTGTTGAGGTGTTTTTGGGGGATTAAACTTAGTTGGGTTTTTAAATCTAATTTTCAATTTTTCGTCGTAGGCCTACATACAACTATGGAGTTAGGGCTATTTAATTTTCATTGGTTCTGTTCTATTTAATATTTTGTGCTATAATTATAAATGTCAATATCTAGTAAAAACGTTTAGAGTGAAGTTAACATTTTCTAAAACTAATCGAAATTATACATATAATCGGCTTATTAAAATGCAGCTGTGGTCAATAATAAAAGATTTCAATAAGTTTTCGAACACTGGAAGACCCATTTCATTTTAGGGAGATTCATCTACCTATTGAGATGGCGAGCAATGTTAGACATTCGGAAAATTTCTTCACAACTCTTCATTTCATGACCCCCTGAGCTAAAACCACCCTTCGGTCAAAATGTTATATATATATATGTACATATATATACAGTATGTGTTTTAACAAACTAGATCTACTATTTAATTAGAAGATGGAGCTCGATTGAAACCCTATATCCATTAAATTTATCGTCTCCGGCATCCATATTCCAAATAACATGTAGGCCTAGTAACATTATCTCATTAAAATGCAGCTGTGGTGAAAAAACTGCGAGAGAATGTTAAAAGGGCAACAAAAAAAAAATGTCACAATGTATCTAGACTAGACTGGTCTGGAAAAAAAATGTAGCATATGCAATTCGTCCGCATCTTGCATGCATAAGTTAAGTATAGATATATTTATTGCATGAGGAGATAGTGAAAAAGAACATACATAAGTGCAGTGAATTGCATAATAAAAAATGACTACATGCTACTCCCTGCTATAGAAACGTGATGAAATTTTATTTTCTAGTTTCATTAGTTTTTCGAGTGTTAAGGCGGGGATTCCACCAACGTCAATAGTGATATTAAATGTTTTTTGACGTGGTAGCTGATATTTTTAGACAGTTTTAGCCATACTAAAAATGTTCTGCTATCACGTCAAAAAACATTTAATATCACTATTGACGTTGGTGGAATCGGCGCCTTAGATGTCGCGCCCTTTATTTTTTGTATTATTATCAATTAAGTTATGGGGGTGGACTTCTTCTTCATTGTGGCTGATTTTGTATGTGGAATAGGTGAATTTATACGTGGAAAAGGAACCTTAAACAAATGTTATGCCCTTCTCTATTTCCCTGTAATAAATATACAGAGAAGAAGTATTGTTTCGATCATAATAATAACAAAGGACATCATGTAGAGAAGTATCATTTCCTTTCAGTCGATAGCCAACTTGAAAAATGCATCAATGCATCTGTTTATAATGTGAGGGGACGCCCGCGCCGCGCCGTGTGAGGTGCATGACGTCATACGCAGACGTGTGCAGGGTCGGAGACTTATGGCTATGCTGTAAGGAAAACACAAAGGGTTGTCTGCAAGATAAACAAAGGGGTCAATTTCTAAACGTAATAGGCTTAGTTTGGGATAAAGGGGGCATGTATAGGAGTAAAAAGTTGGTATGTTTTAGGACCTCGCCCCAAGATTGTCAATATGAAAAATTATTATATCTAACCTCCCCTCAATCGGTGTACTCTATCGCTTAGCAATGTACTTAATCGGTGTAGCGATGTAGTCCATCGGTTAGTGATGTACACGCTAAGAAATAAATACTGGAGGCACCGCTGTGCATTGGAGCAAGAGGGTGCCGTCCTTCCCCATAACAATGACGTCAGTATTCTTTATCGGGCCTAGTCCATAGGAGAAAACTGTACTTTTTGTACTATATATTGTTTTATAGAGATTGGAAATACATATTTTCATTCATTCATTCTTATGGAGTACGGCGGCACTTCCATGTTCCAACGCATAGCAGTGCCTCCAGTATTCCACACAAACATTTTCTAATCATGTGGTGGTGGGACTATTTCATATGGTGGCTCTCTGCCCTTATGAATATGAGACGAAGAAAAAAAGCATCTCTTACATTAAAATTTACTAACTATATTTAATTAATAAATCAAGATTTCAATTAACAAATTAAAAGCTTGTATCCATATAAATTACTTAAAGTATAAAAATTGAGAAGAATATGAACCTATCTTAGATTCGAGTATAAAAAAGTCAATTGAGTAGGCTAGTCTTTGAAAAATAAGACTAATAATAATATGCTGGTACGAGCTACTACAAACTTGCATCAAATTGAACCATTTACAAGTATTGATAAAGGCCGTTCCCACCTGTTATTGGTTAATATTCCTGCGGGTAAACAATGCCCATAGGTAAGCCTGCAGATAGATTCATTCCCATACTTGGTTAAGCCGAGCTAACGGTTGTTTCAGTGTCAATGGCAAACACCCCCGAGCTTGCCAATTGGCACTTGTAGTCGGTGTGGGTTGACATGGAGGAGCGAATCAGTTTGCCAATGGCTAGAAATTCATTCGGAAAAAATACCAATAACGCCCGAAACCGTATGGGGTCGTTGGCAGAGCAAGATTCAGTGGACCACACTACAAGTAAAAAACCCACCAATACAGTAATAATAATAACAGTTAACGTCTGAAGATGTCATGTTGTAGGTATATAGTTAGACAGAACCTAGAGCCCCCCCCCCCCCCCCCGACAACATGCAGTTGGTAAGCCTACCTCTGGGCATTGATGTTAGCTCGCAGGAACCTTCACCGAAGTTCGCATGGAAGGCCGAAAAACGACAAATAAATAGAGAACTGTTCTATAGAATAATCCAACCCGGCGCTGTGATAGGTGCGGCCCAATTCCCATACTAACCTTATAGAGAGAGTGGGCATTTGACCACTTTTGAGTTTCGGGTATGATCCAACGCTCTGATTGGTGGAAAACGCCATAAGACGACAAATCAAAACTTTTCCGAACATTCCGAAACGATTCTATTGCTTCCTCACATTACATAGCGGTTATTTGTCATCAAATAACATTTTTGTCAAACAAGTTCGCCAGTTTCTCTTTAATTGGATAGACTGAAGTCTACAGAAGCCAAACTAATTTTAAACCTTAAATATTAACAATTGTACTGCGTCCATATTGTTAAAGCGTATTGAAGAGATTTACTGAGTCACCCGGTGGCTAAAAGTTCAGTTCTTTGGGCACAATGAGATATCTAGCAATTACCAATTACTGATCGAGTTCGTTAAGGTACAACGAGACTTCTTAAGGTACCGTTAGACACATAGTGTAACCGACGAAACATCTAGCGGCTACCACTCGCGTTCCTAAATGTAAGCAGCTATCTAGCGGCTACCACTTCAGATCTTCAGGATCCAGTAAGACATCTAGCTCTAAACATTCGTGTTCCTCGGGGTACAGAGACATCTAGCAGCTATCACTCCACTTTCTTGGGGTAAAACGAGACATCAAGGGGTTATCACTGGATGTAAGTAGACATTTAGCGGCTACCACTCCAGTTCCTTTGGATACAACGAGACATCTGCGGTTACCACTCAAGTTCCTCTATGTAAGCAGGCAACTAGCGGCTACCATTTGATATCTTCAAGCTCCAGTACGACATCTATCTCTAAGCATTCGCGTTCTTCCTGGTACAGAGACACCTTGCGGCTACCACTAGCATCTCTCGAAGCACGCAGACTACCACTCGAGTTTTTCGGGGTACTCCCCAGTGAGACAGGCCGTACAGTGACCGACAACGCTGTCCTTCTTAGCTGCAGGAGTCATGCCGTGACGGACTGCTTTGACCAGGCCATCAACTGAAAGGTACTCCAAGCTGTCCGAACCTGAAAACAAATAATTAATCAGTGAACATAAAGAATGAACCCGAAAGGTCAACCCGTACATGTTTTAAGATTTGATCAATGTAGTATAGGCACAGTTATAGATAATTTTATTAATTTTTTACATTGATAATAAAGCCATGGTGTGCAGAGAATAGCACGGTTTTTTAGGGAGATTCATCTACCTATTGAGATGGCGGCCAATGTTCGACTTTTCGAAAAAAATTTCACAACTTTTCATTTCATGACCCCCTGAACTTAAAACCACCCTCTGTTCAAAATGTTATATATATATACTGTATGTATGTATATCGATTTTAGGAAACACTCTAACTTCCGTAAATATTATCTCATTTTGATGAAACATGGCACAAAAATTGATCATACAAATGTCTTGGTCGAGTTCGTTAACCAGCTAGATCCACAATTTAGTTACAAGATGGCGGCCGATTAAAACCTCATATAATTCATATCTCAGTTAATATTGGTCGCAGAGGAATGAATTTAAATCTGACTGAAAGCCCGTGTTATTATCTACGATAATGGTATCAACACTTTTTACTACAAATCAACGATAACATGATGGCGTCCAGTCAAAGTGAAAAGAGACCGGTCAAAGTGAAAATAATTTCATAAGTAGAAGTTCATAGTCGTCATTGTGGTCCGAAATTTGGAACACAAGAGTGTTTTGTGTGTTGATGTTGTGGTCAGGAAAATAATGCAGTTTTTTTATTTTTTATTACGCACATACCTTAGGTAGCGTAGAGAAAGGCAGGGTCTGCGGAATCTCCCTACACCTGATCGGCCAGAGCCGAAAGGGATTTTTAAAATAATATTTTTTTTTGTAAAACCAAAACCTTCATTGTGAAAGCAACCTGAGCGGTTTCAGTGCTCTATTGAGCACCTAAAACATAGCCTGATTGAAGTTAGAAACATCGATAAAAAAATTACACCGAAATATCTCTGCATTGTGCTGTTTTTTCAACTTAAATATGCGTATGTGTATATACTGCAGCAACCCTGGCGTATTTTGTTAATAATGTGATCGTTTTGGCTTGTTTTGACAACTGTGATTCACATTATATACATATATACATATATATTTAGCTATTTTACATGAAAACTGAGCTTATTTTAATTTTGGTCCCCTGAAGCAAACCATTAAAATTTCAATAAGAACTGCAATATAATTGTGAATTTTATGTAATAATTTGAACCATTTTTTTTTTTTAAATTTTGAGTTATCTGTAGGGCTGCTAAATCCACCCCTATCGCAGCTTGTCAAAACAGAAATTGAACCACTAGAGGTGCGCCCTGACTGAGCCACCTCCACAGAATAGGTATCGCTGATCCGAATGCCCCCTCTGCTTCTAAGGGGAATAAAATGCCGATCACCCATTCAGCTACATTAGCATTGAGGTAGAAAACCGAAGTACGTCACAGGGGAGGCGGTAAGGGGGAGGGGGGGGGGCGAAGAATGGCCAAGCTGTACTATGCGGCACCAGGTCAAATGGCCTACCAGCCAAGGATGGGCATTGGCTGAAGAAAAATATTTAAGTCAATTATCCATGTTTGCATTCAGTCTGTATCGGGTAAACCCACCGTAGGCTAAACCGGTCTCACAATTGCTCTATAGCCACACATCTTCAAGTGTTGTGTATAGTCTAGTACCAGAAAATGTGAATATTTTTCATTATTTGACATCAATGTAGCTGACTTTGGTTCTTCATTTAATATTTTTCACAGACATTGATGTTCAGTAGATTTACCCATTACGGTAACTTACTAGTGAAATTTATGGATATTTACTTATTTTAGTTTACTGAAAAACGGGTTTGGTTGCTAGTTGAGAGTAACACACGGTAAGTTGATTAAACATTGCGTTAGATATATATATATATATATATATACATATCTAATCAATTTTTAAGTTCAATGACAGTAATGCACACAGTAGGCTAAAACGATCTTATTGAATTAAGAGCATTATACAGCAAGAGCCCACGACGGCCAGTCCTTCGTTATTTTATAAAAGCCCAAAGTTTTTCTGTACATGACCCCTATACAGGTAAGAACGACCAGGGATTAATTATAAAGTTTTGGTTGTGGTTACTTTGGCAGTTAACAGGTATTAAAGGTGCATAAATTGTACCTAAACTCCGTTGAAGTATAAAGCTTAATTTTTTTATATTTTCTTAGGGATAGCTTTAGAAATCTCGTCCTCCATTGCCAGACCCTTATGACGGTTGCTACCCCCTGCCAGACACCCCTAAACTTTAATTAATTATATTTATTGTGGTGATTGTACTTTTGTTGTACTGTAGTATTAAAGCTAAATTTTATGTGTGTCACTTGGGGACCTGTGAAAAAATGTTACCTCAGCCGGACAGATTGAAAAGTTTTTACATCTTGCCAGGCACATTAAAAGTTCGCTGTAGGTATAAGCGCAGTCAAATAAGCGCCCTAACTCACCCACACCCGCTTGAACCGCTTCATTGTATTGTTACCTCGCGTTATAAAGCTTAAATTTTTATATTTTCTTAGGGATAACTTTAGAAATCACTATCAAGGAGCAAGCGACCCCCCGCATATTATTAACATTAATAACGACTACAATATACTGTATGTGAATTTAAAAGAAATCGTTGGAGCCCTTTTTGAGAAATCGAGTTAGCCCAAAATAAAAACAAATTCTTGAGGTATGATTTTTGTGAATCTACATGCTAATTTTCATCATAATCGACTGAGAAATAGATGAAACTTTTTTTTTTGAAAAAGTGATAGAAAATTCACGCTTAAATGCAATGCGTGTCCTGCCATTATTACTGTGAGGTAATGTGTTGAATTTACCCCACCTCCAGTGACGTCAGGTGGACAACCCTACCCCCTTCCCCGAGATATCTGAAATTTAATCAGAGGAAAATTATTTACCATAAAATAACTCATTTTCTGCATCTACTAATTGATAAATTGGAAAGCATGTTCGAGTAAACTCGGACCTGTTCCTTCATAGGTCGCCAAGTAAGATATATAAAATTTAGCTTTTATACTATAACAAAAGTATAATTAACTAAAGTTTAGGGGTGTCCGGTAGGGGATAGCAACTGTCATAAGTGTCTGGCAATGGGTGACGAGATTTCTAAAGTTATCCCTAAGAAAACATAAAAAATTAAGCTTTATAACGCGAGGTAACAATTGAATACAATGAGGCGGTTCAAGCTGGTGCGAGTGAGATAGGGCGCTTATTCGACTGCGCTCGCACCTACAGCGGACTTTTAATGTGTCTGGCAAGATGTAAAAACTATTTAATTTGTCCGACTATCTAGGTAACATTTTTTTATAGGTCCCCAAGTAACATATATAAAATTTAGCTTTTATACTATAACAAAAGTACAATTACCTATAATTAATTAAATTTTAGGGGTGTCTGGTAGGGGGTAGCAACTGTCATAAGTGTCTGGCAATGGAGGACGAGATTTCTAAAGTTATCCCTAAGAAAATATAAAAAAAATTAAGCTTTATACTTTAACGAAGTTTAGGTACTATTTTATCCACCTTTAGTTACTACCTGTTAACTGCCAAAGTAACCACAACCCAAACTTTATAGTACCTGTATAGGGGTCATGTACAGAAAAACTTTTTTTTTTTTAATAACGAAGGTCTGGCCATCGTGGGCTCTTGTTCTATTAGAAATGGATGTCATTAAAGTCCTACATAGAAGAGATGGGACATTATCTTCCCGCTAAAAAAGTCTTTAAATTTTTCATTGAAAAGAGGAGAGGTGAGCCCAAAAATGTTTCTTTTTCTTCTTTGAAAGCATGCCTCTTCTATCGGAAATTGGCCATCACCATGGTAATAGTAGACACGTTGATATCGTACTTCGGTCTCCCTAAATGGAAGTCAAGTACGTAGATTATCGAATGTATTTAGCCATGATGACTGCACTGGGGAATTTTAAAGCAGTGGTTTCCCATTGCCTCTGCATTCTTATGCCGTTGACTCTTCATTGAGCTCCTCCGCCCTCGGGGCCCAACCTCAGGACAAAAAGAGTACCCTAGTAGTGGTTGCATACCTAGTTAGTGGCCGCAAATATTCGCCCCCGTCATCCTCGGGCTACTGTTGCTTTTTCTAGACAAGCCTACCAGACTTGCCAACACACCCTCCGATTATGCCTCTGCTTGGTCGGGGAATGCTTATTTGTTACCTATATTCGCAGCTAGCCACCATATTGGGTGGCGTTTTCGCTATTCGCCACCTGCGACCCCGCTAGTAGCCTGCAGCTTAGCCTTGGACATTGAGGTGGTAAAAATCGTGGGCTTGACTGTTTGTCCTGCGGGCCTACTATTTCGTTTAGTATTAACCTATTCCTGGGGTTAAAAATGTAAACAAAACAATTTTGAATAGTATAGTACTTTCAACTGTAAAATTATCTTGTTTCTAATTTTTAATCCATGGTCAAGATTAAAAATAATAACAGAAGACAAATATTTCCGTCGAAACCATAAGTCTTTTAGCTTCATATAGTGTTTTGTTTCTTTAATTCAGAAGAGCTAAATTGGTTTTACATACAGTACATATATTTTTTTCTTTTTTTAGTTCTCGCCACTAATATTAAGAAAAAAAAAACTAAAACAAAACCAAGAATTCTGGCAGAACCAACCTGGCTGCCAACAGAACCATTCTGATGAACAACTTATTGACCTTATTCACGAATAATTAATAGAAATAAACCAACTTCAACCACTATTAAAAGAATCCAAGGACAACTCTATCTACACTTATTGCACTCTGACATAAATAATAACCTGCAAGGACAACAGACAACGATGTTGTGGCTTATCGTCGTATGCCTTTTTATAATCAACAACATCCAAATATCTACGACTAAAGAAACTAGCAACGAGACATTTCATTTAAGATGGGTCGACAATCAATCTGGTCGCATTCGAGGAATGATCAAAATGCAGAATTATTTGTATTTCATTTCAAATGGTTACCTTTACGCTTATTCTCCAATGGAAAATGTGACGAAAACTATGACAAATATTACAGAGTTTATAGGAGATAAAATTGAAATGGCCGTAGTTAATAACGTAATTTACAGAACGTCAAGTGAGAGTGTTTTATTTGCACATGTACTAGATGAATTCGGTTTTAAAAAGATTTCTGACGATTGTGAGGGATGGGCGGCTAGCTCATTTGCAGTGACATCACTATTTGGGAAGCTTTTCTTCGAAGGGAGCTTGAATGCTGTATGCACCTATGACTTTGAAACCAAAGAGGCAACTTACCTGGGCCAAATGCACACAGAAATTACTACATTGGCAGCAATGTATAACAAAATATACGTAGGCACTCATCTCGGTCTATGGGCGATGAACCCAGAAACTGGAGAAAAAACAATAGTCCCCGGAACAGATTCGTTACGAGTGTTAGCTGTTGTACCAGTTGTTTCCAAAAATGAAATATATATTAGCGTGCTTAGGAATGGGGTTTATAAATATAGTCGCGATACTGGTGTTGCAACAAGACTTGTTTGCTCTGATTTTTACAATAATTCGCATAGCTCAGTAAATGCAATGGTGATTCAAAACCATTATTTGTTTTATGGAGCAGAAGATACTGTTGTTATACAAGACCTTTCCACAGAGAAATGTCATAGAGTTGAGGATATCAGAGGTAATGTTACGGCAATGACTAACTATAATGGGATATTATACATAGGGACTGACAAAGGTGACGTATATGAGTTAAAATATAAAAGTTCTTGTGTAGATTTATCTGAAATAGTACACGCATTGCAGCAACTCAACCCCGAATTGGATATTTCTTTGCTACATGTGACACACAAGACTAATTCGTCAGCAATTACAATTCCTAAATCAGATCAACAGCAATATTGTGGCAAAAGGGTAGTTATCTGTCAGTTAGGAGACGATTCCAATGAATATTTTGATTTTCAAAAATTAATACGTAAAGGACTTTTTGGAACTTTAAAAGATGGTTGTTCAATTAAGCATGACATTCAAAGAGTAATCAAATTTGATACGTCTTCCCTGATGTTTTCAAAAATACTGGCTACCAAAGATAGTGAAATTAAAAATGTAACCTTAAGGGAGCTTGTCTGTTTTGAGAAAATAACCTATTCAGCTAAGATCGAGAATAGCCCTACTATGATATATTTACCTGACTGCAAATATGAAACGAAATTAACAATCACTAATGACATTAGTAAAATTCCTATTACGGGTCAAAATAATACAACTTTGGATGAAACAGATAGCTGGAATACGATTTTGGGAGCATGGCCTTTTTTTGAAGTTGATTCTACGTCACCAGATCCTGGAAAAGAAGATGTAGTTTCTTTGGGAAACAACTGGAGTGAGGCTGACAAAGATGGTGTTTACGAAGAAATTTCATCGAACGGTGTCAAATCAATGAATATTACAGTCGAGGGTAAAGATATTCATGTAAATGCAACTGCAAAAAGTGATGTAAAACTTGTAACGCTGACTTTAAGACAAACTGTTAATGGTTTTGTTTTTGGAAGTTATGTCAATTCTCGCAATACTATTGATCAGTTTTGGGTTTCAGTTAAAGAAATTATGGTACATTTAAAGATGATTAATTTGTTGCCTCCAGAAATTATAATTAATGATGACGATAGTATACGTTTCCAAATTCCACTTAAACGATTGTGGAAACGAACTTATGAGCCAGAAATAACTTACAGTGAAACCTGATACCGGATGCCTAGGACGATGGCCCCATCATGATAACTTCGGACTTTACGGTGCTTAACTTAATTGAAACTAATTTACAGTACCTAAATTAAATGTTGAATTTACACTCGTAGACAATTCTAATGAGACCAGCATGGGTTTCTTAGCCCGAGGCCCACCGACCCTTGGTGATAGAGTTTGAATTTCCCGCCAATGTCACTTAATAATGTAATCTCTTTGTGAATAGCGTGCGTATGCTTCGTGTGTTAACTTGCAATGGCCGCTATGCACAAACGCATTTATTCTCTATTTTCTAAACATGATTTGCGGATGAAAAATAAATACTATTTTACTTCATATTTTTGATATTATTATTCTTACACTTGGAAAGTACCCGTAAGGAATCCATAATGCATAGCTTTGCCTTGCAGTGTTCCTTATCGGTTCTTTTCAAATATAGATGGGAACCGCTCTTGGTAATGGTGCTCACATATTGCACCTGTGGTTAAGCAAAGGAAAATAAAACTGAAGAGTGAGTGGATAAAGTTGAAATGCCAAATTTTATCAAATTCTATGAAATCGAAATACAGAAAAACAACCCAACTGCATTTATCATTTAAAACTCACCTTGAGTCAATGTATGTCTATTGCTTAACCATAACTTTTATATTAATATCAGTAATACGATATGTTCACTATGTGATTAGTTTTGTTCAAATTAATTATGTTTTATTAATTAGGTTGAAGGCCTATCACGAGAATGCCCATAAGCAGGGCTGGAACCAATTATACTCATACGAAAATGTGACTTTTATGACCACCAGCAATGAAATTTATGACTAATTTATGACTTAAAGCAGTACAAAAAAGATGTCTTAAGAAGTAGAATAGTAGGTAGGTAGGCCTACATATCGAAATCAAAAGAGGCAATATCAAAAGAAAGCATGCTACTATAATTACAAAATGAAAAATTAGGCTACTTTTTTACTTTTTTAAAAAAAATGTGAAATAAGTATAGTTTTTTTTTCTACAGTTTTTTCGGTTGCATCAATGTTTTTCTTTTCTTTCTCTACTTCTTTTCTTACTTTGGAGACACCATCTAGGAGTGCAGTAGCAACGGCTACTTCACTCAGGTCATTTTTTTGTAAATCTGTCTTTTGTTGGCTTCTTCGAATAGTTTATTTTCTATTTTCCTTTTGGCAGTCTCGTTGTTTTTCATCTCTTTTAATTTCAATTCCTCGTCTTGAAGCACAGTTCTAGTAGCTGCCATTTTAGCTTGTACCTCTTTTTCATTCAATGTTTGCTCTTCTGCTTCCTTAATTTTCTTGGCTTCTTCATCTTTTCTCTTCTTCTCATCTTCAAGGTGCATTTTATATGTACTGCAGGCATTTCTCGTCAATTTCACTAGATTTTGGGTGGCTGGCACCAACTGGGCTTGATTTCCATATTTTTTAAACTACTTTTTACCTGCATAGCAGCATTGAGCGTCCGCTCGCTCATACTTGCCCTATCTTCCAGTAAATAACGAGCAGAGTCAGAGAATCCTCCCTCTACGTTCGCGTTACCATGCCAGAGAGATAACACTGCCTTGACAACCTTTGTGACAGTTGGATAGGACAGCTTTCCAGTAGCAGTTTTGATGGGGGGGGAAAATGAGTCATCAATGGGTATACTTTTAACGTTCTCTTCAAACTTGATAGAGTCTGTTTCTAACTGTAAGTCGCCACTCGTCTTGTAAGAGATCTTCATCGATTTGAAGAGGCAGTGAGCGAGCTACTGTCACCAACCACCCAATGCTAACAGCTTTCCTGCGCTCATCAGGATGCAAGCAGCGGCAGGCCTTTATGAACTTATTATTGATTGAGCTTTTCTCTAGTAAGTGCTTGCAAGCGGAAACGAAATGGTTTTGAAAATTCAAGAGAAAAGCTGATCGATCAAAATCGGTTAAACGGCCGATTTCTTCAACTATCTCTTCATCTAGAATAATTTGAGTAGACGGAAGTAGGTGATTTTTCGACAGAACATCCGTGCTAACTCCAAGTTTAGCCACAGCATCAGGTTTGCAGACCTTTAATATTAAAGTTTTAGCCAAGCGATTTAACTCCAAATACAGTAAATGAATCATCGGATCAGACGACTGGAAAAAGCCATTAAAACGAGTGAAAATCCTCGCGCTTTTGCAGATGAATATTATCTGAGCACGCATGTTGCTGGTCTTCAAGAGCGAAACGATGCGGATGTACGATCGGCTCTTCAGTAGCTGGCTTCTTTGTGTAGGTGCAAATAAATAAGGACTTTTTTTGTTCTATTAGTAAGCCAGCCTAGCGGAGTTAAGGCTATAAAGCCCTCTCTTACACTCAACTAGCAAGACCCGGACCACCTGCTTTACATGCCCTCCGAAACATGACCAGAAAATGTAGCCAGTGTGGGAGCTCCATCAAAGAAGGGCAAGTGCATGTGAATGCCAGCATGTTGTGCCCTTATAATATGGAGGCATGCTTGCAAGCTCCCGATGCTTCTACCCACAGAATACTATAATATATAAGAATATATAAGAAGTTCTAATATAATATAGGTACAATAAGTATAATGCTTCTACCACGACGTTTATGTTGGCGCAAATTACTTTTAAATTTAAAAAACGTGAAATTTACGGTTTTAAGCTAATAAGATATAATAAGTTGATTATTTCCGACAAGGGAAAATATGACTTTTGTGACCAAGTAAAGAAAATAATGACATTTTATGACTGCCAATGAAAAATATGACTTTTTAGGAAAAATATGACCTGGTTCCAGCCCTGCATAAGGTACCTCTCTTGTACTTGTGGAGTTACTACACACCTTGCGATCGGAGCCGGATCGTAACTCGACACAAGTACCTATTAGGTTACTTAGTGAGCCGAAAAAACAAAAAGTGGAGGGACTCAGCCTTGAATTGAAATGAAAAACGACTTTATTGACAACTCAAAGGGCGAACAATAAGACTATAAAGTCTTGTTCTGAAATAGGTTAACGGTAGACCACAGCCGACGGCGAACATTCATGCCAGTCTGGATCATCAATTTATGAGTGGGTATGATGTGCGCAGCTGTGCGCCAGAAAATTCAGTGAGTTCGAATCTTATATCGATACATTTTCTGTTTCGGATTTGAATTTTTAAGTCGTATGTACTTACCGACGTGTCTAGCTAGTTTTGTAGCGTCCATCTTGTTAGCAATGAGTTCTTCCCGGGTGGGAATGTTAATTCCCATGTAGCATGGGTATTTCAGGGGCGGAGATGCAACTCGGATGTGCACCTGAAACAAATCTTGAATGTCAATAGCGGCAGGTGCAAATGGACCTCTTTCGTATAAGAATTCACACAGAAATGACGAATGACGATGTATTGATTGGTTAGGCGGATACAATTTCTTACACAGAAGAGGTCCATTTCAGAACAAGATAAATTTGAAGAGAGGCAAGTTGGAACATGTTAAGTAGATGAATGCAAGCACCGAGAGGAAACAAATCTACGAGTCGCCCTAGAAGAAGAGACTAGACCCGCCTCCAGCGAGCCATTGTCATGATGTGACTTGATGAACTTTGCTCCCACCCCTCTCTCTCACACAAATTTAGTAAAGCACTCTAGACCAGACTAGACCTACTATTAGCGAGCCAGTATCATGATGTAACTTGAAGAACTTTACGCCCACCCTTCTCTCTCTCACAAAAAAAATTTAGTAAAGCACTCTAGACTAGACTAGACCTACCTTTAGCGAGCCAGTATCGTGATGTAACTTGAAGAACTTTACGCCCACCCTTCTCTCTCACACAAATTTAGTAAAGCACTCTAGACTAGACTAGACCTACCTTTAGCGAGCCAGTATCATGATGTAACTTGAAGAACTTTACGCCCACCCTCTCTCTCTCTCACACACACAAATTTAGTAAAGCACTCAGCGACTAGACCCACCTCCAGCAAGCCAGTGGCATGCTGTAACTACATTACATTTTTGATTAAATATTTGCCCACCCCTAACTCTCTCACAAATCTAGTAAAACACTGCAGAGACTAGACCTACCTCTAGAGCGCCGGCGTCACGCAGTAACTTGATGATAGGCCCTATGGTGTTACCCCGCACTATCGAGTCGTCCACCAGCACAATCTTCTTCCCGCTAACGTTTTCCGAAAGCGCTCCAAACTTTTTGGCCACCCCTAGCTGACGCAGTCTCGTACTGGGCTGGATGAACGTCCGGCCAACGTATCTGTTTTTACACAGCACCTCTGCAAACGCGATCCCCGACTGAAAAAACAAAATATTTCTTCTCAATTAAAAATGGCAGCGAGAGATTACAAAACTCAAGTTACTACCCGACCACGATAGGATGGCACTTGGAACACTTTGCTCATTCGAAAACTTGCATAAGCGGAACACCGAGTTTATTCAATTTTAATAAGTGTTCTAAGTGCCGGCCTATCGTGTCTTACCAAGACAAAAGCTTCCAAAAATAAACAATAAAATCCTTGTAATAATGTAACTCAGCTCTGATCCGATAATTCCATCCCCTGTCTGCTAGGGTTACCCTTGCTGTCCGGTGGCGCAACAAGCTCATCTCCATTACATAGAGGAGCTCCTGGCTAAATGGATTTAGTTTATTAATAACACAATGCCCCCTAGGAAGGCATTGAACGTGGGTTCGAATACCGCCACGTCCAGATTTTTCCTGTGTCTCTAGTTTCGGTTATAACGATAAGGTTGCATCTTCAGCTTAAGTCAATTATGAATTGATAATAATAGATACAGAGTGTTACAATTTAAAAGGACGTCAAGAGCTACTTAGAAAATTAGCAGCCCAAAATTTGTTGTTTTTATTGACTTTTATTTTTTATTTAATTAACAAGTTCTTAAATATTTGGTACTTTAGTTCATGCATCATGTAATAGAAAATATAAAATTTTTTGTTACCATAGTTTTTCATAAAAAACGCATTGGGGACTAAAATTTCACGTAAAATAGAATTTTTGGAAAAACTGCAAAACCGAAAAGTAAAAATACCCGGTTATATGACGCACGAAGTAGTCTTCTGCAACTGAAATGAGCCAAATTTTTAATAACTTGCTGAGTTAATGAAATAAAAAATGAAAAGGATTTAATTTTGGAGTGTCAATTTTCTATGTAGCATATCCTCTTAAAGGAAAGGCACGTAAGTACGGGGGGTGAACTCTGTTGGGGTGGCATACCTCTCTCGCGAAACCGTGTGCAGCAGCAGTGCCGGATTCAGGAACTGAACTAATAATATCCGCGTCGACCCCGCTCTCCCGCGCAAGCATACGACCGCACTGCATACGCACAGAGTACACCATCTGGCCTGCAAACAACAAAAATAACACCATTTTACGATAATCCTGTGAAACATGATGTGATATTAGTTTTCTATTTGTTTATGTCATATTGTCACAATCCCCCAGAAGAAAGCTTCTACGGCCTTTATGTGGGCTAGGATTAAAGAGCATAAAAGTGAAATAGGCAAACCTGACATTACTTCCACTCAGACTCAACATACCAACATGACAGGCTACTCATGTAATAAATAAATAAATACATATATATATATATATATATTTCTGTTAAATTATACAAGTCATCAACAAGTAATTGACAAAAAAGTATAAAGTTAAATCGTCAAAATATCATTGTCAATGTCATTGGGCTAGTGCCTCAGTGACAGTGTAGAAAGCTTTCTCTAAGAGATAGTTTCTAAGCAATTTAGGGAAGTTAGAAGCATTTCTCGCCGCTCTCGGTTCAATCGGGAGGTTTCTGATGTAGGCGAAACCTTGTAGTACAGGATCTAGTAGCTCAGACTTGGCTGTGCGCGACGCTGGCCTTACAAGGTGTCCCCGTTGCCTCGTGTTGTAGGTGTGGGTGTCCCCGTCATGTTTAAATGTCCCCCACACCTCAGGCTTTAAGATATGTAAAATGCATCTAAATATGAACAGACCTGGGGCTGTCATGATTTGTAATGATTTGAATGTTCAGGGTATCTGCCTTACAGGGTATCTGAGTAACTTTGAAGGTATCTCTCTTTGCGATTATATTGTACTTTATATTTTCTTGTCAATTGCTTGTTGATTACTTGATAGTAGGATTTAACAGAAATACATCTATTTCTCCGCACAGTACTTACCTTCAAAAATACTATCCGCTCGAGCGAAGTAAACGTATTCAAAAATACAGAAGGCTTGCGGCTTATTGTTGGGCCTGGCGACAACCTCTACTGAGCGCACGCCGAACTTTGTCATCTCGACGATCTCCCCGGGAAGCACCTCTCGTACGTAGCGCGCGCCTATGCTCAGGAACCCGCACGACTCGGATGAGATGACGAACCCATCCGCCTCGTCCTCGTGGTAGTTGCAGTCGGGGCAGTTGCCGTTCACTGCAACATAACACATCATCATCAACAAGGCAGGAAGAGTATCCATAATAATGAATAAATGAATGAATGAAATGTTATAATGTTAAAATCGTTGAGACAAATATACTTTCCTCAATTTAGTACAATACAAAATACAGTGACCATTTCAAAACACACAGTATACCAAAACTACCTATTCTGTTGACAGTAAACCTACATTTTAAGACATACCAAAAGTTCTGTTAAAGGTCAGAGAGAGAGAGAGGTGTAAGCTTTCCTTATGAGGATTTCCTTAACTTTCGACCTAAATGCGTTTAATGGCAAAGCTCAGTTTTACTGGTTAAATGAGTTGTAAATCTTAACTGCCCAGTAATTCGTTGAATGTTTCACTCTGTTTATTGCTTTCCAATTTATACGTAGTATAAGGAAAGCTTTGTGACAGTCAAAATTTTCGATTCCGAGATTTCAACGGATTTACATGTTTTAAGGTACCAGGAACCCAAAAAAGTGGTTTTCACGAAATGTCTGTCTGTTCGTTGATTTCCGGGCAAACTACTCGGCCAATTTTGATGAATTTCGGCATGTAGGTTCACAAAAATCATAACTCGGGACTATTTATTTTTATTTTGGGATAACTCGATTTGGGGGGTTTTTATTTTCAAAAAACTTCAAAAAAACGTCTAAAAAAATTATTTCCCAAAAACGGCTCCAACGATTTCTTTTAAATTCACATATATTGTAGTTGTTGTTAATGTTGATAAAATGCGGGGGGTCGCTTGCCCCTTGATAGTTTGCTTCTGGGGGTAAAAAAATAAAAATGACTAAAAAATAATTTTTCTGCGACCTTTCTATCGATGATTTCTACCTTCAGGTATGTTTTAGTTGTTAAATTGAGTAACGAAACCGGACAGGTTGCTTTCCCAAAGAAGTATTCGGTTTTGTACAAAAAATGTTTTTTTGAAAAAATGATAGACAATTCACGCTCAAATGCATTGCGTGCCATGCCAGTATTGCTGTGTGGTAATGTGTTGGTCTGACCTATCTAGAATTTACCTCACCACCAGTGACGAGTGACGTCAGGTGGACAACCCCCCCGAGATATCGGAAATTTAACCATAGGGAAATTATTTACCATGAAATTACTCATTTTCTCTATCTACTAATTTTGATAAATTGGAAAGCATGTTCGAGTAAACTCGGACCGGTTCTTCTGTTATATGGGACTTCCACGTATCTATTTTGTACGAATCTAGTGTTGTGATTATGCTGGGGGTTCTATAATATATGATCTATAAGATAGCAACAACACTGTGAGCCGATTTGTCCCACACTCCAGTGCAACCCCAATCACTGCTTCAGTCGAGAAGGCAGTGTCGGATTTAATGCCCACTGTATTTACTCAATAAATCATATTATATGAGCAATCTGTACAAACCAGAAATCTGTATGCGTATAATTATGTTTACATGTCAGGCCAATTCCTACTGGAAGTTGGCCTTAACAATACCCATAAGGTGCTTTAGTAGCCTACTTTTGTTTAATCTTTTGTAACTTTAAGACTTATTGACAGAAACATTCTTCTACAGTTCGCCATATGCATTATATGCAAATATATGCCACATGCTCAATGCAGCCGAAATGAAGCTATTTAGACTGAGAGCGACCAAGGTCTAGCGCGCAGAATTTACAACGCCTGTATTCTGTTGGTAGCATTGAAATGAAATGAAAACGACTTTATTGACATATTAAACGGCGAACAATAAGACTAGAAAGTCTTGTTTTCATGCTAACCCTAATCGCATTGCCTGTAGAATCATTCTTTTGTTTTCAATTTGCCGCTTTTTATTTTTTTATGTTGGAACCCTACAATCTGGAAACGCTTCCTTTGCCACTGGCTTCGTCGTTTCCCTTATGCTCCACCGATATCGGCAATACTTAGCTTGTGGCGAAGTCCACATCCATCTATTCTATTTTAGGGTTATTCATCTGACTATTTATTCTCGTAATACCCATACCTTTGTCCTCCCGTATAGGTACGATTCGTCCAATACAAAGCGGTCTATTTCCGTAAGGGTCCCGTACACCGTATATTCTATCCTTAAGCATAATGACGAGAGAGTAGGAGAGCGGCGCCAGGGACATGAGGTGTTTGATGCGTGCTACCCAGTTTGGGCCCGCCTTGATGTCTTCTTCGGGCGGGGGAAGACAGAGCGCCTGCGTGATCAGTTCGGAATCGGAAAGTGTCGACAGACCCACACCTCGGTTAAGTACCTGAAAGGGCGAAAATCAACTTAGGTTTGCGAGAGTTACTCTCTAAAAGGGGGTTTCTCCCACTATTCCGCGCCACTTTAACAGATTGCCCGATGAACTTCAAGGTCTCTGTACAACATAGGGGCTACAAAGAAACAGCTAAGACTTTATTTCTCCAGCTTACAGAGCTAACATTCTAAAAAGCATGTCGTTTCCTTCAGTAATTTTATTATTAGTTATATTGTAGTTATATTTTTAAAAAAATTTAAGTTAAATAGTAATATTAATTATCTTAATTTTTCATGAGCGATGAACATGTGTTCAAACCTCTCGGTTTAGAACTTTCATAATTGTATTTTTCTCCATCGTATAATAAATAATTTAAAGAAAAAAACGGGTGTAAATAAATAGTTTTTCTTTTTACATAAGCGATGTTTGATATCCAAAAAATTGCCTAAGAGCGTTTTCCCGTCAGATAATGTTATCTTAAAGATAAACGTGACAAGATGGCTGGGGACAGTCTGGTTTGCCTGATTGTTGATAGTAACAGGCAACATTTACCAATTTTTACAACAAAAGTAGATTTTCCGAAACAAATGAATTTTTTAATTCATTAATTAATAAATATACCGGGATTCTTACTCCACCACAGCGGTAGGAATTGGACCTGCGTTGAAAGGCTAAGATTTGAAAAAAATATTACGTGTTTATTGCAACACTGTGTCACACAGTATAAAGTAATAACGCTTCATGTTGCGGAGTCCATTTTTTCTGGTCTACCAGGACTCATGTCTCATGGTTTTGTGTAAATTAGTTACTTATTTTTTTTTAATTTTAAATTTTTTTTATTTTAGGGCAGGGAAAATTGTTATCAATTGTTAAAATTAATATATAGTACAGTAACTCTGGTGTACTTTGAACTCCTATATTTCGTTACCCTGCTAATTAAAGAAGATATCTGGTTTTGTTCACAACCGACAGCTCTAGGGCGCGTAGCATATCACCTAACATTTTATATTACTCAGTTTTTTCGTTGCACGAAAAGACAACTATCCGGTTTCCTAAAGCCTACCATAAGAAGTTACACTTGTAAAATACATTGGAAAGAAAAGCTTGCCACCCCGAAAAGGTTAAAAAAAAAACCCTCATGGCCTCATTGTAAGTACCAACAGGACATGGAAAATTCATGAATTAGACCGGCTACAGAACACGTGTACAAGCATGTACGATTAGGCCTGTCAATATTGCTGAGTTATCACTGACCCCAACTCCGTGGCCTTGTCAGTAACCCAAACGTTTCTGCCCGATCATCTGCCATCGACCCAGCTTTGACCTCAACATTCGTACATTCCAATTGATTGTGAATATCTCCAGCTACAGCTCACTGAACTGTGCATTGAGGAGATTTACATGGATGCATTTCCAATTATTGTATTCTCAAGAAGGGATAGAATTAGAGTTAGGAATGAATTGATGAGAAGAGAGTTCGTGGTTCAGAAACCATCATTGAAGAGGATAGCGCGAAGACTGCAATGGTTCGGACACGTAAACGAATCTTAACAGCTAGTGCGTGTATGAAATGGCTGCAAGTGGAAATAGAGACGAAGAAGAGAAAGACCTAGGACGAGATGCAGTAACCTGATTGAGGACTCCGGAGAGTGGGGCTGGTATACCAGAGGAAGTGTTGAATGATCAGCAGGGGAGTCACAGAAAAGAGAAGACTGGCGTATCACACCCTAGCAACTGGCGCTGACTATAGACATTGAATATATAACACTAGTGTTATATATTATGTATATACTATGTATTCAATGCTATAGATTAGGATGATGATGAATTATGAAGTGATGAGAAGAGAGTTCTGAGTTGAGGAACCGTCAGTGAAGACGATAGCGAAGAGACGGCAACGGTTGGGATACCCGAGCAACTGGAGGTGAGCATACTCTTAGATTAAGATGATCATGATGATTTTCAAATAGCGAGCTGCAAATGCGGACAACAAGACGATGGCCACCTTCTGGTTTGCCCGAGACTGGCAGAAGCTGTGTCCCAGACAGATCTCTCAGATGTCAATGACAAGGCCATGCAGGCCGCAACATTTCGGATCAACGGGTCCTAGGCTCGGACACGTTAAATTTGTAAGTATGCACAGCTGCCACTACTTACATCTTCCCGTAGCTGCGTGCAGTTGACTAGCTCTCCGTTGTGCGCTACGGCCATCGCGCCGTGGTTGGTGTGCACGACGAACGGCTGACAGTTGACCTCCTCGCTGGCCGCACTGGTCGAATACCGCGTGTGTCCGATGCCCAGGTACCCACTCAGCTTCTTCATGGAGTCGTCGTTGAATATCGTGCTGATCATGCCCATGCCTTTCACCGTATTGAAGTGCCGCGCACATTTTCCCTCACTTGTCACTATGCCAGCGCTTTCTTGTCCTCTGAAAGTAAATAAATGTTGAATTATTTTCTTATTACATGTACCTTAGCCTGATAGTACAACCTCCTGAGCCTTGAATACGGATGTAGATTGGCATGTGGAGAGAATGATGAACTATAAAAGCCCTGAACACTACATATCTGTAGCCGTCATGAAGTTATATTCTAAGGAGGTTGCCTATCCAACCAAAAGTCAATTTAGTGTTGATTAGTGTTCAAGAAAGGAAATTAACTTTGACAGGAAAATTCCTGTCATGTTGTAGTGCCACGATGTTCTATCTAGGTGAGATGTTGACACACAGCGTGTGAAATATTCTCAAGCCAAACTCAACCGACTAACCCCAGTGGCAATACGCCCAAACATACCACACTCATGGCTCAACCCCGTCTCAGTATACTAACCTGTGTTGCAATGCGACCAGTCCCAGACAGATAACCTGGCCGACGTCAATCTGACTATCTCCAGTGGCAATACACCCAAACACACCACACTCATGTGTCAACCCCGTCTCCTCTCCCTTCATCGCATCGGGGTCTATCTCTACCTTCAACGCAGCAACTTTCTTGATGAGCGTCCTCGGGTCCAGAATATTGAAATTCACATCTGCATCGTCAGAACTCTTCGCCCGCCACGAGTCCCTACTGACAAACTGTCCGGGATTGGACGGTTCGTCCATTATAACTGCAACAGAAATTTTTTTTACTATCCGAACAGGAACTAGAAGCCACGAAACAATGCGTATCTTCAGACAGTAAATGCTAGATTTAGAGCAAATTTGGCCATTTTTTGACATGGTTGTTCAGGACTTCAGCTCCTGAGCTAAAAAGAATGTAACCGGAGTTTTTGATAATAGATATGTAATAATTCAAAACAAGTTCCAACTTTTAATTCCCCCCCCCCTCCAAAAAAATAGATCAGCCTATGAGCAATGATCATTAAATGATATGAACTTTTAGGAGCAGTACAATGGTATAGTAATACACTAATAGGGGAACGCACCCTGAAATAAAAAAAACGCACTGGGAATATTTACATTTGTTACTCGTATTTAGACGAGAACAACTGTATAACAAACATGTACAGGTATAAGAGCGATCATGCTCACAAACCGCAAGCATGATAGCTAGATAAATAGATAAAGCTCGGGGTTTTTGGTATTCGTGCTATAGTTTCATTTCCCATCTCTAAACCAATGAATCCTGAAATCCTTTAAGCTGTCATGTAGCAGAAAGGTGTGGCATAATGGATGAATACCTACACTGATAATAATAGTTAATCTATTAAAAGCACGTCAACAACGCAACGCCCGGATGATAAAATTATAATGGAGTATGCTCGAGGGTGGTGAGCAGGCTTGTACCCCCCCCCCCCCCCCCACAATATAGATCTTAACAAACAAAAATTTGGATTCTATTCTTAAAAAAGAGGAAACTTTCAAATGCGCATTAATATTCCAAAGATATATAGTTTCTCTATAAAAAATAAAGAAGAGACTGATTTTCGAATCATCCGAAATACGCGCATTATCAAAATCACTCATTGTTAAAATTTACTTCGTATAGTCTTACAATAAAATTAAATTAAAAACACAACCGGTTTCGGCTCACGCCATCGTCAAGTGCGATTGAAAAAAGGTAAACAAAAGGTATGCAAGCTAAAACAAAATAAAATAAAACTCATTGTCAGGATAATACACAGCATCGCATAAAGTAAATAATTTAAATTGAACAATTAAACATTAACCAATGGAAGCGCCAACAAGGGGGAACTACTTAAAAAGGTTATGTCATTAAGTAACGTTTTGTTTTTAACCATAGCTTCCCTAATCTCAATGGTTTCTAAATTATCAAGAAGTTTCCCCTTGTTGGCTACATGTAAGATCTTAAAATTATCGAAATCACAGGCATGGTTGTGGGTGTTTATATGTTGGGCTAAGGCGGACTGAGTGTCGGGTTTTCCTACCCCCCGTCTATGCTCCGCTATTCTTTCTTTAAACCCTCTCCCAGTTTGTCCAATATATAAACTACCACAATCATTACAGTCTAGTTGATAAACCTCTGACTTCCTCCCTTTCTCCAATTTAGGTTTACAATTAATCAATTGCTTACCCAACGAGTCCACAGAATAAAATGACACATTCTTAACGACCCTATCTCCAATCCAAGAGGCCAACTCCAAACTAATCCTACCAAGATATGGTAACTTAACGTACCCTTTATCTGGTTCAGAAGTCTGGCTTGCTCCATAGACTAAAGAGAGGGTTAACTTATTCCTGTGTTTCCTTAAAATATTTTTAACTAGACTCACAGGATATCCATTATTATTAGCAATTTCCATAATTGTTGAAAGTTCTTTGTTAAAATGTGCAACCGTCAACGGTACATGTAAGAGTCTATGTATCATGGAGTGCATGGCTGCATGTCTGTGTTGTGGTGGGTGAAACGAATCCTCTGGAATGATATTGTCTGTATGAGTAGGTTTTCTGAATATATTGTACCCTAGTTTACCATTATCCATCCTTGTTATAGTTAGGTCCAAGAAATTAATCGACCGGTTCAACTCTATCTCCCTAGTAAATTTTACAAAGTTACTAAGGAGACTATTATGTTTATTCATTATCAAAATGTCGTCACGCGTGCACAATTTTGCAAGATGACCGCATTAGCCCCATGCATGGACATATACCTATAATATATTATACATATTTACATTTGTACATGCACATATATATATATATATAATGCCGCATATTTCGGATGGACATTTTTTATTCATAAGAGTGCGGAACATGAAAGTTTCCTCTTTTTTTCATGCAGAATCATTTCAGTCAATATAAACCGGAACTCTATTAAAAAAATAATAAATTAACGAACTTGCGGGGCCTATAGGCTATAAAGCCCTCTCTTACACTCAAATAGAAAAGTCCGGGACCGTCATTTATGCTGCACAATCGATATTTTAAGAAAAATTAGACTTTGTGCAAAAGCGGATAATAGGGGCTCCATTAGCTCTCAAACGTTTTGTCCGAAATCGATTTGGATAAGGCAGCTATTCCACTTGTCAATTTTTCTTCAATATTGATAATGCCATTGACGGAAATATCATCAATGTTGCATTTATATTTTAACACCCCATTCCAATTGCCTTCAATAATTGATCTTTTTTTTCTCAAATTTTTTCCAATTTCTTAAGTCTTTCTTTTAATTTTATAATCTAAGAAGAAATAAATAAAATAAGAAATTTTATGATTTAAATTATGAAATAATTCGTTCGTTCTCAAGAAATTAATTACAATTATTTATCATCTCCAGACGAAGCAATTGTTTAATTTAAGTTTGTTATTGTTAGCAAAGCGTGATTTTACTCTATGATTATTGATCAATTTTAACACGTGGAAGTTAAAATGGGCAATGACATAGAGTAAAGAAAAAATCTCATCAATCATTGACGGAATATTGACAGTGAGTGGAATAGCCGACTTACCATACACTACTTTATCGCACTGACTTCAAATGAAAATCAAGTCCGATATTAAAAACTGAAAATACTTTAGGCAGAGCTGACGCAAGCGCTGTCGTTTATGACAATGTTTGCTATAAAACTGCCGATTGTCCCCCGCGACGACACTGCTGATAGACGTCATTATCTCAATAATACTCGAAAACACAAACAAAAATTTCCAATCAAAAACACAACAAATAAAACAAATAAAATGCACATGGAAGTTTAGTCACCTTGAATTAAGACTATTAAGAGACAAGCTGCGGGGAAAACCTATAACATTGTTTTGTTTACATTTTTAACCCCCCAAGAATAAGTCGCCATAGTGGGCCCGCAGCAGCCCTACTATGGTGATATGGGATTAACTTTAACACCGGGAATATGGTTAAATTATTGTAAATAAACCGCAAGGTGTCACGTGACGGTGTTAAATAAATTCTTAGTTTCAAACAAGAGTGCGAAATGCGCAGGAAATTCAAATTGATAAATTGATCCTTGGCTATATTTTTGGCGAGTATTCAATTTTTCTCCGTTAGATTTAGACACAATTATTAAAATTCGTAATATACTCCCAAATTCCACTAGTTCACTTTAATGTTTATTAGTATTTCCTTCAATTATGAAACAATGCAACCATTCTTCTGCATTCCAATAATTTATTATTTGAATTTACCGCGCATTGTTTTTTTTTTAGAACAATTGAATCAATGTGAATTAAAATAGCTAACACCTTGGGGTTTAATTACAATAATTTAATCCTATTCCCGGTGTTAAAATTAATCCCAAATCGCCATAGTAGGGATGCTGGAGCAATGCCTTAACAACTAGGTTAAGGGGCCTACAATATTCAATATTCAAAATTGATACAAAATTTTCCGAAGCTGGTTCAGTAATATTGGCGTCTTTAAGGGAATTTGGTAACTTACTAATTAAAGAGTCTAATTATGTTTTTTTTTTTAAGTGTAACATGGCGCCAAAAAGTGAGTGAAACGTCAAATCATACCTGCAGAACCCAGCACAGAACTTGAAAGAATGCCTAATATTGTATTAGTAGACCTGGCTAAATAAATTATTTAAATATCCATAGATGAAGGCGATTGGCGGAGGTCATGCCAAGAAAATAGCCCACTATCTTAATAGACCATTTTGTTACGTAATGATTTTACAATAGGCTCAAGGTCATCTCAATTTGATGAAAGATTTATGTACCTCCTGACTATCAACATTAATTGCTATCTGTTGGAGACCAGGATTCTCTTGGACTTCTTCGGGCTATCCTGAATCTCCAGCAATTTATACTGGAGTGGTTGGTAGTAGGTTGTAAATGGCTGCACACTTGCAGGTTTCAAGAAGAAGAATATTCAATTTCAAGAATATTTAGGCGCCCATTCCATTGATCGGCTAGGGCTATTTCCAAAACGGTGACGTGGTAGCAGACACTCAAGACTTAGGTAGCGTCTCCTCCGACCTCGCATTGCAGATTGCAAGTGACATTGACGGAAATGTTTGTATTTCTTTTTATAGAAATCTATTAAAATGTTTGTAATTAACATATCCCATGAAGCCATTTTTTAATTTTAGTTTGTTTGTTTGTGATTTTACGGTATGATCATTGATCAATTTTAACTATGGCATTGAGGAAAATAAACATTTCCGTCAATTCTGCAATGTGGGGTCGGTGGAAACGCCACCTAAGTCTTGAATGTCTGCTACCACGTCACCGTTTTTGGAAATAGCCCTAGCCAGTCAATGGAATGGGCACCTTAAGAAACTACAGACTAAACCTTAACAGTTAACTTACTGGCATTCAATACCAGGAATCAGGATTATTCTATTGCTAAGCTCAACAATTAACATTAATCAATATTTGGGCCGGGCAAAGTGCCCATTGGTCAATAAACATAATAGTCTCCTTAGTAACTTGTGTAAAACTATACAAAGTTAATTTTAACAATGAGTGCCCATTGGTCCAATGTTTTCAGACCAAATGCTATGCATAATGAGTAGTTATCAAGTTAACTTATTTGTACTGTATTTTAAACTGTATTGTATTCGTATATTGTAAAAGAATTTTCACCCTATAACGGGCCTAGCCCATAGGGAAATGAACTGTAACTGTATGTTTGGAAATATATTTGATTAAAATCCCCATGTGATTTTGCAGCTACAAATGGCACTCACAGGTGGTACCAGGAATTAGAGGAAAACACCTATTCATTGTTAAAATACAACCAATTATAGGTGACAGGGACATTAGTCATATTTCATACGCAATTAGGGGGCTTTGGTCCTTACCCCCGCGTTGTCACTACAGAGCAAAAACATTTGGAAACTGTCCCCCGACCCTCGACGGTCCATACAAAATATTCAGGGAAAACACTCTTCAGTGGAGGTTCATGTAAACTGTAAAGCGTAGTAAATTACCTCGTGGAGGCATGTAGATTGTAGGTCCACACAAGTCACAAGTGGACTCTACACTATCTAGGCCTATAGCTGTGAGCTTATTGGCCTGTTCTAGGCTGATATTGCGTAAGTAATTAATATCCAAGTTATGGAAAATGATTGACAGTGACTCCATGGCCCATAACAGTTGCATCACCTTATTTTCGACTTCGATGGCCAGGTGGTAACGTGCTTGCACTTGTGAGAGTCATTACACGCCATGCGATCGGAGACGTGTCGTAACTCAACACGGGTACTAACCTACAGAGACAACTGATGAGGTCAATTGGATACATTCATTAAATTGTTTGTATGCGATTAATCTTTAAAAATAAAAAAATAAAAACAAAATAAAAATCTTTAAAAATAAAAAATTAAAAATTTTATCTCACAGACCAGAAATAATTTCCGAAATTGTATACAGCCCGGTCAAGATAGACATTTGAAATAACAAAAATTGCCGTAGAGCCAAATTTGGGTACGGACCTTGGGTGGTGTGTGGTGTGGTGAAAAAGTTATTCGGGGTCAAAGGTCAACATTTCAGTTTTTTGTTTTTCTCGAAAACGGTAAGTTTTATCAAAAAAGTTTTAAATCAAAGATGCAGCTCTTGCAAATCTCTATAAAAAAGCTTCGTATCATTTTTTTTCTAAGGACCAGATATCGCGCTTGTAGGGGTCCCCTTCCACATAATATGCACATACAGCCACGTATATGCATAGTTAGGTACTTAAGCGTGCCTAATAATAGGTGAAAGTTAACGATGCATTGCACATGGCTCATAAAGGGGTTTGGTCACCAGTGAGCCATGTGTCAGAGAAGCATTGAACATGCTCATAAACGGGGTTGGTCCCAGGCACTAGGCAGCCATGAGTCAGAGAAGCATTGAACATGGCTCACAAGTCATAAAGGGACCAGCGGGGTTGGTCACCAGAAAACCATGAATTTGGCCAGGTACACACGTACGACGTACGGGTCGAACACCGGCGATTCGCTGAGAATTTTTTTAATGATGGGTGCAAATGGGCTGGTTCCAGGGGGAGGGGGGGGGGGGCCACGGAACTTTTTGCCCCCCCCCCCTCCCCAGACAGGAAAAGTGGTCCAAAACCTACCAATTCCCTTTACTTTTCCTGGGCATTTCCATTTTTCATTGAAAAGGTTTAATTTCTGCGTGACTTAAAACATTGGAGGAAGAAATCTAGGTAATTTCGTCAAAAATAACAAAAAAAGGTCATTATTGGTTGGATTTTCAAGCCCCACGGCTTCTTCTTCCAGTAATAGCCCAGCCTACTTTCAAAACAGTTGAAACTGGTCGCTGAGAGACTAATATTGTACATAATTTTCCAGGTTGACTTCCCGTAGCTAAAGCATTCCACATAGCATGTTAAGGCATGAAGTATATGTACTGTAGTTACTGCTGATGTTTTAAATAAGTCGACACAGTAACTATCTACTGTATGGGCTAGAAATACCTTATGCACATAGAATATGAGTGTTAGGCTGTTAGCCCATATTTTGTCTCCTCTGCCTTCCTACAAAGCCATAAATAGGCTACGCCACTGTAATTATCGAATCTTCGCAACGCATGTTAGCTAAATTTTTGCGTCGACTTACAGTAGTTAAGGCTCTAAGGTACATAGTAAACAAATTTAAAATATGCCTGCATTACGCAACTTCCCGGCGGCATGAGTATAGGATTAAAACAACATTTTTTAGCCAAATTTCGGAATCCTCCCTTACAACATGCCGCTGTTTACACACTTAATTATTCTATTTCCCTCTTAGATAACCATCTCTAATCATAAAAACCGTGTTATACATACCTGAAATTTATGTTCAAGCAAAATAAGCAGCAAGTTTGTCTAGTGATCCCCTACAAGTGTGGAATTACAATTTAAACTGCCGGCATGGCCATGATTACATTCAGACCGCGCACCAGACGACATTAAAAATTGTGACCCTGAACAAATGTCTCTTATGTTTAGCTTAACTAAGTTGTAGACGTCGGCCATATTTAATTATTTGTTTACATCGTATGGCATTACACCATTTACACCAGACGCATTGTGGGCTGAGACGGTGAGACCGGTTCTTTAATCTTTCTTCTTCTATCTTTGTTCCTTGCTGGAGATCGGAGTCTGCAGAAGTCTACCTTGTTTATCCGGTATTTTGGAATCATGGCGAAAGGTATGAAGTTATTTTTATGCTGATAGTAATGCTACCTACTGTACGTAACCTGGCTGTGTTTAAATCCTTGTCGGACTATTCACAAAATATTAATGCGGTACCTACCTGACGGAACTGAATAGCAATGTATTTATGCATTCGCTACGGGGTGGCTACTAATTTATACCTTAAAGGCTTTAGGGTAGGCCTACCCTGCCTAGAATTAATGAATGTATGTTATATCAGGCCATTAAGTTATATCCACATAGGTACCTAACTTATAGTTCAATAAAATATTACTGTAGATATCCAGTACGGTATGGGCTCGGTAGCGTCAAAACTACAAATAAATAAAATAGTCTAAAAAGCGCCGTCACCTCCATCATTGAAGCCGCAACTTGCAAGCTAATTACGATGTAGCCTACTGCATAAATCTGGCAGCTGAGGTCCAATGTAAAGTTCTTTGTAGGAGGAGTGGGACATTCGCTTCGCGCCAATTTTCTTTTTAATTTCTGGAGCCACTCGCCACGTCTTCAATGGAGGCGGCCCCAGGATTCAAAAAAAAATATTTTAGGAGCTCTCGATATCTCTAGCCCAATAAACAAAGACAGTTTTCTGCTGCGGTAGTAGGCCTATTGACGCTGAGTGCTATTCTGGCAATTTAGGAAAGACTATAGTCATCCCTATTTCCAGGCTGTATATACCGTACATATTGCAGTATTAATATGATAACACTGACATTTAGCCTAACTATTTTTAGTTGAAGAGGTAACCTCCTCGTTATAACCGAAATTAGAGGATATTAGAATAGACGACGCCCGGGTTAGGCGTAGATCGTGGATTTGAATCCCGCCAAGTCCAGTTTTTCTATATCCTCAAATGTCTAGCCTAATAATGCTACTCGAAAGACTGAAATGTTTCTAAAACCGTCTATGTCTTTCCATTTTTAGTAATTGACGGCTACAAGATTGGAAAGAAGTTAATAGAGGGCAAGACCAAAGTTGTGTACGAAGTGGCGGACGATGCGGACATCTGCCTACTGGAGAACAAGGACCGGATCACGGCCGGGGACGGCGTCAAAGCCCACGACCTTGCCGGCAAGGCAGAGATCAGCAACTCCACCAACGGCAAGGTGTTCCTGCTGCTGAATAATGCGGGCGTCGCCACCGCCTACGTCGGCAAGTCCGGCCCCAAGACGTTCATCTCCAAGCGTTGCGAGATGGTGCCCATAGAGTGGGTCACGCGCCGTCTGGCCACTGGCAGCTTCCTGAAGAGAAATGAAGGTGTCCCCGAAGGTTTCCGTTTCAATCCGCCCCTGCAGGAGACTTTCTATAAGGTAAACCTAAATATAGTCTCCTTATTAACTTTGCGAAACTTACCCTGAGATGAGTCTAACTTTGATCTTGCAATCATGAAGAGTTAGCAAATAATAGCACCAACACACATCAAAAAAAAAACCTGAAATGTAAGCAACACTTCTTCTTTAAATCTTGGCGATCATCGTGTCAATTTGGACCATGGAGACGGCTGCACAGAAAAGGCAAGTCGGGCTCTTGCCAAACCACTGTCTCAGGGTTTTCAACCGGGAGCCCTCTGTCCTTTTATCTCCCCTTGGCTTATTACGTGCAGAAGGCGATACCTACTTTTCGTTCCTCATCACACGGCCGAAGTATGTTTCCGTTTCTTAACCGTCAGCAGCAGCTCGGCTTCAGTATCCATTCGCCTCAGAACCTCAGCATTAAAACCAATCGGGCATTATTGATTTGTTAAAAATAGGACTGGCCAATTGGTGCAAGTGTCATCAATACAAATGTAGCGAAACATTTTTTCCTGTGAAATTGGTTACTGACACTGTCTTGAAACCTGCAGTATTGTAATCTTTAAAAAGATGTCAGCAGTGCTGTCTCATAGGGTAATCTGAATCGTCCACAATATTGCAGAACCCTATAACCCAATAATTGTGGAGTATAGCCTATATAATTAATAATAATCTGATTTGAGTATTAGCAGATAAAAGATGCTGTGATGACGTCAGCTTTGAAAACAAAGTGGCCCCTTGCTGAGTAGATAGTCAGTGGGCCTCCAGCTGTCTCAGCAGGACAGCAAGGTCGCTTACCTACTGATATCTGGAGAGCTTTTCAAATAAACAAAACATAACACTAGACGGGGTATTTACACCGCTTCCTTCCTGTAATCTACTAACTAATTCTCAGGCCAATAGCCGTATATTGCGGAGACGTACAATATAGAATCTTCTTCTTAAGTTGGCGCTGTCAGCCCTGGGGGACTTTTGGCCGCATTCACAACACCACGCCACCGGATCCTGTCCTTCGCCAGCATAAATAATTAGATTACTCGTGACTTCGTGGTATTTCATTTTAATAAACAAAAAATAACAAAAACTTAGAGTTTTAGAAAAACTTGTTATAACAACCCGAATTAGTAAAACCCAAATAATCGTTAAGAAATTAACTTTGTCTAAGAAACCCACTTGTGTTAGTATAAAACCCTGAGCGCTTTCGGCAAGAACTGCCATCTACAGAGGGAAACCCACTAGCACAGTTACACCTTATCTGCGATTTGAGACTTGCTCAACTCGAGAAGATGCAAATGTGACTAGGGAGAGGAAACATTGGTTTATATAGGACTGGGAGCGGGGGGAGGAGGGGGTGGGAGGGGGCGTGGCTGGTTACCTATTCCTAACCTACTAGCTAGATCTATTAGAGGGGATGATTGTGTGAATGTTATGTCGTTTGTTAATTTTTCCCTATTGTGTAAAGCTCTTTTGATTTCAACATTTTCAAAAAAATTTAAAGTGTAACTTTTCTTTATTTTGTGTAGGGCTGTCCAATTGTGAGGATCGAATGTGTGATTTTCCGAGTTAAGGTGTTTCGCGAATGTGCTGTTGGTGTTGGTGTCTCCTATACCTGTTATATGTTCTCTGACCCTAGTTTTAAAGCTTCTGCCTGTTTGGCCTATGTAAATTGCGTTACAATCGTTACAATTTAGACGATAAACTCCATTGCCTTTTTCTTTTTCTGGTTTGGTTTTGCAGTTCATGAGTTTATTGGCCAAATTGTTGCGATTGTACGGGGCTGGTGTTTTGTCTGTTGTAGAAGAAATGAGGTTACTAATTTTTTCTGTGATTTTTTCTATGTATTGTATCCTGAAATATGATTTATTGGTTACCGGGTTTAAGCTCCCTGGGGGGTAAATTAGTTTGAGGTTGTGTTTGATTTTGTGATGTCGTAGGATTCTGTCTATTAGGTTGCGATTGAAATTGTTATTTTGGGCAATTTGTTTTATTGTATTTAATTCATTATTATAGTTGGTTTGATTCATAGGGATGTTGAGGAGTCGAAAAATCATACTATGGAATGCTGCGTGCTTGTGCTGGAATGGGTGAGAAGAATCAACAGGGATTATATTATCGCTATGGGTTTCTTTACGAAATATCTTGAAGTCTAGGGTACTATTATTTTTGGTGATGGTGAGGTCTAAGAAGTTCAGGGAGTTGTTTTCTTCTACTTCCATGGTAAATTGGATTTTTGGGTGAATTGTGTTGATAAAACTTAAGAAATTGTCTAGTTGTCTGTTACTTCCTGTCCAAATGCAGAAGATATCATCCACATACCTTGTCCAGAAAGATATACATTTAACTAGGGGATTTTTATTGTGTAGAAGTTTGTGTTCGAAGTTATCCATAAAAATTTCAGCAAGAAGGGGAGAAAGGGAAGAACCCATAGGCAGGCCTATTTTTTGTTGGTAGTAGTCGGATTCGAAGCGGAAATAGTTTTGATGAGTGCATGTGTCTAACAAAAGGAGGGTCTCAGAAATAAGGCTGTTCGAGGTGTTATTGTGATAGAGTGACTGGGCAACTAATTTACGTACTTCGGGTACGGGAATATTAGTAAACAGATTTTTGACATCGAAAGAGACGAGTTTGGCATTGCTGGATAAGGAAAGGTGCTTAAGGCGGGAAACCAACTCGAATGAGTTTTTGACGCTGTGGCGGGGTGTGAAGTTTGATAGCTCGCGAATGTGTTTGTTGAGAAAACTAGCTACTTTGCTGGCTGGGGCACTGTTATACGAAACTACTGGGCGGATAGGTTGATTGGGTTTATGAAGTTTAACCAGACCAAAAAATGAAGGAGCTACGGGGTTCATGTTGGTAAATTTATAGGCTATATCTTGGGGTATCGTATTAGAGCTTTGTTTAATGGCTTTTTTGGTTGCTTTTTGGAATTTGTTTGTGGGGTCTACTTTAAGTTTTACGAATGTGGATTCATCAGAAATGAGGTCTAAGACTTTAGAAACATAATCATGGGTAGGTAAAATGACAATAGAATTTCCTTTATCCGCCTTGGTGAGTGTAAGGTTATCTTGGGCTAGTTTCTTTTTTATAGATTTAGTGTTATCGTTTTTGTGTGTAAGTTTGACGTTTTTCAGAATATCTGCTGCTATGTGTTTTTCATTATTGTGGTTTTTTAGGCTAAATTCAGTGTCTGACATTAAGTTGGTTAACGTGTTTTTGTTTAGACCTATATCTTATATATATATATATATATATATACCTATATATACCTATACCTACCTATATCTAAAATCTTGTTTTTATTCTGGTTTGGTGGTAAGGATTCCAAACCACACTACCATACTGAAGCTTGCTTCGAACAAATGAGTTGAATAATACCATAATCGTTTTCCATTCCAGGAAATAAACCGAGCATCTTTTGATGAATCCTAACATACGATAGGTCTCATTAACTTTTTTACTTATGTGGTTTTCGAACGTTAGTTTAGAGTGAAAGATAACGCCCAAATCCTTTGTCTCTTCCTTTCTCACTAAAGGTCTATCTAACTGTGTGTACTCATTTAATATTATATCATGTTTTAACGTATATGTTATACGTTTATACATTTTTATACATTTAAATATTGTAACGGCAGCATCCACATCACTTTGTTGGTACAATTCCGACCAATCAACCTTGCTGATTGATTGAAGTAAGCCCTGACTATCAGCTTTCTGAAAATTATACTGAGCTTCTTTTGGAGTTTCAGGCCATTTTGCCTTAAAGGTACAAATAGTTATTTCTAAGCTTGGGTGATATCTATCATTTTTAACTAAAGGAAACGTCGCTTTTCCTACCGTACACACCTGCAATTGTCAATACATAGTCAAGCTAATATCCATTAACATTTGTCACGTGGTTAAATTGGCTCAGATTGAAATATGATATATTCCTTAACACATAATTTTCCAAAGCCGGTACAGTGCCAATCATATTATTCATCCAGTATTTACTAAGATTTTTTAAGTTAAAATCACCCATAAGTAAAATTTTACCATTAATCTCCTTCTCATATTCATGTAATTTGTCAAAAAAAACGTTTAAAATGACTTCGTGGGGCGTTTACAATGAAATAAACTACTCCAATGCATAAGCAGGAGTTGGGTCTAATATATACTTTAATCCAAATGGACTCGGTGACGTCATCCTCTAAAATAAACAATCTCTCAGTTTTATATTCCTTCTTTATGGCTATTGCCACACCCCCTCCATCACCCTTATTCGCCTTTTTCAGATCTCTATCTTTGCGATATATACTGTGTAGTTTCCCCCGAAAATTTCAGAATTTAAGTACCCATCATTTAACCATGTTTCAGTAAAAGTTACACAGTCGTAGTCCGTAATAGACAAGTTCATACAGTGTATAATTCTGAAGTTTTAGTTTTGGCCCCATTTAGATTTTGATAATATACATTAAAATTATTTATATCTTTAACCATAGCCAAATTTTAACATTACATAGTCATGAACAAAATGCAAATAAATAAAAATTCTTCCTAATAGGTAATACATTACCATTGAATGGTGTACTATTCTATCGTATTGATAGCTTCCTAAATTCAATGAATAGAAGAGTGGTCAGTCCATTGCCTTGATGCCAGTTGGGATGTCAGCAAGAGTTTTAATTAGTAGCACCGGTGAGCCCTCGCTTTTCCTCATATGCACGTTTCCATTAGAATCAACCCAGCTATATGCGTAGTTATGTTTTTTCTTTGCCTCTCTTGCTCTCCAATACAGTTCTTTTCTCCATGGACTCAGGTTTACATTAATATATATTTTTTCATCATCACTCCCTCCTATTATATTATTACTCACTAGACCCGTAACCTTCTTTTTTAGCCATACATCTCTTACACGTTTAGATATAAATTGGACAAGAATTGCCTTCCTTTTATTTACCAGCTTAGATGTTCGATATAGGCTGTCCACCTCCCCCTCTTCATAGTTTATCATTAGTTCCCTGGCTAGGGTTTTCATGATATCATGCAAATTTTCACCATGTCTCTCTTGTATTCCTGAAATCTCAATATTTTTGTTTTTGTTTATTTGTTCCTGGTCATACAATGTTAGTCTCATCTTCATTAGATCTGTTTTAACCGCAAAATTCTCTTTTTCCAACTCACTGATTTTATTTTCATATGTAGTCAGTCTCTTGTCATGAGCTGTAACTTTATCATCAAGAGCGTTTAATTTAAATAATATTTCATCAGACTTATCTGATTGATACTGTATTGTCACCACCAATTTGTTTAGTAGAGAACATACGTTCTTAATTTGATTTCCCATTTCCTCCAGTGATTCTGTTTTTATTTCCTCTAAAATTGGCAAATCAATTTCTGACTCCGCTCCTGGATTCTTAGTTCTATTCTTCATGATATCAGTACACGTTGTACATACCCATTTCTTCTTTTCCGCATCTGATTTGGCTCTGTATCCTCTGGCTGATAAACTGCTACACACTAAATGGTATTTTCCTCCACATATACCATGGCATACTACTTCTATAGAGCCTATGTAAATTTGTTCATTGCAACGCTTGCGAATCGACATGATTTGATTGGAAAACATTTTCAATATTCAGTTGGCAGATCGTGATTTAACAAGGAAAAACAACTGTGAGATCCAGAGTGTATCCAGTCTAGGTTAACTTCTTGCACTAGCTTGTACAGTTGTACACTAATATAATTTTTTGTATATTTTATCACTTTTATGGTTACTTCAGTTCACGTAAGTATCTTCTTATCTCTGAATAGTTATTTTTACTACTTAATTGCAAACTGTTCAAGTATTTGAGTTTTAAAAGTAATGTTAATTTTTGTTGTTATTCCGTTTCAACGCATGCGCAACGTCTATATTGTTGGCACAGTCGATTTGAAGCAATATACATACATTACATACATTATAGGCTCCTTAGTAAATTTGTAAAAGCTGCTGCAACTCATTATGAATAAATTAATTTGTTCGCAATAAGTGATTTGAAGCAACATGCCGACAGCAATCTGTGGAGTTGGCACACAGTTGTTATGATCATACAAGTGCATGGGGAAAACAAAAACATGTCAGAATGTGCCAAAAATTGACGGTCTAATCGAAATTGGCAAAAGTAGATATACTCATTGGTACGAATCATTATGCTTTATTATAGGGTGCCTTCTTGTGAATGTTTTTAAGCCTTGTGCCTGTGAACTGTGAATGTGTGCCTCCTTCTTCTTCAAATGCATCTTATATTGAAGATTGGCGATCATCATGGCATTTTGGATCTTAGACTCTGCAAAGGAAAGTCATGATCTTGCCAAACCACTGCTTCAGGTTTTTCTGCCTCTACTCTTTTAGAATAGTGTTGCATTCTAAAATTGTCTTGTTTACCTTGGTAAGGTGCCCATTCCACATACGTACAACGTCAACGAAAAATTGAAAAATGACGTCAAAATGACGTAAATTGACGTGGTAGCAGAATTTTTAGTATGTCTTTAATGTCTGCTAAAACGTCATTTTTCAATTTTTCGTTGACGTTGTACGTATATGGAATACCCCCCTAATCCCAGGTTAAGTTGTTACCAAACGGCATAGTAGGCCTGCTAACGTATGCTTTCTTCTACAGGACGATGCCAACCACGATCCCCAGTGGTCCGACGAGCAAATCATCTCTGCCGAGTTTGAATTCAACGGTCTGACTATAGGACGAGGTGAAATCGATATCATGCGCAAGACGACTATCGTGGTGTTTGAGGTTCTTGAGAGGGCGTGGGCCACCAAGGACTGTTCCTTGATCGATATGAAGATTGAATTTGGAATCGACAACAAGGGTTAGTATTGTATTTGTGTTTGAAATGAAATACAATAGGAGGGTTTCATTTCAGGGCATCTGTTGATTCTCAGATTTAGTATCTTTATGACAGTCTGTTGCACATGCGTGGTCTTGGTAATGGATATTGCTTTCACCTGATGGGTTATTGATTCGAATCCCCCAGTTGCTATATTTTCTGGCCACCTTTTGTACGGTATGCAATGCAGGCGGTCCCGGGTTTAACTCTGCTGGGGTGATATAATTACAAAGGCTTTCACGGCCGGAGTTACGTGACGAAGCAGAAGAATCCGGGTAGGTCGTTGCCTACTGCGCTGCTGAGCCTCCAAGATACAATCTTAGAAGTCTACGCAGTTCCACTGAGAAGATGTCGACAGCAGATGTTGACGAAATGTTTGGAAGTACGCTTTTACAGCGACCACGGCCTATCATCCCAGATTCTACTGCTTCGTCTGCTGTGCATTTTGGAAATAAATTTTGATTGATTGATTTGATTGATTGGTGACTCAGTCCAGTAATAAAAAAAGGTGGCCCAACAACCAATCTATTTTTCTGTTACCTTGCGAATGTGAAAATGATCCAGTCTAATCGAATGGCGTTTTATAGCTGTAATAATAATGTCCTGAAGGACTTAATATGGACCTAGGCCCTTGACCAATGCCAACGACCCCATGGATTTCGGACATTTTTGGCCATTGACGAACTGATATACGTTCTCGATGTCAATCTACACCGGCTACAAGCGATAATGGACAAGCTGAGACAAGCTTACCATTGACGCAACGAAACAAGCGAAAACATGACTTAACCAAGTAGATGCGACTTCCTTTTTACAGCTGTACAAAAAATAGTTTTTTTTTGCGAGACTTAAATACCGCAGTTGTATTGAGAGATTGAATTAACTAGAATGGGAGCTGTTGATGAGATATCATTGAGACTGAAGGACGTAGGGGTCGCCGAGGGTCAGTTGCCGGCCTTGTGATTGGGCATCACGTGCATCAGCTCTGGACTTGAGACCCCCCAGATGTGTCTGTATACTGTAAATAGTCATTCAAATGTTCAGCACTCACTGACAGCTAAACGTCGAGTCAGTTTTATAAATAATAAATAAATAAATGTATTGAGTTTTTTCAATATAACATGCAGTCAGAATATAATGAAGTAGGGGTGGCTCATCTATATCATATGATTTGATTATTTTCATATGAGTCTATCTCCGTTTGACCTTCCTTTTCAGGAGAGCTAGAAAACCGATTCTCTCCCAAATTAGGTCAAGACATCGGCGCACACTTCATGCCAACATGGATATCACATCTTTATATACAAAATATTAAGGGGGCCTACAATATATGTTGTTATGTCAATAATGTTGAGAAATACACGAATTATTATTATTATTATATATTTATTCATACTACAGTTTCCACAAGGTATATGACTTGAGTGAATATTAGTCTGCAACAAAGTTCTTTCTCTGCAGGTAACATTTTGGTGGCTGACGTGATCGATAGCGACTCTTGGAGGTTGTGGCCTTCTGGTGACAAGCGACTTATGAAGGACAAGCAGGTGTACCGCAATCTCACCAATGTAACACAAGAAGACCTCGCCACCGTCATCAAGAACTTCCAATGGGTTGACGACCAGCTGGCTACTCTGTCTTCATACAAATCACCGGGCCTGGTCAGTACCACTTTTCAGCAGATTATGTTAGGAGGAGCCGGTTAGCCAGCTTTCGCTTGGTTTACGGTCGAAAAATTGGCAGTTTTGTAGTTTTTCCAGAAGCGACTAACAGCGTGTTTTCTGAGTCTCTTAAGACGTCGTAAATTTAGTGCCTTCTATAGCATTGGGATAGAGTGGTTCAGTTTAAAATAATTTCATTTTTTTACTTATTTACACGCACACAAGAATAATATAGAGTTGCCAAAATGATAATTTCATTCAAATCTAAATCAATTTTGTATTTAAACTGTCCTTTCATCCGTTTGAAAATAAATAAATTAAAGATAGAAATATGCAAGAGAAATAGAACAATCGCTTTTTTATTTTCATGCTTGCACCTGCCACGTCTTCTTTGGCCGTCAAAGTGGGTGAAAACACGTGGCAGGTGCCATGAGAGCGTGTGTCCGACATCTACTAAATAAAACTCTTGCGTAATAAATAATAAATCTTTTTCTTTTCTTTTTGACAGGCCGTCATCCTGATGGGCTCCCCATCAGACGATGAGCACTGCCAGAAGATTGCCAAGAGCCTAAGCAACCTGGGCGTGTTATCGGAGGTGAGGGTGTCCTCGGCCCACAAGGGCACGGCTACGACTCTGCAGATTCTGGCCGAGTACGAGGGCCAGGGCCGGCCAGTCGTGCTGATCGCGGTGGCTGGCCGCAGCAACGGCCTGGGCCCCGTCCTCTCCGGGAACTCCACATTCCCCGTCATAAACTGTCCGCCCGTTCGTTCGGACAATGTACAGCAGGACGTCTGGTCGTCTCTCAACGTCCCATCAGGTACTTCATAATGACGCATATTATCTGCATGTACATGTCGTCGTCGTCAGTATCAATAATCAGTTGCCCGGGTGTGATACGTGAGCCTTCTCCATTCCCCACTGTCTCTTCCTTTCCTTCTAATCCCTCCGCTTCTGATCATTCAGCACTCCTGTCTCAGTCCTACTCTTCTGCGAAGGTCCTCCATCTGATTTATGTTTCTCTTCCATAGTCTTTCTCATGTGATAAGGAACGAAAAATATCGCCGTCTTCGTATTATAATCCAAGGGAAGTTAGAAGGACTGCTGAGGGCTCCCGACAGAGGAACATCCTGGTTGAAAAACCTCTGGTAGGGTTTGATATGAGCGCGACATCCCTTTTCAGAGCAGCAGCCATGTGGGGTCCCAGGGAAGGGGCAATCGACCCCGCCCCCCTGAAAAATATTGAAGTCTACAACAATGTTAGTTAATTGCTTGGAATTGTGTTGCAGGTTTAGGGTGCACGACTGTCGTCTACCCAGAGGCGGCCGCCCTCGCTGCCGCCCAGATTCTAGGACTGACCGATCACAGGGTGTGGTCCAAGTTGCGCGCGCAGCAGCTCAACAATGCTAATAAACTTATCATTGCCGATAAGAAAATCAGGAGCCATTAGGCATAGCCGAACAGTGTGAACAGTGAACAGCTCAATATTAATGTTGATAAAGTAATCCGGAACTTCATGTAAAACAATATGATTGCAAAGGCTTTTTACGGCCGGAGTTACGTGATGAAGCAGTGCAATCCGGAACTATAAGCCGTGGATGTAAATGGTGTTACAATGCATTCTGGGTATTTTATGTTATTGTGAATTCCATGCAGTAGTGCCAATATAAACCAGTAAACTTAATATTCCGATACGAAAATCAGTGACTAATTATAAGCTACCAAGTGGTAGTTGCTAATACCAGTTCAATGGAATCAATATTTAAAAAAGTTAACTTAATAAAAATATTGCATACATTTTTTTGTGTAATATTAAATTTTTATTAAATTACCCTTTATTAATATTGTGTTCAAAATATTACTAATTTACAAAGGAGGCGATTTCATATATTATAATCACCGTTCTTGCTGCTTTTAGAATATTCAATTAATCTAACGATTCGAGTAAATTTACCAATTATTATTAGTTACCAGCTCAACAATGTCAATTTGACCCAATTTGAATCTCGCCTAATTGTTAATTAATCCGTATGATTATATGTGTGGATGATCTTTACTTTCATAAAGAATTGTTTTTCTTAATAAATTGTCTTTAATTGTTTAATGATGATAGATAATTTATAAAGCCAGATGATCCTGATTCCGGGATTGGTGAGACCTTGGCTGCGATTCGTTGCCGCCGCTAAGTTTAGAGGAGTATTTCTTCTAAGGGATGTGAAGTTTTTGACACCTCTAAAATGGATATTTCCTGTGAAATTAATTGCTTTTGTTTTAATAAACTGATTAGCGGTGTCCAATTAGATTTTAAGTAAGACGTTTCCTGAGAAGCCTTTGAAGATTTTTTTAAAAATTAAATTAATGATATGCACGCCAAAGGCACCCGAGACTGAAAGCCAGCGGCGGAAGATCGTCCGAGATGGCGTGGTGTAGTGGCAGCGGCCAAAAGTCCCCCCGGGCTGGACGCGCCTACCTAAATAGTAAGGGGGTCTTAATGTAATCAGTTTCAACTTTCCTCGTACGTTCGTGAAATTATAAATACATTATTACTAATTTCAGTAATAATTCCCACATTCACTTTGTAATACATCGTCATATTAAATAAAATAAAACAACTAGGTCAAGTGTTACAAAAATATATTTAATTTAAGGCTTTAAATGCATTTTATTAATACTTGACAAAGTTTTTTTTTTTTACAGGCTATTGCTAATTTTATTTAGACTTAATACTAAAATACTTAGTAGTAGCTTGGTTACATGATTCTTAATCCAATGCAGAAAAACTGCATCGTTGCGTACCAAACTACAGCATTTCCTGCAAGTATCAAGCTATGCAATCTTGTAACATGCTGTGTAATGAAATACAGTGCACATCAAAATGTCTGATAATACATAAACAGCGAGCCTCGAGACTTTTAAAACAATTTTTTTATACGAGTACTGGTGGACCCGGTGACCTTTCCATACCGCATTTAGAACAGTCAATAATAGTTGCGTCCGTAATTTAAATTTTCCATTTTTTTTCCCACTCTGGCCGTTGCCTCTAGGCCTACTAAATTTTTCATTTTTCCCTTCAAATTTTCCCCATCCGTTGTCTCCACTACATTTTTTATTGGGTTTTAAATACTTCCTGCGGCCCAATCATGGCGATTATAATACCGGGGTTAATATAATACCCTGATATTAAAAATGTAAACAAGATAATTGTACAATGGAAAGTGCTATTCAAAATTTGTTTGTTTACAGTTTTAACCCCTGGAGTAAGCTAATACCAATCGCCATAATCGGGCCACTTCATCATACTGCGGGCCTACTATAGCGATTAGTTTTAACTTACACCTGGGGTTAAAAATGTAAACAAAACAAAATTTTGAATAAGTTATCACTTTCCATACCTAGAAAATATTACATTGTCTGCAATTAAGAACTATGTTTTAAGTCTACTCACTGATACAGATTAAAAAACTAACATAATAAAGTGAATTGTGCGGTGATCCCAACGCGCCTTTATTATTGGCTTTGTGGCACCGGTTAGGCGCCCATTCCATTGACCGGCTAGGGCTATTTCCAAAAACAGTGACGTGGTAGCAGACATTCAAGACTTAGGTTGCGTTTCCACCGATCTCGCATTGCAGAATGCAACTGACATTGACGGAAATTAGAATTTTTCTTTTTATAGAAATCTATTAAAATGTTTGTAATTAACATATCCCTTGACGCCATTTTTTAATTTTAGTTTCTTTGTTTGAGATTTTACTGTATGATCATTGATCAATTTTAACTATGGCATTGAGGAAAATAAACATTTCCGTCAATTCTGCAATGCGAGGTCGGTGGAAACGCCACCTTAGTCTTGAATGTCTGCTACCACGTCACCGTTTTTGGAAATAGCCCTAGCCAGTCAATGGAATGGGCACCTTATTAGAAGAATGTGAAATGTTTTTTTTTGGTTAAATACACGTATTATTATTATTATTATTATTATTATTATTATTATTATTATTATTATTATTATTACAAAATTATCTTGTTTACATTTTCAATTCCTTGGGTGGCTATTCCACTGGGCAATTTAGGTTCAAATTTGATTTTGCCATTGACGTCTGTTTTGTTTTAAGGAGACTATTATGTAGATACTTAACTTATCTATTATAAATTAAGTTATAATATGGTAGAGACTTATTAATGATGTCTGCTACCATATTATAACTTAATTTATAATAGATAAGTTAAATATCTTCATAATAGTCTCTTTAAAACAAAACAAATGACAAAATCAAATTTGAACCTAAATTGCCCAGTGGAATAGCCGCCTAAGCATAAAAACAATCCCCATAGTAGGCCCACTGAGGTCTGACACCTAATACCGCCGTGTGAGTTGTGACCTCTGCTCAGGGTTGCCAAATAAATTTTTCCCATTTACGGGACGCCCCGTTGCATATCCATTTTTCTTCAGGGGCTCTCGTCAAAGCCAAAGAGGAAGAGGCTCTGCTGCTTTTACGTCCATCCACCTACTCTGATGTAGCACATTTTTTTCGGGCAGGGTGAATACTGGGCCCCACGTGGAGGTTTGTGCAGATATACAGTACATTAAAAGAAGTTACAGGCACTGCCCTCACGCACGCCCCGAACGAAGACACTAAATTGCTACTGCTGGGAGGCATGGCGTTCAATGGCTCAACGTCCACGGATGCAAGCCTCTTGGATAAAGACGTAAAGTACAACGGGGAAATTAAGTTTGCTTAAATATGCGGGCATCATTCATTCATTCATTCATTCATTCGTTTTGATGGCCGCGACTGCACCAAGGATTGGAGGTCCAGATCAGTGGCGGATTTACCCATATATAGGCAACTGAGGCAAATGTCCATATATCCGCGGGCGCGGAGTGTTTGTACTATATAACATTATTTTTAATTAGCACGAGGGAGCGGAGATATTACAAATTGTAAATGACGAAGTAAATATACGTATATTACTATAGGTAAGGATAAGAAAGTAGGTTACCCTATTTTTATTAAAAAGATTTAGTGGTTTATTAGTGAACACACCCCCCCCCCCATATATACAATAATTATTAATATCCGTGACAAAGGCAGTGCCTAGATATCCGCACAAAGCCAAATCCGCCACTGGTCTAGATATATAGGCCGAAAGAAAGATTTCGTTACGAAATCAAATATTTTGATCAATTACATAACCAAGTTATTGCAGGCGTATATGGCAGATGTGGCACCCATGGCCACATTAATTGTGATTACCCTCACCGACAGTTTTCAGTACAAGGTCAAATTTCACAGGAATAGGTTACCTACTTCACAATTTTTGAAACCCTATTTTAATGTATTGGTAGATTAATTTTATACTTATCCCTTAAAATTAATTAGGCCTATTTATTTCTTAAATGAACATTATTTCGTAGGGAAATTTTTTTCCCAGCGTAAATTTAAGTTTCATGGTTGAAAAGGGGGTCACATGACTCTGTAATGTCACGTCATTTGTGATACCAACCAGTTAACAGTCAGATTAATGGCCAACCGGAGTCGCCCATATTCCATTTTCTATTCAAACTTCAATTTCTCATGAAATATGGAACGCAGAACAATGAAAAAATGCTGAGTCGCAAGAAGAATTTTTACTCCTAATTTTGATACATGGTGTGTGGCTTAACTAACCACAATTCGCCACAGTTGATGAACTCCTTCAATTTGAACTCCTGAGTGACCGTTATTTTTTCCTCATCAAGTTCACTAACTATATAGCCGATCGGTATTGATGATTGCAACATACTATATATCAAAATTAGGAGAAAAAATTCTTCTTGCGACTCAGCATTTTTTCATTGATCTACGTTCGATATTTCATGAGAAATTGAAGTTTGCACAGAAATGGAATATCGGCAACTCCGGTTTGCCCTTAATGATTCTCCATAAGTTAACCATATAGGCACTATAATTGGAAGTTGACAAGCCAATCACAGCAGGTACCGGTAGCCTAATGGTATGCCTATATATGGAAGGTGTCAATTTCTTAAGAAATTGTGGTGCCAGTTGTAACCATCTCCTCTCCGACCTGACAAATGAAGATGACACCTGGTGGCACCTGAAATGAATACAAAAATTATTTTGATGGAGGAAATGCCCTATCCCTCCTATAGTCCTGTTGAACTCTAACCTATATCTCCTAGAGGCAGGGACGGATTCAGCCCATTTGGGGGGGGATAGATGTGGGTCAAAATAGAACAAACCCAAATAATAGGCCTAGTGTCGATTAATTTGGTGCGTAGTAGTAAATTTTTTGGCAGAGTCCCAGGCCACGGTGAGGGCCCATAGGGCACACGCCCCATCTTGCTCACTCGTACAACCTGATTGCGGTCGCGAAGCGCGCCGCCTCCTTTGGGCGAAGCTGTTTCCCTGCCTGTAGTCCTCCCAAAGCAAAAACGGCCGAGGAAAGACGTTCTCGCCAGACAGCCGGGCAGTCCATCAGCACGTGCCACCCGGTCTCAGCGTCAATCTCGCAGAAGCGGCAATCCTGCGTGGGAACCTGTACACCCAAGCGAGCAAGGTGAACCCGGAAGGGGCCGTGTCCCGTCAGCATAGCAGCAGCAGCGCGTACTGCTCGTCGACTGCTGGAGATGACATCTCGTTTTAGCCGCTCATCCGGTCCGAGCAAGCATGCCTTGCATTGTGATGCATTCCGCTTGCACTGGACCACACTGAGCTCCACTTGTCCCTCATGACGCAGTTCCCCTGGTTAAGGATAACCCTAATTTGGTGCGTAATAAATTAACTATACAGATTTACTAAATGGGGACCCCCCTGCCACCCCCCCCCCCCTGTATCCGTCAATGTGCCTAGAGAGGCTATACAGCTGATGAATTAAATGTCTCTTTATTTTCACTGATTGCTAACTTGGAAGATATCACTTTCCCGTGAATGAGGCCGGATGAGATTGGTACATAGCACGCATATGCGCAGTAGGTCAACAATCAGTAGATGAGGGAAGGGAGAGAGAGAGGGGTGTTGTGATAAGGAGCGGGTTAGTTCAACAAGTGACTCCGTCGCGTTAACACTTCAAATGCGCAATCTACGGTGAACACGTAGTTACGTAATTTTACGCCACCCCTAGACGTAAAATATGTCTGCATCCGTTTTGGAGCCCATTTTTTTTGAGTAGTCTACATATCTCTTTGGTATGATAATGTCATAGCTTATACGCTGTTTGGAAGGGTTTGCTAGTAGGACCAGATTTCTAAGATTATGGTTATGTAGGCCTAATCGCGTATAGACTATAGAAGGCGCTTTCAACTATATACACGTAATTCCGATTGCTTTAGAGCAGGGGTTTCCAACCTTTTTAGTCCGTGGACCACTAGATTATTTAATAAATTTCCGTAGACCACAATGGCTGTGACAGGAAAATCGTTTTCTAGGACCAAGATCAAGTAGGCCTAGTTTGTGCCTACAATAACGTACTAATAATTAGTTATAGTCTATGTTTAGAACTGGTACCGGTCAATTTGATTTTATAATTCAGTGCCAAGACATACAGACTTTATATTATAACAAATTTCTGTTTCATTTCCTTATTTCTTAATTTGGCCTGTGGACCACCAGATATATATGTCTGTGGTCCACCGATGGTCCATGGACCACAGGTGGGAAACCCTGCTTAAGAGATGATCAGCAGGCAAACACAAAAAGATAAGTTACCTTTGGGGTTAGTTCTATAATTAAGCTTAACTAAATTGTTCAAATTTTCAAGATAGGTACGTACAATAACAGTACCTACGTACTTTATATCGTGTTTGCACGTATTCTAATCAGGGTGAGTCGCACCACCCTTCCAAGTTCCTTTTTTATTTTAATAATTTCTTAGTTATTTGTTAGTATGTAGCCTATCATAAGGAAAGCTTCATGAATACCGAAATTTTATATTTCGACATATCAACAAATTTAAACGTTTTGAGAGCTTGAGGACTGATGGTACCAACAAACCAACAAGGTGGGTTCTTATGAATTTTACGAATTTATCCGAGTGTCTATTAATTGTCTGTCTGTAGTCTGTCTGTGCATTGATATGTGGACAAAATAAAGATATAAAGATTTCCATCAATGACCATACCCTAGATAACTTGATCGATTTTCCAATTTTGTAAAAATATGATATGTTGCTGCAAATCAAGCCCTCTTGCAATTTTAAATAATTTGACATTCAAATTTTTTTAGTCTGCTCCATACTAGCCTATATAGTTACATTCGATCAAACGTCCCCTCCGTGTCCTAAAATTAAAATTAATAAATAAGTCGAAAGAATTGATATTGTGTGATATGCTATTAATTAGTAACTTATTTTAATAATAATAAACGCGTTATATACTTACAGGGCGAGACTAAAGACTAGAAAGCCTTTTTCTGCCTAACCCATATCCTAAAATCAATATAATTTCCAAAATACACAACAAGACAAAAAAAACAATAAGACAGTAAAATAGAATAGTAGAAATGAATAGGCCTAGTCGGGTCTTGGAAAGTATGAAAGACAGTAGAAGATAAGTTTTCGACTGTGGCAAATTACATTTCCTAAAGAGGGGAGGGGGAGGAGTGTTTACATCCCTTGGGAAATAAACAGCCCAAACAGTCCCGTACCTACAGCACCTGCCCACACATGGCTAATTTTCTCCCCCTGCCTCGTGTTGATAAAGCTATCTAGGCAATGCAGGAAAATCCTAGCTTGTACGTCAAAGGTTTTTTTTTTTGGCACAAAAAAGTGTTTTTACGAAATGTCCGTAAATTTATATTGGTCTGTCTGTCTATAGCTCATTGGGAGCCATTGTAATAAGCGGTAAAATTTATGAAATTCGGCATGTAGGCTCACTAAAATATTGTATTGTACATTATATGGTATTTTTTCATTGTTTGATAATTTCAAGTTGAGGGGTTTTAAATCCCCAAAAAATCGTTTAATATTTTTTTCTTAAAAAGCAGCTCCAACGATTTCTTTAAAATTCACATTGTAGTGCATATTAATTTGGAAAACCCCCACTAGCTGCCGCATCCCCCCCCCCCCCCAAAAAAAGGCTCAATTTTCATGAGAAATAACTTTTTGGAGGAACCTTTCCATCGATGCTTTCCTACTTCAGGTACGTCTTACATGCAAATTAGAGTATAACCCTGTGGCTTGTCGAAGGACGATGCAATTGAATAGGCAGTGTAGACTTGAATTGGTTTGTATTGCAGTGCTTCGACTCAAGTTAGAGTAATTTAACACACAGTGGTTACAATATGAGCTGTGAGACGAGAACGATACATGCTTACAATTAATATTGAATTTGATCCAGCCTGCTTCCATATAGAAAAACCAACTCTGTGTCCACAGCTAAAGGAGCTGATGAGACACAGAGGGTAGATTAAAGATATTATTGAATAAGAGAAATAAATACGTAAAAGGAAGATTGAGGAATATTGAATTATCTGAATGTGAACAGCGCCATCTACCGGGAAAAAGGTGAAGCTGGAAGCAGACTGGTTATTACACATGTGGGACTAAGTGGTCCCCACATTACCCCCCTCCTAAGACTGGAAGTCGGAGAAATGTCGTGGAACGTGGACGTGACGACCTGAGCGAGTGGTGCGAGTCGGTGGTGTCGGCACGACGTCAGTGGCAGGAAGTGGTGAGGAGACCTTCTCCTGAGGTTTATCTTGAGCAGGATGCTGATGCGGGGGGTTGATCGTAGACTGGTGAGACGGTTCGTCTGTACTGGCATTAATGTAGGCCGGCTTGACCCTGTCCATTGACACAGTAACCGCACGACCGCGGCTTGAAATCGTAACTGTTTTGTCGGTGCGACTTAACACAGGGAATGGTCCCGCATAAGGACGTTCGAGGGAAGCACGGACGTGGTCTTGTCTCACGAAAACGTGCGTGGCCTTGGCAAGGTCTTGTGGGATGAATGTTTGATGAGCCCCGTGTCTCTTGACGCGAGTGGGGCGTAGTGAGTCGAATTTCCTTCGAAGTGAGATGAGAGTGTCCGCCGGACTCTGATTTGAAGGAGGAGTTGTCAGCATCTGTCCTGGTAGTTTTAATGGTTCACCATAGACCAGATCTGCTGGAGAAGCTTGAAGATCTTTCTTAAGAGTGGCGCGCATGCCCAGTAAAACTAGCGGAAGGGCTTCCGTTCATTTGTCATTGGCATGACACATAATGGAGGCTTTGAGTGAGCGGTGCATACGCTCTACCATGCCGTTGGATGCAGGGTGGTAACTGGTAGTCCGTGCATGGTGAAATCCGCATAATCGGGCCAGGTCAGCAAACAAATGGCTCTCAAACTGTCGGCCGCGATCTGTAGTAATTGTCTCCGGGCACCCAAACCGGCTGATCCAGCAGGAAATGAGGGTTCTGGCGACGTTTTCGGCGGTGATGTTCACCATAGGAGCGGCTTCCGGCCATCGCGTGAAACGGTCAACGAGTGTTAGCAAATACGTGTAGCCTTCCGACGGTGGTAATGGGCCTACAATGTCGAGGTGTATGTGCTGAAACCGTCGGTCAGGCTGAGTAAAGGTTCCAATCGCAGTGAGGGTGTGTCGATGTATCTTGGACAATTGACAGTTGACACACAGACGAGCCCAGGCGCGGCAATCCTTACGGATGGAAGGCCATATGTAGCGTTGGGCAACCAGGTTAGCAGACGCTGCTATTCCTGGGTGATGTAGGCTGTGTAGGTGCTCGAAAAGTTGTCGACGTAATGGTTTGGGCACAAATGGGCGTTGTATGTCTTGACTAGAATCGCACGTAAGGACTGAATCAGAGCCCGGAATGGGAACATCAACGAGGATGAGGGACGTCTTTCTACTGGACCGAAGCTCTTTGAGTTCTCTGTCGTCTTTCTGAGCAGAAGAAAGTTGCTCAGGAGATACGGGAGTAGAGATTGCTTCGATTCTTGAGAATGCATCAGCGGCCAAGTTGTCCTGCCCAGCGATGTATTGGATGTCCGTGGTGAATTGAGAGACGAATTCCATTTGCCGCATTTGGCGAGGTGAGCAACTTGTTTTTGGATTCTGAAAAGCGTGCGTCAACGGTTTGTGATCGGTATACACGACAAAAGCGCGCGCTTCTAGCAAGTATCGGAAATGACGAATGGCGTCGTGTACCGCAAGCAATTCGCGATCGTAGGCGGACCATGTTCGTTGGTTTTCTTTAAGTTTCTGCGAGAAGAATGCCAATGGCTTCCAATGATCGTTGATCCGTTGTTGGACTGTAGCTCCGATACTGGTGTCTGATGCATCTGTGACTAGTGCAATCGGAGCCATATGATCTGAATGCGCGAGTAGGGTGATGCGTGCCAGACTGTGTTTGCATGAGCTGAAAGCTTCGGTAAGCTTTGTTGTCCATGGTATCGTAGCGTTCCCTTTTACCTTGTCTCCAGATAACAACGTGTTGAGTGGTGCTTGTTCGTTGGCTGCATTTGGTAGGAACCGGCGGTAGTAGTTAATCATGCCAAGGAAACGGCGTAGATCTTTGAATGTCTTTGGAAGAGGGTATTCAGTGAGTGCCTTTACCCTGTCTGGTAGGGCTTGTGTGCCTTCTGCTGACACGAGGTAACCAAGAAAGCTGATTGACCCAACGCCGAGGGTACACTTGCTAGGATTAATGACCAGGCCATATTCTCGGAATCGTTGGAAGAGTTGACGTAGGTGTGATTCGTGCTCCTGCTTATCACTCGATGCAACCAGCACGTCGTCGATGTATGAATATGCCCACGGGAGGTCGCGTAGGATGTTATCCATGAAGCGTTGGAAGGTTTGAGCAGCGTTGCGAAGACCGAATGTCATGAATGGGAATTCGAAAAGGCCGAACGGAGTATTTATTGCTGTCTTTGGAATGTCACCATTGGAAACTGGTATCTGGGTGAATGCTTTGACCAGGTCTATTTTGCTGAATACGGTTTTTCCTCGCAATTCTGCACTGAAATCTGCGATGTGGCGGACTGGGTACGCGTCAGGAATTGTTCGAGCATTGAGCCGTCTGTAGTCCCCGCATGGGCGCCATGAATGGTCGCTTTTAGGTACTAGGTGTAATGGTGAGGCCCATGGGCTGTCGGACGGACGACATACGCCGGTCTGGATCATGTCGTTGAACTCCTTTTTGGCGATAATAAACTTGTCCGGGGCCAACCGGCGTGGGCGAGTGGAGACGGGAGGTCCGTCTGTCGTTCTAATGTAGTGGACCGTGGAGTGTTTGACCTGGTCTGTGGGTTGTCTCGGCCACGTGAGGTCGCTAAACTCCTCAATTATTACTTTTAGACTGGCCGGGGTACTGTGCGGTATTGTTAAGGTTGAAACGCTAGGTTGCTTGGAGGGGCTTTGACACAGGTTCGCCTTGCGATGCGTTGTCCCGTCGATCAGCTTTGAGTTCTGGAGATCCACCAGCAAATTAGAGGCTGCGAGAAAGTCTGCACCGATGATGGGTTGCGTGACATCGGCAATGATGAAATTCCAACGGAAACTGCGTCGTAATCCCAGGTCAAGTTGTTGAGCTGTTTTTCCGTACGTATTGATGATTGTGCCTTTGGCGGCAGTCAGCTCGAGTTGAGTACGACGGAGCGGTAGGTTGAGACGGGCACGTGGAAAAACGCAGATGTCGGACCCTGTGTCAATGAGATAACGTATCTTGGTGCACGGGTCCGTGATAAGAAGGCGATGTGAGGTTTTAAGCAGGTGTGTAGTGGCGCAGGCAGGCCCTGCCTTTACTGGCTGCGATCGTCGTTTTTCGGAAATCTGCATGGCTGCTGGCACTTTCTGGCCTTCCTCCCATAGGTTTGGTGGTAAAAACACCAAGTTGGGTCTTGTTTAGGCGCTGGTGAACGGAACTGGCGCTGGAACCGTGGCTGTGTGGCACGTTGTCCGTATCTGTCGGCGAACTGTGCCTGTAGAGCCGCGACGTTCTCTGTTAACGTCTTCAATAGGTCCACAGGGGCCATTGTGCACTCAAGAATCCGGTCACGTGTTGCTGAATTGATGGTGGCCATCTTGTCGGCGAGGTTCGCGACGTCACCTAGTGACAGGTGATCATGACCGATGATTGCCAATTGTATAGCGTGCGGGAGGCGAGACGTCCAAATGGTGCGTAAAACCGAGTCGGATATGGCTTTCTCTGCGAGGGCCCGCAGTCTCCGGAGAAAAGAGCTGGGAGTTTTGTCCCCTATGTCTTCCGACATTAGTAGCTGAATGCGACTGCTTGCTGGAAGACTCATTCGTTGGATTAATTGCGTTTTTAGCTCAGTGTATGGGTTTACTGGTACTGGGGCAGCTAACAAATCTGAGATCTTGCTGAGGGTACTTTGGTCGAGCGCTGAAAGGACGTGGTAATATTTCGTCGTTTCCATTGTGACCCCAGCAAGTGCGAACTGAGCCTCCGCTTGAGTGAACCACAGTGCCGGTGACAGGTTGGCCGACTGTGTCCAGAAGGGTGGAAGCTTGACCGAGACTGCCATCGTACTAGCAGGGCCTGTCATCTTGGTTGTAGCCGTGGGTGTCGGTGTTGTGGCTGTAGCAGTTGTAGCTGTAGCGGTTGTAGCTGTAGCGGTCGTAGCTGTAGCGGTCGTAGCTGTAGCGGTTGTAGCTGTAGCGGTTGTAGCTGCAATGGTTGTGGCTGTGGTCTGCGGCATCTTGCAGGTTGTGGCTGTGCTGCTGCGGCGAATGTAGCTGCTCCGGGGTGGTTTCCACCGCCTATGACCGGATGAGACGTTCTGGAGGCTGGAACTGGAACTGGATCGGGCTGGAACTGGAACTGGCTGGAACTGGAACTGGCTGGAAGCTGGAACTGGAACTGGCTGGAACTGGAACTGGCTGGAACTGGAATCTGGAAGGCTGCTTGTTCCGTTGTCGAGGGTCACCAATGTGGCTTGTCGAAGGACGATGCAATTGAATAGGCAGTGTAGACTTGAATTGGTTTGTATTGCAGTGCTTCGACTCAAGTTAGAGTAATTTAACACACAGTGGTTACAATATGAGCTGTGAGACGAGAACGATACATGCTTACAATTAATATTGAATTTGATCCAGCCTGCTTCCATATAGAAAAACCAACTCTGTGTCCACAGCTAAAGGAGCTGATGAGACACAGAGGGTAGATTAAAGATATTATTGAATAAGAGAAATAAATACGTAAAAGGAAGATTGAGGAATATTGAATTATCTGAATGTGAACAGCGCCATCTACCGGGAAAAAGGTGAAGCTGGAAGCAGACTGGTTATTACACATGTGGGACTAAGTGGTCCCCACAACCCCATTTAAATAGGTTACCTAATTTCCCAAGGTTTTGATTTCGATCAAAAATTTGCTTTTTTGAAAATTTTATGGATAATCCCAATGCATTGCTTACCACACCATTATTATTATTAATACGTTGCATTGTATTATTTGTCGGTCATTCTATACAATGCTATATATAGGCCACATGCAGGGTGCATTATGAAAGTAATGTGCATAATTTTTTTGTGACGCGACTATCCATCGCAGCGCGCTGTACAGCTGCCCCAATTGCCAAGGTCATTGCCAGAGGGGAGGTCTAGGGGGTCTGGACCTCCCCCCCCCCCCGAAATATTAGCAGCGTACACTAGATAGAATGAAGTTTTAAATATACTGAGGTTACCTCACCTCCCAGGTTACCTCGCTCCCCCCCGAAAATAATTCTAGCTCCGGCCTTGCCAACCCCTTTGCGATATACAAAATCCATAGGAGCCCGATGTTTAACCATAGGACAATAATTTACCATGGAACTATACATATAAAAAATACAGTATGCCTACCTATAATTATTAATAAATAGGAAAGCATATAAATTATGGGTTCACTGGTCCCGGTCATTTTACATACAGTGAAAGAAATTAAATGCCTGTCAGCAGAATAAAATATTTTGGGTAAAATGGTCAATCCGTGGCCTCGCTGTGTGCTCAAAAACCCCTTTAAAATACTAATAAATAATGAAAGAGGATACCGAGATACAGGGATTCCAATTAAACCCTTCATTAGGTTCATTCAAAGTTAAGTCCACATTCCAAATTCTCTGCCTCACATAAAATGCGTCGTTTCGTCCCACCCAAAAGTTTGTAAAGTACCGTATGTTGAGTGACGGATTGCCCATTGGGCAAAGGGGGCTGCAGCCCAGGGTCTCGCCGAATCAAGGGTCCCCAAAACGAAGAAAATATAAATAAACTACAAAAATAAGATGTACGTATAGTAGGCTAATTAAATTAGAAAACTGTCTTAATGTAAACCACTTTTCAAATTTGGCGCCAAAAATCAGCAGGACGTGGCAGCAGACAATATAGTATATTATAGGGCCTCCTAGCCTAATATAGCCCAGGGCCCAATACAATACAATGCAATACAATATATATTTCCTTTAAATTATACAATACATGTAAAGTATAAGATAAAATCGTCAGAGTATCGTCAAAATCAGGTAGTTCTGTCATTGTCATTGTGCTAGTGCCTCAGTGACAGTGTAGAAAGCTTTCTCTAAGAGATGGTTTCTAAGCAATTTAGGGAAGTTAAAAGCATTTCTCGCCACTCTCAGTTCAATCGGGAGTTTCTAAGGTAGGCGAAACCTTGTAGTATAGGATCCAGTCGCTCACACTTGGCTGTGCGTGGCGCTGGCCTTACAAGATCTCCCCGTTGCCTCGTGTTGTAGTTGTGAGTGTCCACGTTTTGTTTAAATGTCCCTCACACCTCAAGCATTATGATATGTAAGATGCAGCTAAATATGTACAGACTTGGGGCTGTCATGATTTTTAATTATTTGAAGTGTGAGCGACAACTGTCACGGGGTCCCAGTTTTAGCATGTATCGCACTCCCCTCTTTTGAAGCCTGAGTACAGCGTCCATGTTCCCTACGGAGGTCCCCAGGCCAATATGCTGTAGTTAATATGGCTCATTACAAGTGAGTGGTAGGCCTGGAGAGTTACCTCTGGAGGACACACAGGCGCCTGACTACAAAGAGGTTACTATTTAGTTTTTTTTTAATAGCTCAGCCACGTGTTTATTCCAGTTTAAGTCCTTGTCAACTTGCATTCCTAAGAATCTGACGCTGTCAGTTGCAGTTACTGGTTGTCCTGCTATGCATGGGTATATGTCAAGCTCAGGTTGGGAGTTAGAGAACACTGCTAGTAGCGTTTTTGTTTCGTTTTGCAAGAGCACATGTGTCCCGTTCATATTTAATCCGGCACTGCGTATGTAACAGCCCGCATAGCCTATAGCCTAAGCATCAAAGTGACCGATAGCTGAGGTTATTTTTTCATTTTTATTTTTTTAATTGGGGTACACCATGGCATTAGGCTTCCACCATCAGCTTTCGTGCAGCCCAATACAAAACATAGTCTGGTAAACCTCTGCTACTGACGAGAGCCTGGCACGTCTTGAGGTGTTCTCCGTCCATCTCTTCCCGGGTGTCGCATAAAGGGCAGAAAGGCTCCGCTGCTACACCTATACGGTGAAGATATTTTTGAAGGTAGTCATGACCCGTAGTTAACCTAAAAAGGTTATTTGGATACATTCAACGAATTGTAGGCTGTGCGTTTTATCTTTTATTACAAAAAAAGAAGGTTTTTGACCTGGAAAAGCTTATCATCACGGCTATCTCTATTCTCCTTTTCCCTATACTTTCACCACCCTGTCACATCTATGAAATCGTTCATACTGAACTCTACCTGACGCAAAGCAATGTTTGCTAAGTGGTTTTTCCCATCGCTATCATCATTTATTATTCCAAAATATACAATGGAGCGGCAAAAAGTGTCGCCGTCTCCATTCCCTGTCGAAGATTTCTGTAAACTCAGTTGACAGCCTCAGCAGATAAATTATAGGTCACAAGAACATTTTCTTTTTCAATTTATCAAAAAAATAAAATAAAAAATTGTTGAACACTCTTTCAACGGTTACTCTACTCGAGACTGTTTACTCGAATTTTATGTCTTCAGCATTGCTAACACAGATGGCCATTGCGAGATTTTATTCTGTTGTTATAGTGGAATGTTTCTGCTTTGCTTAAGCTAAGTGGGTACTTTTCTTATATGTGTTAAGGACAACCTATAGATGAACATTTTGTTTATTGGCGTTCTAGCTCCGTGGCGTAAAGCAGGTAGCCTAAACCGTCTTATATGGCTCAATGTAGGCACCCTCAGAATATAATATAGGTCTCTATACTGTATAGACTGTGATGTTCAACAATAATAACATTTTACAGACTCCAACTTTCACCCGAAAGGTTGTTGGTTCGAGTCCCAAACTTGCTATATTTTCTGGCCATGCTTCGGAGGGCATTTACGGCAGGTGGTCCCGGGCTTTCCTAGTTGAGTGTAACCTAACTCCGCTAGGTTGGCTTAGGTAGTATAGAACAAAAAAAGTCAATATTTATTTATTAATTTGGGACTCGAACCAACAACCTTTCGGGTGAAAGTTGGAGTCCATTCGACATTCTACATGTCCTGATTATATTGAATAATATTGATATATTGAATAAAAGCAATGCTATATGCAATAAAGTGAGCTCATAGACCTGTTCGGTGTAGTCCAACGACTAAGACCATGCTCCGATGCTTGGACAGCCGTAAATTGTGGGTTCAAATGCCGCCAAGTACAGTTTTCTAAATCCTCTAATTTTGCTTTTAACGAGGAGGTTACCACTTCAACCAAGGTTAGTTTAATGTCAGTGTATCGTGTATTCCATATTTAATACTGCAATATAATATTGAATAAAGTCAAAGCTTTATGCAATAAAGTGAGCTCACTGACGTGTTTGGTTAGGCGCCCATTCCACCGACCGGCTAGGGCTATTTACATAAACGGTGACGTGGCAGCAGACATTCAAGACTTAGGTGGCATTTCCACCGACCTCGCATTGCAAAATGTAAATGACATTGACGGAAATTAGAATTTTTCTTTTTATAGAAATCTATTAAAATGTTTGTACTTAAAATATCCCATGACGCCATTTTTTAATTTAAGTTTGTTTGTTTGTGATTTTACTGTATGATCATCGATCAATTTTAACTATGGCAAAAGAGGAAAATAAACATTTCCGTCAATTCTGCAATACGAGGTCGGTGGAAACCCCGCCTAAGTCTTGAATGTCTGCTACCACGTCGCCGTTTTTGTAAATTGCCCTAGCCGGTCGGTGGAATGGGCGCCTTAGATAGGTTGTTTAGCTGTGCTAACCTTTCTAGCAATACGAAGCCCCCAAGACCGGAGTCATGCCACACCTGTAGACCAACTCAAGTAAACCATTCTAAACCACAACTACCAATAGTAACCAAATAAGCCATCACTTACACACACACACCAACCGGCGCAAATCCTCGAAAGAGTTCCGCGCCTAGTTGAGGATTTAGCAGACAGTGTACTTGTCGCGGGATTGTGGTCCAGTGGTTAAGACAATGCCCCAGATAGGCGTAGATCGTGGGTTCAAAAGCCACAAAGTCCAGTTTTTCTGAAGAGGGGAGTGTGGTACATGCTAAAACTGGGACCCCGTGACAGTTGTCGCTCTCACTTCAAATCATTAAAAATCATGACAGCCCCTAGTCTGTACATATCTAGCTGCATCTTTCATATCTTAAAGCCTGAGGTGTGGGGACATTTAAACAAAACGGGGACACTCATAACCTACAACACGGGGCAACGGGGAGACCTTGTATAAGACCAGCACCACGCACAGCCAAGTGTGAGCGACTGGATCCTATACTACAAGGTTTCGCCTACCTTAGAAAACTCCCGATTGAACTGAGAGCGGCGAGAAATGCTTCTAACTTCCCTAAATTGCTTAGAAACCATCTCTTAGAGAAAGCTTTTTACACTGTCACTGAGGCACTAGCACAATGACAATGACGGAACTACCTGATTTTGACGATATTCTGACGATTTTATCTTATACTTTACATGTACCGTATTGTATAATTTAACGGAAATATATATTGTATTGTATTGTAATGTATTGAATCCTCTAGTTTCGGTTACCTCTAACTTCCTCTACATAGCCCAGGTTTCTACCAACTGGATTATTCAAGAACTGCGTATACACAATCCGAGATAAAATTCAAATCACGACAATCTCACTTTAACCCTTGAGAATCGGTTCGGTTGCTTTACAGTTTATGATGGAATGGTTTTACGACAGCACATCAAATGCTTGGCTGGAAGCCAGTGCTGTGTAAATCTTTGCCCTGCCACAAACACAGAATTCACCGTACGAAATTAAAATCTGGGAAAACTATAATTTGGCCATATGGAAAAACTCAACAAAGCTATCGGACTGCTGTGTATATTCATATGAATAAACTGCATAGATGAGGTTCCGCATGTTTTTTGCTTTCCAATTTATACGTAGTATAAGGAAAGCTTTGTGATGGTCGAAATTTTCGATTCCGAGATTTCAACGGATTTACCCGTTTTGAGGTCCCAGGAACCCAAAAAATTGGTTTTTCCGAAATGTCTCTGTCGCTCTGTCTGTCTGTCTGTTCATCAATTTCCGGGCAAACTACTCGGTGGATTTGTGTGAAATTGGACATGTAGGTTCATAAAAATCATACCTCGGGACCATTTAGTTTTATTTTGGGCTAACTCAATTTGGGGGGCTTTATTTTCAAAAAACTACAAAAAAAAAAAAACATTTAAAAAACTTATTTCTCAAAAACGGCTCCAACGATTTCTTTTAAATTCACATATATTCTAGTCGCTATTAATGTTGATAAAATGCGGGGGGTCGCTTACCCCTTGATAGTTTGCTTCTGGGGGTAAAAAAAAATAACTTATTTTTATGAAAAATGACTAAAACAGAATTTTTCTGCGAAACCTTTCTATCGATGATTTCTACCTTCAGGCATGTTTTAGGTGTTAAATTGAGTAACGAAACCGGACAGTTTGCTTTCCCAAAAACTATTTGGTTTTGTGCAAAAAAAATTTTTTTGAAAAAATGAAGGCAAATTCACGCCGAAATGCATTGCGTGCCCTGCCATTATTGCTGTGTGGTAATGTGTTGGTCTGTCGTATCTAGAATTTACGTCACCGCCAGTGACGTTAGGTGTACGACCCCCCCCCCACCCCCCGTGATATCCGAAATTTAACCATAGGAAAATTATTTACCATGAAATTAATCATTTTCTCTCCCTACTAAATATATAAATTGGAAAGCATGTTCGAGTAAACTCGGACCGGTTCTTTTTTTTGTTGCTTTTTTTATTGATAATTACGTTGTATTTTTTTATGGCGCGGGATTCTTTAAGTGGGGGTTTCTGGTATACCTGTAGGTGGTGCACTGGACAACGAGGTTGCCCATGGGACTGTCTGAGATAGTACATAAATGAATAAATATTGACTTTTTTCGTTGTATTACTAAGCCAACCTAGCGGAGTTAGGGCTATAATAATAAAGCTCTCTCTTCCACTCAACTAGGAACTGCCTGCTATAGCCTACATGCCCTTCGAAGCATGGCCAGAAAATGTAGCTAGCGTGGGACTCGAACCAACAACCTTTCGGGTGAAAGCCGGAGTCTGTACCACTACTCTGCATGTCCTGATCTGTCCATATGTTATGGTCTGTGTTTGAGAGTCCATGATACGTTGTATAGTTGTATAAGATAAGGAAACCTTTGTGATACGGTCGAAGTATTAGATTTGGAGATTTCAATCGGGGCATTACGCACTCGAAGATTGTTCCAATATTTAATTCAATAAATATGTTAACATCAATAAAAATTCGAAAGTGTAATACTTAAGCCTGAGTGTTCAAAATGTTTTGTAAACAAGAAAATTTGCTGATTTTTCGACGAAACTAATTTATTGCTTGTTCCACAGATACAAAGATAACAAAGTGAACAGATAAAAAACTCATACAAAATACAAGTTATCGCAGGAAGTTTATATTTTCTGAACTGAAATATTATTACCTTAGAAAAATTGGACAAAGAGCCTTAAAGTGATTTTGTAGCACAGTTGTAAATCTGTAGGGAAAATCGACAGCTTTCACAGAAAGCTCGTATTTTTTAAGATTTTTTCATCTGTTCCCTTTGTTATCTTTGTGGCTGTGGAACGAGCAATTAATTAATTTCGTCCAAAAATTACGATAATTTCTTGTTTACAAAACATTTTGAACACTCAGCCTTAAATTCTGATTCAAATCGTATATTTGTATATAGGCTACTTCAACATACGCATTCCAAATATTTCTTCGATCGAATAAATATTGGGTCGAATAAATATCTGAATGTGTTCTCCGGGCCGATGGATTTACACGTTTTGAGGTACCAGAAACCCAAAAATGTTTTTTTAATTAAATGTCTGCCTGTTTATCCGCATTTGCCTGTTCGTCAAATTGTGAATAGGCCAATACTGAATTGAACATAAAGAACAAAACTTATTCTTATTAATTTTCTTGTAAATTGTATTAATACATAACACACACCTAATCACCTTCGTAACAAAGTTAATGAAACACTGCACCGGTCCTAATACGTGGGAACACAGTTCTGTTATTTCCTCATAAATGTGGAATTTAATTTAATTCAATTTTGTATTTAATGATTCATTTTATGTAAACCTGTATTGTCTTGAAGAATGGAATAAAATTTATGTGATTTGATTGTTTCTAACTATAAGGTCAGAACAGTAAGAGTTAACAATTGTTAAAGTGCTGAGCTATGGGAAATCAGGTATAGGGGTCGTTGAATGTGGTTGGAGCTGTGAAGCTGCGGTTTTCATTGGTAGCGCCGGCCGCCATCTTGATTAAACGTGACATTACAGCTCCCCCCCCCCCTTACCCACGGCCCGCACTCAATCGAATTTTCCGGTGTTTGCAAACCTTTCAACTTGTCGCATCAATCCCATCTATCCTTTCCTGCTTAAGAAACTATCCGATATTTCGCTATCTGTATTTTGTGTACAATCCGGGTATTTTGCTGACCACTTCTTCTTCTCCCAATATCACAAATAGAACAGTTGCCAAGAACGAGATGAAGGCGATATAGTAATAACGTTCTAAAGCATTTTTATGGACCTAGTCCTAGGCCTTGTCCAATGCCAACCACCCCATGGATTTCGGATTTTCACTTCCAAATCTCTGTGGCTGTGGAACGAGGAGTTCTGAAAATAATAACTGCCCATTTTTCACCCCTCCAACGTCTTAAAATTTAAAGTCCCTTTTTGTTGTCCTTTTTTTAATAGATTTTTCAACCAAGATCACTTCCATATCTCTGGGGCTGTGCACGAGATGTCAAAAATACTATGTTGCACATTGTGAAAAAAAAATCAGCTACCGGCCATAAGGAAAAATGTAAATTCAAAAAATAATTTGAACATGCGTCAACTCCACCACAGTACAAGTAGCCCCACCGCATGTTGGTATCGGACGATGCCCGGTGTGTTTGCATGATGTGATTTTCCCATATCGTGCCACGCCAAGTACTAGCCAAGCCTCATGTATCGTCACTTCGGTCGGTAGAAGTTCGTGCATGCACGCTAGGCACGTTTGTCGTCTAATGGTCACCCATGGAAGTACTAACCACTCCCGATGTTTCTTCACATCGGACATCGGTCCAAAACCGGTGCGGCTGACAAGGTACTGGTCGTTGACAAGGATGAGCACTCATTTACCCCTATTTACCTGCAGTACCTGCATGGGGTTGTTTTGTCAATGAGGTTCATTTGTGACGTCATTTTGTAGATGGCAGCACCAGTTGCACTGATATCAAAGCGTTGATTTTTCCATAAGCCTCAATACTATTTTAAAATTATTGCTTTCCAATTTATACGTAGTATAAGGAAAGCTTTGTGACGGTCGAAATTTTCGATTCCGAGATTTCAACGGATTTACACGTTTTGAGGTCCCAGTAACCCAAAAAAGTGGTTTTTACGAAATATCTGTCTGTCTGTCGGTCTGTCTGTCTGTTCATCTATTTCCGGGCAAACTACTCAGCCGATTTTGATGAAATTATGCATGTAGGTTTACAAAAATCATACCTCGGGACTATTTATTTTTATTTTGGGCTAACTCAATTTGGGGGGGTTTTATTCTCAAAAAACTACAAAAATACGTCAAAAAAATTATTTCTCAAAAACGGCTCCAACGATTTCTTTTAATTTCACATACATTGTAGTTGTTATTAATGTCGATAAAATGCGGGGGGGGGGGCGCTTGACCGTTGATAGATTTCTTCTGGGGGTATAAAAATAAAAATAACTAAATTTTAATGAAAAATGACTAAAAAATCATTTTTCTGCTAAACCTTTCTTTCGATGATTTCTACCTTCTGACATGTTTTAGGTGTGTAAACGAGTAACGAAACATGACAGGTTGCTTCCCCAAAAAAGTATTTAAAAGTATTTGGTTTTGGTCACAAAAAATGCTTTTTGAAAAAATGGTAGAAATTCACGGTCAAATGCATTGCGTGCCCTGCCATTATTACTGTGTGGTAATGAGTTGGTCTGACCGGTCTGGAATGTGCAATGTCATCGATTAATTCAGTGCTTTGGGATAGGTGATATCCTAGGCGATTGCCAGAGGTGGTCCTTGGGTTCCGGACCCCCCCCCCCCCCTTCCCCAATGGTTACAGCGTACACTAGATAGAATGGAGTTTTAAAGATTTTTAAATTTATTGAGGTTACCTCACCTCCAGTGACGTCAGGTGGACCCCCCCCCCCAGAGATATCCCAAATTAAACCATAGGAAAATTATTTACCATGAAATTAGTTATTTTCTCTAACTTTCTACTAATTCATAAATTGGAAGGCATGTTCGAGTAAACTCGGACCGGTTCTTTTATTTATGTATTATATTAAAGTGATATTTTCTATAAATCATGGAGAATATATATATATTAAATTATATGCAGTGAAATAAGGTCCAGGCATAGTAAAAATATTATAAAAAATATTAAAAGAATTAATTAGATGCTAAGAGCTTAGCTTTCACATGCAAACGGCGGCCATTTTGAATAATATGGATATCGGTTTGTCGTCAGCGAACCTAGTGACCAAAACTGTCCCTACAGAACCTCATTGTTATCTTGCTGCTAGGTACCTATGTACATGCTACTATAACCATGTTTTCCTAATACTTTGTCTCATTTTTCATGTTCGACGTTAATTATGAAATCAAATTAAATTTGGAAAGTAGTCTGTCCCTATGTCTAGTTTTTTTTTACTATTGCTTACCTTACTATTACGTAATTAGGAAAGCTGGTCCAAAATTATGATTTCGGGATAAAATCCCAGGAACCCAAAAAAGTGGTTTTTACGAAATGTCTGTCTGTCGGTCTTCATTTTCGACAAATTTCGTTAATACTGTCCCATTTATGCGTAGTATATAAATAAATAAATAAGCATTTATTTGCAAACAAAGTTCAATGATATGCAAATCTTAACCTTTGTGATGGTCAAAATTTTCGATTTCGGGATTTCAAATACTTACGCGTTTTGAGGTCCCAGGAACCAAAAAAGTGGTTTTTACGAAATGTCTGTCTGTCGGTCTTCATTTTCGACAAATTTCGTTAATACTGTCCCATTTATGCGTAGTATATAAATAAATAAATAAGCATTTATTTGCAAACAGACAAAGTTCAATGATATGCAAATCTTAACCTTTGTGATGGTCAAAATTTTCGATTTCGGGATTTCAAATACTTACGCGTTTTGAGGTCCCAGGAACCAAAAAAGTGGTTTTTAAGAAATGTCTGTCTGTCGGTCTTCATTTTCGACAAATTTCGTTAATACTGTCCCATTTATGCGTAGTATATAAATAAATAAATAAGCATTTATTTGCAAACAGACAAAGTTCAATGATATGCAAATCTTAACCTTTGTGATGGCCAAAATTTTCGATTTCGGGATTTCAAATACTTACGCGTTTTGAGGTCCCAGGAACCAAAAAAGTGGTTTTTACGAAATGTCTGTCGGCGCGTCTGTCTGTTCGACGATTAGTGGTCAAACTATACATTGAATTTCGATGAAATTTTGCATTTGGTTTGAAAAAATCATGGGACGGTTTTTGTCATATTTTGGGCGAACTCAAAACAAAACTCGCTTGCCTCTTGATAGTTTAGTCCCGCGTTTCCAAACAATGATTTGCTTTGAACCAAAAATTATTTTTGAAGAAATTATGGATATTTTATGCCAGTGGCGTAAAAAAGTTTGGGGCCCTTGTCCAGTGCACCACCCCCTATATTTTTTTTGCAATTACACTAGGACTATTATTGGAAAATAGAAATAAAAATGGCATGTCACAATATTGTTTTATTATGCAGTTAGTAGCCCACATTAGTTTAAACGTATGATACACATACATTATTATAATATAGACTACATAATTATATGCGTTCTTTAAGTCCTGGTCACCTCCCAATTAATCGTGCAACTTTAGCCTACTAAGTTCTCCAAGTGGTTCGGAATCCATTACAATTAGGAAGTCCATCCTGTCAGTCCACTCACCTTCTCCCAAAGGTGAAAGAGCCCTTAGGGTGCCTAAAGTTAATAAACAGACTCACTCTCCCCACCAGGCTAACTGGGTTGCTTAAAGCAGAAATGCTGAAAGCAGGAGTTGGAAAACAACATTTTCCGCCTGGCATGGGGACACGTAACCTTATCTTCACTGGCAGAAAAACAGGTCTAACGGGCATGTTGCTCACCGCAATATCCGAAATAGAGCAGTGGTAAGGAAGAGTATCCTCAGGACATTTAGAGTAGTGGTACAGACTCAGACTTTCACCCGAAAGGCTGTTGGTTCGAGTCCCACACTTGCCATATTTTCTGGCCATGCTTCGGAGGACATGTAAAGCAGGCGGTCCCCGGCCTTCCTAGTTGAGTGTAAGAGAGGGCTTTATAGCTGTAACTCCGCTAGGTTGGCTTAGTAATAGAACAAAAAGTCATTATTTTATTTTTTATTCACTTGCAGGCCCCAGGCCTAGACCGTCATTGGAATGTCGTGTCTTGCTATATACTGTATATAAGTGCACAAACGTTTGAATACTGTATGCAATTATGTTGAAGAATCAAAATAGTCTCATAAAACAAGCCCGAATAAATATGATTACACTGCAATTTTAGTAAGAATACGATTATTGCTGAGATCCGTAAATTTTATTATCAAATCCAGACAGGGTAACATGACAGACTTTGCATGTAAATTTGTCGTCGTAAATAATCTGATTAATAAAAGAAGATGGTAAGAGATTACATTATAAAATACGTACGATACCGTCTACAAAGGATATCTCCAGTCGTGGGGTATAAATTACAATTTTTAGTAAATTCACTTATACCGTACATGATATTATTATATTAGTACGGATTATGTTGGTACATATCTTCAGCGTTAACAATATCAGCGATTGGTTGGCAGCAACTCCCTGCATATCATCCTCCAGCTCTCGAGCTCCTGCGTCTTCCTTCATGAATTTCATCTTCGGCAGCCTACTATTGGTTTCATCCATACATACATATACATTCATAGTATTGTACTATTAACTAACCCCCCCCCCCCCCCCCGTCACTGAATTCCTAGGTACGCCCTTGATGATAATCCATTCGTTAAGGAAGGCCCGGGACCGCCTGCTTTACAAGCATGTACAGAAAAGTGTTAGTAAGTGTGGGACTTGAACCAACAACCTTTTGGGTGAAATTTGGAGTCTGTTCCTTTACTCTACATGTCCATTATAGATTCATTCAAAGTCAAGCTCATTCAAAAATGAAATAAGTCATTTCGTTCCACCCAGCAAAAGTTTGTAAAGTACGGTATGTTCCAGCCCACATCATGTATGCATAAAGGGTCCCTGTCTAAAGGACCATGCCATGCGAGTACTGTACAATATATATGAAAGGAGCGACAGACTGTAAATTCCTTAAATCCCCTGCAGCCACAAAGTTATCTAATTGTATCACTACAATATATTGTAATTTGCTCCGTCCGTTACGCTCTACATACAATACATTGTATTCAAATTTCCTCTTCTAACTGCTATGTTGCAAGTTAGACACTGTTGTTAATTTGCATACTCCCAGGCTTACCCATGGCCGTGAGATGGCTTATTTCAGCATGAGGCAAGGCTTGAAAATGGCACCCCTTTCAAAACAAGCCAAAAGTACCTGCTAGTAAATTATAAAATTACATTCCAATAATTGATACGAAAACATAATAGAGGAATTGCTCATCTAAAAAAACTGGTACGGGACTGGTAGAGGATCCTCTCTCCTGAGCGTTACTTTATTTTTGGGATATTGTGGTTAGCGACATGCCCGGGCTGTGTTTTTCATTACCAGTGAAGGTAAGGCACCCACTACGACTGCGTGGACCCAGGTTAGGTGGAATTTTACTCCTTTTACACGTTTGTTGAGTTTGAACTTCGATGATCTTGTGCTCTTGCGTTTCATAGCCCAGTTCGCTACCAACTAGACTATTCTTGCTGGCCACCAATAACTTTACAATCGCCCCAAACCATTCACCAGCTCCCATTAGATCAGCAAGTGTGCCTAGCTTGTTTGTTTTCCAACGCATACTTTCAGCATTTATTCTATAAGCAACCCTGTCAGGCTGGTGGGGGGAGTGAGTCTGTTTATTAACTTCAGACACCCTAAGCGCAGACTCCTTCACCTTGAGGAGAAGGGGAGTTGACTGACAGAGTGAACCTCCTGATTATAGTGGATTCCGAACCACTTGGGGAACATGGTAAAGTCACACGATTAATTCGGAGGTAACCACGACTTGACACGCACACAGACTGACTGGTAGTGCGTTATCATGTTCCACTATGTCCCCCTGCCAACGCTGTCCGTACTACTAAGTTTGCTGCAGTTCGGAACAGGCTCTGTTCTAGTGAATTCAACTTGTTATGGCCGTTTGCGAGGAAATTCCTGCCAGCATAATATATTATTATATATATTTATCATCTGCCATGTACACTGTCATTTATGTCATGGAATGTACATTGGGTGTAGTGATCAGATTGGTCCAACTGCAAGTCGCTGCAACCTACAAGTCAACATTACCGACAAGAAGAACTGTGTTTTAGGCAGCTACACACCGTATGTTAATTGCTGATATTAAAAGAAATACGTTAACAAGAAGAGGAAATGAGAAGAAAAATTATTAATTTCCAAACTATTTGGTTGGGTAATAATTAAAGATTAATTATGCTAATGTTAGCAAGTATTTTCTCATCTAATCAGCAATTCTTTCAGCACTAAATGAGTCGATTCATTGCAATTAAGGTCTGCAAAATATTTAATGGACGTGCTGGATTTGCTGGTCTAATTTGAAAATGCGGAAGAAGGGTAATGTTATTTAGTAGCTGCAATTTGCCTTCATTAGACTTGCCTTTGCAGCTTTGTGTGCTGCAGACGGGGCCGGGATTACTTAAATTTTAACTGATGACAAGCTTTTATTGAACGCTTGAAACAGTATGATCAACGAGTAGAATTAGTATGAAGAAGAAGAAAAAATAATAATATGGATAATGTGACTCTCGTAGACCAAGCAGCAACAAAAGGTTTGGCCACGCACAGAGAATGGGATGAAAAGAAAGGAGCATCTGGAGGCTGGCAGACAACACTTGAAGAAATAATTGAGCAACTGTCCTAGAAAAGAGAGGAAACGGAGGCTGAGTTAAAGGCGACACAAATCAACCGGGTGAAATATAACAATAAATGAACCCGATGTGACCCAATCACGCTGAGTATACGTGGAACGACGAATAAGAAGAAAAACAGAAGAAGAAAATGAAGAAATCAAAGAAGAAGAATAGGAAGAGGAAGCAACTGGCCTAGAAAAGAGAGGAAACGGAGGCTGAGTTAAAGGCGACACAAATCAACCGGGTGAAATATAACAATAAATGAACCCGATGTGACCCAATCACGCTGAGTATACGTGGAACGACGAATAAGAAGAAAAACAGAAGAAGAAAATGAAGAAATCAAAGAAGAAGAATAGGAAGAGGAAGATGTTGATGGAGAAGAAGAAGAAGAAGGGAAAGTGGAAAATGAAGAAGAAGATGGAGAAGAAGAAGAAGAAGAGGAAGAATACGATGAAAATGGAGAAGATGGAGATGGAGTAGCAGAAGAAAAAGAAGAAGGGAAAGTGGAAAAGGAAGAAGGCGATGAAGATGGAGAAGTTGGAGATGGAGCAGATGAAGAAGAGGAAGGGAAAGTGGAAAAGGAAGAAGAAGATAGAGAAGAAGGAGAAGAAAATGATGGACGAAGAAGAAGAGGAAGTGGAAGAGGAAGAAGACGATGAAGATGGAGATGGAGAAGAAGAAGAAGAAGGGAAAGTGGAAAAGGAAGAAGAAGATGAAGAAGAAGAAAATGAAGAAGACGAAGTAGAAGAAGAAGATGAAGTGGAAGAGGAAGAAGACGATGAAGATGGAGAAGTTGGAGATGGATTAGAAGAAGAAGAGGAAGGGAAAGTGGAAAAGGTAGAAGAAGATGGAGAAGAAGAAGAAGAAAATGAAGTGACGAAGAAGAGGATGTGGAAGAGGAAGAAGACGATGAAGATGGAGAAGATGGAGATGGAGTAGAAGAAGAAGGGTAAGTGGAAAAGGAAGAAGAAGATGGTGAAGAAGAAGCAGAAGAAGAAGAAAAAACAATAAAAAAAGAACATGAAGGTTTATACCTGTATTTTTGCAGTCTCGACTCTCAGTAGAAGCCTTTATAATTAAAAAAATTCCATCACGATAAAAAGGCTGCAGCTCGGAGAACTTAAATAATGTGGGGTTACCAGGTCTAACAACGATGAATAATTGCACGTCCTCGACTCTGTTTTATTGCTGCAAATGGTTTCTGCAGGGTTAATTTCAGTTAAAATGAGCTGACGAGTTAGTAAGTTAGAACGATAAGTATCTGCCATCAGCAGTCTCCAAGGGCCAAATCACCATGACGATCGCCAATCTTCGATAGAAGAGGCACTTAAAGATGAAGATGTATTTATTTCTCCTTCCACAACGAAAATACAATACATGGCGAAATTTTGCGGTAACAGTGAAGGGGAAGAATGTTGGTGCTGTCGCAACACCTTGTATACAGACGAAAAGCGACTTGTAAAATGTTGGAAAAGACAGACAATATATTGTGATAAACAAGGAGTGTGATAAGTGTTTGATAACCTTTTTCCTGTACAAACATTCTGTTATCTCGATGTAGCCCTTAAAAGCGGGCAAGAAATACACAAACTTGACCCAGGGGGGGGGGGGGGGTGTAGAGAGAACTATCAGTTTTATGCAACCGACCTATTGTAGAGTGGTGGTATGTTGACTTTCCCCCGAAAGGCTGCAAATACTGGCAGTATACAAGGCCGTGGTACCTATAGATTTGCGGCGGGGGGGGGGGGGGAGTCGAAAGTTTAGACTCTAGAGGCCCTGAATTTTGGTAAATATCGTACAACAAGTAGAAATATAGAAAGAACAGTCATCTTTCGTTTTTTGTTTGTGTATATTTCATCTTGTTCATATTTCTAGTTTGTTTAGTATCTAGCAGCAAGTAATTTTTAATTTTTCATGGGGGTCCCACTGGATCCCCCATAAATACGACCTTGGCGGTATATATGCACAATGTTTTCAGATTGGTTGGACAGCAGGTTCCTGCAAGTCGAGCTATTGTCAATGGCTGCCCGTTATTTTTCACAACATTCTGCACTATTTTTTTTTCAACAGCTACTTTCAGCATTTCCGCTCTAAGCAACACTGTCATGCAGGCTGGCGGAGGAGTGAGTTTTTTTATGAACTTGAATGAAAGGGCAGACTCCTTCGCCTTGGGGAGAAAGGGGAGTTGACTGACAGGGTGGACCTCCTGATTATAGTGGATTCCGAACCCCTTGGGGAACATAGTAAAGTCACACGATTAATTCGGAAGTGACCAGGACTCGACACGCTCTTAAACTGACTGGTGTAGCGCAGCGCGTTATCTTGTCCCACCATCATGTTCTCCTGCCAACGCTGTGCACACTACCAAGTATGCTGCAGTTTTACAAAAGCTCTGGTGGATTGAACTTGATATGTCCGTTGGCTAAGTCTGCATCATGAAGTCAAAGCAATTCCATTGTCTGTTGTAACCATGTGGGATAAACTTTAGTATGATTATCTCATTCAAGCGAAAATGTTCAAAATGTACGTGTTATCAGGGCTTTCTACGTCACTGAACCGAACCTGTGATTTTGGCGCTCAAATGTTTCCCTTTCAGCTGGATATGAATGAAATCCCTGAGGTAAATTTTCAGTTACGGTACCCTACAGTTCATATTTCTTTTCTCTTGTGAACATTTTGTCTAAGAAAAAGTTTACCTTTGATAACTGTCAGTGAAGTAAATGACCTTCTCAAGTCCTATTTTCAAGCCATAAAATAAAATTCATACTTTCCTCATAGGTATACTACGGAGGGACCTATAAATAAATAAATATTGACGTTTTCTTTTACAAAGCCAACCTAGCGGAGTTAGGGACGTAAAGCCCTCTCTTACACTCAACTGGAAGACCCGGGACCGCCTGCTTTGAATGACTTTGAATGAAAAGTAGCTGTGTAGGACTCGAACCAACCAGCTTTCTGGTGAAAGTCGGAGTCTGTATACCACTACTCTACATGTCCTGACTATTGCCCCTAAATAAATAAATAAATAAATAAATAAATAAGGGCTTTTTGTTCTGTTACTAAGCCAACCTAGCGGAGTTAGGGCTATAAAGCCCTCTCTTACACTCATCTGGAAGGCCCGGGACCACCTGCTTTACATGCCCTCCGAAGCATGGCCAGAAAATGTGGGAAGTGTAGGACTTGAACCAACAATCTTTCGGGTGAAAGTCAGAGTCCGTATCACTACTCTACTTGTCCTGACTTATATTAACGTTTTCAACGCAAAAAATGTAGAAAGGCTTGATTAAGCATGGATCATACAGAGTTTTCAGAGTCTTTATGAGCCATTCAGAGTCTTCAAAGTAGTTGAGCTTCTGAGTAATGCCTTATGGTCTCAGAAGCGAAAATTCCCTAATCTGTATCTCCTCCTGGAATAAATGGAAGCGCTTAACGGCTGACTGAACAGATAGGGGACCGAGTTTGAGCCGAGGTAAGCGAAAAACACACATTCTTTTCTGGGCAGGGCACTCTTTTGTCTTGGGGTTGGGAAACTGGCCCAGAAGGCGGAGGAACTCAATGAAGAGTCAACGGCATAGGGATGCAGAAGGCAACGGGAAACCACTTAAATACAATGCGCTAGTATAGTCATTATGGCTACCATTGCTATGATGATTGCCAATCGTCGAAAGAAAAGGCATTAGAACAAATGTTCGGAGCCAACGCAGCTTGCATATCATCTTTGATGGGCTTTTCTTGGACGTAGGCAGAACCTGAAGATGTGCACGCCACTGGCACCCGAGAATGGAAGCTATCGCGGCTGAAGATCGATGGTGTAGTGGCAGCGGCCAAAAGCTAGACCCCCGGGCTGGTTACGCTTACCTAAGTCAAGTAAGTCAGGCTGAATCTTTCCCTTCCAATGACCTTGTTGTTGTATTTTCGAACATGATTGGTATTATTTCTGAATGAATTAGGCCGTTGACAAAAGCGTGTACACGCGTCCTCAAGGTCAACCTACACCGGCTATAAGCGACAATGAACAAACTGAGACAAGCTCATTATTGGCACGGTGTAACAGGCACGACTTCACCAAGTTCGGGTGAGAGTATGGCGCCCGCTTAAAATCCACTCTCGATCAATAAGGGGGGAAGTCAAACCGCAGCACTGAGTTAGATGAACGCCAAGGGACTCGATATACTGTTAAAAAACCAAAATGGGATTTTGATTGCTTTGGCAAGACAAAAGAAGGAAAAGGCTATCCTTTTTTTGGATTTTTTTGTATAGCGAGAGATTGCGCTGCTTTGTTCCCAAAATTTATGTGAAAGGGTGTCCCGTGTCCACTTTAATTGCTTGGAGGTTTGAATGAATCTCAAAATTTTTGACCAATGTTTTTTTTTTTGTGTGGTAATTTTTCACCTTTTCTATACAATTTAGAGTTTCATTCATTCTTTATATAGGCATACTGCATACGCGATGCCATATTAATTGCCTTATGTAAGCTTTCAGGAATTCGAGCAAATCATGATGTGAGCCAATCTTTACAAGGTGGTCACGACAATAATTATGAATAAATAAATAAATAAATAAATAAATAAATAAATAAATAAATAAATAAATAAATAAATAAGGCCTTCTTTGTTCTATTACTAAGCCGCCTTAGCGAAGTTAGGACTATAAAGCCCTCTCTTACACTCAACTAGGAAGGTTCGGGACCGCCTGCTTTACATGCCCAGAAAATGTAGCCACTGTGGGAGCTGAACTGAGAACCTTTCTGGTGAAAGTCAGAGTCCGTACCCAGAGGCATAGCTGAGACATGATATTTATATTTATTTATTTATACATAATATATATTATTTTTAATAGATGCTGACTGCAGAAGATTGTCCATGTGTTTGTCGTCTGCCAACAAAACCCTTGTTTATTTTTACAGTTTACGTAGCTGTATGGTGCCCATTCCATTGACCGGCTAGGGCTATTTCCAAAAACGGTGACGTGGTAGCAGACATTCAAGACTTAGGTGGCGTTTCCACCGACCTCGCATTGCAGAATTGACGGAAATGTTTATTTTCCTCTATGCCATAGTTAAAACTGATCAATGATCATACAGTAAAATCACAAACAAACAAACAAACTAAAATTAAAAAATGGCGTCATGGGATATGTTAAGTACAAACATTTTAATAGATTTCTATAAAAAGAAAAAATCTAATTTCCGTCAATGTCATTTGCATTCTGCAATGCGAGGTCGGTGGAAACGCCACCTAAGTCTTGAATGTCTGCTACCACGTCACCGTTTTTGTAAATAGCCCTAGCCGGTCGATGGAATGGGCGCCTATATGAGTTGGATACTTGTGCCAATTAAAATTTGAATTTCTCTTTACACACACCGACTTGGCAAGTTGGTTACATAAGAATAAAACATTAGTAAAATCTTATTTAAAATCAACTTTATTTAGTTTTTTTCTTTGTACGGAACTCTGCTTTTGCCCACTGAGCAAAGGCAAATTGCCAACTTTCGCAATTTTACCGATTATTGGGGGGAGGCCCCCCCCCCCCCATACTCCCCAGTGACCGTGCCACTACTCTACTTGTCTTATTATCCTATTTAAACATTTCCTATACAAAGCGAACGGCAGCATAGTGTATACGCGGAGGGGGGTGGGCATATGCCTTTACTGATGCTCGACCATTCTCCAAACAGCCTTCTACAATACTAATTAACCCATATCGATTGATATTTCCACGCACCTTTTGCTGCGCCTCTTAAATGCATGGCCTGTAAATATTTTTCAAATCTTCCCGCGGGGGAGTTGTTTAAAGAGAAAACGGCGGGAGCTGACAACGGAGTCACGGTTTCCGCGCTCGGGGGCTCTTACTCAGAAAAACAAACCCAGAAAATGCTGTCGCAGCTCAAGCTCTGCATAACATAAGGGGTACTCATATATACCTCTGACAAAGGGGAAATGTCTCGGAACTTTGAAATTAGACATAAATCTTATCGTGGTCAGGTAGTACCTGAAGTCAGGAATCATCCGATAAAACGGTTCACCAGAAAAATTATTTTTCAGTCATTTTTCATAAAAATCGAGAGTTTTGTTTATTCTTTTGTTGATGTCCCCTGAAGCAAACTGTGAAGGGTGATGCGGCATAGCGCGTTTTAATTAGATTAATCAGGCCTATAAATATACTGCTGGTGAATTTAAAAGAAATTATTGACGCAATTTTAGAGTTTTTTTTTTAGTTTTTGAGGTATAAAACCTCCAAAACTGAGTTACCGTCAAACCGCCTATATTGGGTCAGAGAGTGTATTATGGGTCAGCGCGCTAAAATGCTTAAAAAAAGTTATTCTAGAACCACCGACAAGCATCATGGCGATGTTGATGTCTGTAAACACAGTAGTACAATAACTAAAGTAAATAATTTAGGCAAAAGTGAGGCACTCCTATAATGGCAAGTTAGTTTATTTTAATTCCAATTTAAATTTAAAATATTTGAATTCCAAAAACCCTGAAAAAACTTCAGTTGTAGGCAATTACTGAGAAAAGCTATCCGTTTTGCCGCTAATATTATTGAATAATGTTTATTTGGACATTCTCGAATAGTTTTAAGAGTAACCTAAATGAGACGCGTAGCGCTTAACTGTGGTACAAGAGGGAGGGCACTAGTTAAGAATGGGTTCTTTAAGTGACCCAAATTACCCACCCTTAAAGTCCAAATTGGGTCAGTCTTTTTAATTTTTATTCTTAGTGCGACCATTCCATTCGAAAAACTACACTCCTGCTAAATCTCGTGTGCGTGCTGCTATGTATTAACATCAATAACTGTGAAATGTTACAACAAACAATTTCAAGAGTTGAAAAATTCACTGAAAATTGACCCAATTTAGGCGGTTTTACGGTAGCTAAAAATCGAAAAAAATTGTTTCCAAACATAATTTTTGTAAACCATACGCGCAGAATTTCATAAAACGCCAATCACTGGAGTAGTTTGGCCACAAATCGACTGAAAGACATACAGAAGTGTCGTAGAACCAATTTTTGGTATCCAATGAACACAAAACTTGTAAATCCGCTGAAATCGAGGATTTTAAAATGTCGACCAACACAACGAGTGGCGTGATTTCAACTTCACTCTTTACAAGAAATTAAGAAAACTAATCTCCAACGCCTCCTTGCGTATGGCTTAATGGAAGGTAAATATTTATTCCCGCCATTAATTTAACAAAGTTACCAAGAGTCAAATTTATCGACCATCATAAAAATATAGCTACTCTGCCTATGCAAAGTTTGTTCTCTATTATTATTGTTTTACGATTCCTTGTATATTTTCTTAAAAAACTTGAGTTCTTTGGATGGCGGGGGGGGGGGGAGGGAGGGAGGCAACCCCAACAATGAATCCAATTCAAATAATTCAATCAAAAACTTATATTCGAAAAAAAAAATGGAGACATAGACCCATTTGAGAATAGGAAACACACATGTAAGGAGCAAAAGCTAAACCCATTCAATCAGTCAATGGCTTCACATGGTTACATGTTTACCAAGTTTGCAACAGCAGTTTCCAGTTGAGTAACTTTTGACTTAAGCTGACTAAAGCTAATGGCATTGAAACAGAACTTGTCGGTACGTCGTACCTATCAGAAGAGCGCATCTACATTCAGTCAAGTTTGTAAGATCACTACATAATAAAGCCTCTTTAGAATACTGTTAAGAGGTCTTTCAGATGAAAGAACATAAATTCGCTATTGGTGAAGATAACGCTTGAATAACCTGCCATATTAGGGACCTTCACAATGTCAGTGTTATCAAGTTATCTAGATAGAATAGATATTTCAAGTATTTTCATGAATACAATGAAAATTACAATTTATTTTATTTTTCACATTATTATCATAGGTAACAGAACATTTTCACATAAAAAAGAAAAAAAAAAGAGAAGAAATAATAGCAGAAGAAAATAATAACTCATTCATTCACTCCCAAGGAACTGATGGCTGTCCTAAAAGTCCCCAACTTATTATCTGTTCTTCTGGCAAGGAATTCCAAAGCCTAGAGGTGTTCACTGCAAAGGAATAGTTGTAGTAATTTGTTCGATTTCTAGGAATAGAAAGTTTGTTAGAAGCTCTTAGAAGCTCTGTTTCACATTGTTCTGCAAAAGCATTATGTCAGAAACTGTGCCCCCTCAAGCCGGATAGTGTGAGGGTGGCACATCAGTATAAAATATATTAAATTTTTAAAAGTTTACACATTCAAAGCAGATTATGGTAAACAAAAAATAACAAAAACTTAGAGTTTTGCAAATGACAATTTGCATCTTCTCCTCGAGTTGAGCAAGTCTAAAATCGCAGATAAGGTGTAACTGTGCTAGTGGGTTTCCCTCTGTAGATGGCAGTTCTTGCCGAAAGCGCTCAGGGTTTTATACTAACACAAGTGGGTTTCTTAGACAAAGTTAATTTCTTAACGATTATTTGGGTTTTACTAATTCGGGTTGTTATAACAAGTTTTTCTAAAACTCTAAGTTTTTGTTATTTTTTGTTTATTAAAATGAAATACCACGAAGTCACGAGTAATCTAATTATTTATCAGATTATGGTCCTTTCTATCTAGTTAGAAGAGTTATCCAAGTTAACAGACAATCGTGAATGGACCTCGGGGTGAGTTATTGTGCTAAATTGATAAAAAATAAAAGAGTAAATAACGTGGTAGTGGTCAGGAGGTTTGTGACACTGTTTTAACAGGACATGTAGAGTAGTGGTACCGACTCTGACTTTCATCCGAAAGGTTGTTGGTTCGAATCCCACACTTGCTGCATTTTCGGGCTTTGGAGGGCATGTAAAGCAGGTGGTTCCGGGCTTTCCTAGTTGAGTGTAAGAGAGGGATCAAGAGCCCCAACTCCACTAGGTTGGCTTAGTAATATAACAAAACGGTCATTTATTTATTTAAAGAGGCTACCGCAAGCAGTTATTATAAATGTAACTGAACTATAACGTATCGTAATTATTACGAAACGTTATAGTTGCCTTAAAGCATTGCATTGCAGAGCAACAACCATCTCTTAAATTATAATAGAACATAACATTGATAATACTGAAAATTGACTGTAATTGGGGGCCATTTTCCGCCAGGGGCAAATCCAGGATTTCAAAAAATAGATAGCTTATCGATTTAAGCACTAAATATGAAAGGGTCAAAGGGTGTAACTATACAATAAGCCGAAGCCGACAACTCAAGTTCTTCCCAAGCGATTTATTTTTTCTATTATTATTGAACACATTTTTAAATTAAATTTATTCATAGAAAACTGCTTTCTAACCTTTAACAGCTGACTGGATGCATCTGGTCTGAACTATGCAACAGCGAATAGCACTTTAGCACATCCCTTGTCAACAGTATAATATATACTGTATTATACTGGTGTTATAGGATAAATGTTCGAGGTGTCACCTTGGTCTCGAGTGGAATCTTTTTTTATTGTGGGTTAACTTATTCTTATTGTATTAATAGGCTTATTGCTTTCCAATTTATACGTAGTATAAGGAAAGTTTGTGATGGTCAAAAAAAATTATTTTATATTTTCCTTTATATTTTGACGATGTCAATTTAGATGTTAAATTATGATTTGCTGAATAATAGTTTATTATTAAATTTTGTCACATATATTTAGTTTTCTCCGATTACAATATAAAGATAGTTTCTATACTCAACACAATCAACATATCGTATGAATTAATTTATTGCATTTAGTTAACATAATGTTGCTACATACCTGCCACCGGCCACCATACCAAGTTGAATCCAGCGGACCAGAGCAGGTTCAAAGCTGCAGATAACTTGGTCGTGTGCACAGTGCCGGTAGGGAAACATGGTAGGACTTGTCCTGGTCACCTCCGAACTAATCGTGTGACTTCACTGTGTTTCCCAAGTGGTTCGGAATCCACTATAATCAGGAGGTCCACTGTCCTATGGGCTGGCGTAGGACAGTCAAGTCGGGGTCGCTCTATGGGCCCAAATATTAGGCCTAAGTCGTTATTAACCCGACGAACACTACTGCTACTACTACTACCTACATTATCAAGTTACTTGACTAAAGTAATTTTACATATATTTTTAACTTTTTTTTCTGTTTATTTAATTTTGACTCTGCAATAAAATACAAAATTATACAAACAATGAGAAAAATTTTGAAAATAATTTTGGGGAAACAAATGTATTTGCTTTTCTGGCAGGGAAAAAGAGCATTGGGCTTTAATAATTGAAAAAAGACGTGAATAGCGTCCTGACCTAAAGCGTTTCAAAATTTCGGGAATGGGGACTGACTAGAAAAGGGGTTACCAAGGAAGTTCTCCGTGGCTCACTAAAAAAATTTTCGACGTTGCATTGGCTCCCCATATACTCGTTTATGGGGGAGAGGGTGTTGAATGCATGTATTAAGAAGGTGATTTATGTTATGAGGAAAAAAATCAAGTTATTAGTATCAAAAACAATTATTTAGTCGAAAATTCACTTGATAGAAACTCGAATTGTTTTCAACTTATTTTTTCATAAAAACAATGTTAACTTATTTTTTAGCATGGGTCACCCATGGCTCCCCTGGAAGAGACCCATGGCTCCCTATTTGGGAACCACTGGACAATACCATTAATATATCCTACCCCTGGATACGCCATTGCATACCTTATACCAAAATTACTGCGAAATACAGCAAAACGATTGATTTGATGAAGAATGTATTTTCGCAACGAGCTGTAAAAACGATAGGATGTCATTGAAAATGAAATGAAAACGAGTATAAACGAGTGAGAACGTGATACATCGGTCATATCGCCAGATTATAACAACTCTCATCATGCACAATTTAATTCATGAACACGTCGAAGTTACTCTTCTAGGGATCCCTACGAATATCGTCTAGTAATGAGTCTGTTAGGTGGCTACTCTCGTGAACTTGTGAATTATAATACTAATTAGGACCCCATGAAGGGGGGGCAACGCGATGCATCGCCTTACCCTTTTGAAGATTTTACTTTACACTTTCTTGTCAATTACTTGTTGATTACTTGTATTGTATAATTCAACAGAAATATATATTTATTTATTGCTTTACACTTGCCTTGGATGCCACCCCCAATTTAAAATCCTGGATACGCATCTCTATGGTAAAACGTTCACGCGGACCATCTTTCTCTGCTTCTAGCTCTACATGAGGTTTGGCCTACTCGGCCTACACTCCTTCAGTCATCTTGGTTTTGCGCAACGCCCCACCATCTACGGACTCCCAACTCGCGAAGGTCAATTTCCAACTCATCCTTCCAGCGTTTTCAAGGACGTCCGGCCAATCGATGAACAGACAGACAGACAGACAGACAGACAGACAGACAGACAGACAGAGCGACAGACAGACAGACAGAAAGACAGACAGAAAGACAGACAGAAAGACAGACAGAAAGACAGACAGACAGACAGAAAGACAGACAGACATTTCGTAAAATCCATTTATTTGGTTCCTGGTACCTCAAAACGGGTAAATCCGTTGAAATCTCGGAATCGAACATTTCGACCATCACAAAGCTTTCCTTATACTACGTATAAATTTCCAATTAGTTTTATTTCCAATTAGTTTTACATTTAAAATGTAACTTCAATGGTCGAATGGTCGTAAAGGGAAAATAGTCTTGAAGAACTAGTAAAACTGTGGGGGCACAATAGGCCAAAGACATGTGACAACCGCATACTCTATAATACGCTAGAACAGTGTGAGAGGATTCGTCAAGGTATGCGATATGATTTATTTATTATTATTGTACAATATTATCTGTTTAAAATGGAGTGATAATGGATTAAATCGTTAGGGGGAAAATAAAAGTGGTAAAAAATTAAATCAACGACATATTATGAGTAGGGAAATTATGAGTAGGGGCATTAAAAGTCAGGACATGTAGAGTAGTGGTACAGAATCCAACTTTCACCCGAAAGGTTGTTGGTTTGAGTCCCACACTTGCTACATTTTCTGGCCTATCTTCGGAGGGCATGTAAAGCAGGCGGTCTCGAGTCTTCCTAGTTGAGTGTAAGGCAGGGCTTTATAGCCCTAACTCCGCTAGGTTGGCTTAGTTATAGAAAAAAAAGTCAATATTTATTTATTTATTATTTAAGAGTAGGTTATCTTGTGGTACAGTAGTTGAGTGCGAAATAGTTTTGAACTGCAACAATTGGGTATCCATTTTGGATTCTTAAACATTTTATTTAAACTAAGATCCTTAAATAGAAGGTGAAAAGTGAAGGAATAAGAATCTTAACAGAGAGTGACGACGCAAAAGTACTCACAGCTAATCCGAAATGCCTCTTTTTCCTCGTTGAAATATCATGAAAAATATTTTCCACCATTATTGACGAATTTGACATGTAATTAGTTCAGTCCTTCAGCTCGAGAGCGCGAGTATTGAAAATAATTTCAATTTGTGCTCCTTTTCGCGACTTCACTAAAAAAATCAAGAGGTTAAAAGTGGAGGTGAGTGTGCTTCAAAAGTTGAATTCAAAAACTACGTGATTTATTAATCAGAATCAGTATGATCGTATTGATCAGAAAAATTAATTATACAGTACAAAAAACCGAAAAAAGGGGGAAGAAATCACGTCTCTCCGCGGTTTTCCAACTGTAACTCGGTTACTATGAACTATTTTTCAAAACAATTTATCTTCTACTTCTACTTAGAAAACATCTTCTACCGAAGATTGGCGATCATCATGGCAATCGTAGACACGTAGATCAGTATATAGATTCCGACTTTAGACTCCCCGAAAGAAAGTCAAAGATGTAGAGTATCGAATGTTCCTACGTAGTCATGATGATTGTACTAGGGAATAAATTGTAAAGCAGTGGTTTCCCGTTGCCTTCTGCATCCTAGTGCCATTGACTCTTCATTGAGGTCTTTTGCCCACTGGGCCCAACACCAGGACAAAAGAGTGCCCTAGTAGTGGTTGCTTATTTAGTGGCGGCATATATTCGTCCCTTCACATAGTCATCTTCGCGCTACTGAGGCTTTTTCTCGACAAGCCTGCACCACCAGACTTGCCACCACACCCTCCGGTTGTGCCACTGCTTCGTCATTTGTTATATTCGAAGCTATAGCCACCATATCTTTTCACTATCCGCCACCTGCGACCCCGCTAGTATAGCCTGCAGCAGTCCTAGCATTTATCTATTCTACAGACCAAAAGACCAAAAGTCTTCAGTAAATCACTGTTAAAGGTTTCCATGATCATGAACTGACTTTCGCGAGTTGGGAGTCCGTAGATGCGGTGGAGCGTTGTACAAAGCTGAGATGACTGGAGGAATCTTGTCGAGTCCATCAAGAGCTGTAGAACCAGAAGAAAAAGAATGGTTCAAACCTACGAGGGAACTGCAAAATGGTTCTGTTCAGCTGTATCCTCTAAAATGACTTTTACTCTAAAAATGAAGCCATTAAAGGTAGTACCAGTTAATGGAAAACGAAGATATGTTATATTTCCACTAACAAATCACATTAAATTACAAATTTATAGGAGATACCGTACCTATTAAATCAATATCCTGCTGATATGAGTATCCAAACAACAATATCAAATGTTTACGAAGTTTATTAGCAAATACTAAAGTTACTTTGAGAATTCAAATTTCGTTAGGTTTGATTTCATTCGTTCTGCTGAATAAAAGTTTACCATTCGTTAGTCAGAAAGCAGCAGACGATGCGTTAATTAGTGATGTGCTAATTAAAACCCAAATCGACAGACTCAATCAGCGTTAATTCCCTTTATACGTGCAGCTGTCAATTATGGGAATTCATTAAACCAGACTGGCTCATTGCGGATTGTTTTCCCGCGAAAAACAAATTGACTCAAACCACAGCTGAAACCTAATTATTTATCATTACCATCTACATCAACACCATCAGCATTTATAATCTAATCCAGCAACACCAACTCCATGTTTTATATCCTACTGTACAATATCATTTCACTACCATATTTAACTAATCCGAGCCGCGAGAAAACGGAACATTTCACATTAGTTAGTTAGTTGTTCTACTCGGGTGCTTTACTTTAGCGGTGTCTTCCCCTAAGTTACCTCCCGTGGTGCTAACTTACTTAGCGTGTCCAAGTCCCGCTAATTTGTTGTTCAATAGTTAGCGACCTGGACGGTTTTGTCGTTGGCTTCCATTAGGTCAGCAGCTGTGCATATATCTTGCATGTATATGGGTCCCCTATTTGTTCAGTCGCCATTACGTGCTTCCATCTTCACCATGATGAGGTAATAGATTAGGGATTTTCTCGTCTTCGCCTCTGAGACCATAAGGCATTACTCTGAAGCTTGTCCATAAAAAGCCCTTCAAAGGTAATATGCAATTCCGTAATGTTGGCTCCGGCTACTTATCCTAATACCTCTACTATAGAAGACTGTTGATCATCATGGTAATAGTCGTCATGATGACTATATACTAGGGAATTGTATTGCAGTGGTTTCCCTTTGCCTTCTGCATCCATATGCCGTTGACTCTTCATTGAGTTCCTCCTTCGAGGCCAGTTTCCCAACCCCAGGACAAAAGAGTGCCCTGCTCCGAAAAAACTGCGTTTATCGCTTACCCCGTCTCAAACTATGTCCCCTATCGGTTCAGTTGCCACTGCACGCATCCACCTTCCCCATGAGGAGGTACATTTCAGGGACTTTCCCGCCTTCACCTCTGAGACCATAAGACATTACTCAGAAGCTCAGCTACTTTGAACACACTCACTACTTGTTGGCAGATAAGAGATCATTGTGCTAATGGCATTGTTTTTCCTTTTCAGGCTATTTCTCCAGCCACTACGGGAAGAAATATGATTTACTGATGACCTTCTCACACCATTATACTTTGAAGAACTTGGCTTCTATATCAAATGTTCTCTCATTCAACAACAACTTATAATGAAACTTGACAATGATGGGCCAAAATGCGGATAAAGATTGGGAGGAGCAACAAATTCTTCACACGAGCCACCATCTCATGAACGAAACACTTAGCTACATCGTCAATGGCACCAACCAGACCATTCACATTTCCCCCGAAGTCTTCTACCAAATCATCAAAGAACAGAAGCGCGACCGAAATTTACCCCTCTCCACCGAAATTATCCTCATAGTTGTCTACAGTTTCCTAATAGTGGCTGGTCTACTAACTAATCTCCTTGTTAGTTTTGTCGTAGCACGACGACGGCAGATGCACACGGCCCGGAATCTGTACATTGTGAATCTGACGATTTCGGACATTTCGATGTGTCTGATCTGTATGCCGTTTACGTTGGTGATCATAGTGCGGACACAGTGGACGTTGGGACCGTTGTTGTGCAAGTTGGTGAACGTTTTGCAGGGGACCAACATTATGGTTTCGATCGGAACAATAACGGTGATCGCACTGGACAGGTACTACACGATATGCCGGAGATCGGCGAGCACACAACGACGGGTCGTTCTATCTATTATCGTTATTTGGTGCCTCAGCCTGCTTGCGTCAATGCCCCTGTTCGCATTTCAGGTAAATATACCAGACATACGATGTACTGTGCAGTATATAAAAACATAGAGCATCAAAATAATCAAAAACTGGACTAGATGGGACTCAAACACACGATTTATGTTTTATCGGGGCATCGTTTTTACCACTTCAGCCCCTTTGCCTGGTTTGACTTTATTCTCTATATCGACGGGTATGTTATGATCGATGATCAACGTAATGATTCATATTCTTAGACAGGTTAGCAACTATGAGTACTAGTAGGAAAGCAAATAACTAATTAATAATAATTAATAATTAAAATATATATACCTATATTTCCGTTAAATTAATCAGTCAAGTTATCAACAAGTAATCTACATGAAAGTCTAAAGTAAATTGTCCGAATCAGGTAGTTCTGTCATTGTCATTGTGCCAGTGACAGTGTAAAAACTTTCTCTTAAAGAAAGTCCACCATTGATGAAAGCATAGCCCAATAAAAAGACTAGAACCACTCTATTGTATATGCAGCAGAAAAAAGGTTTTCTACATTATGTACAATTTATGACAGTAGTGGAAATGCTGGCTTGACTGTTTGGTCCCAGATACTGTAAATCCATTCAAAGGGATAAAACCACGTCTCGAGTTTTCCCTCTCAAAACTACTTGAGTTATATCCCTCTCCAGCATATAATATTTCTCAAAGTATATTTTCGAGCATTGAAAGAATAGCTTACTGTGTGTGTTTTGAGAATCAAATGACGAAAATCCGTCAGAATCATCCTGGATTCTTTGCCATGGGTAAAGGTTACTTGAAAAATACTCGAATGAATATGTTACCTACAGCAGAGTAACTGCTGTGTTTCATATCATGAAGAAATGTTTTATTCATATGCCTTGTTATGAATTAAAATTAAAATTCTATAAGAATACAAAAATGCCCCTCCCTCTTTCATTGTGTAATGCGTACATATATGTAATTAAATACACATCTATAGTGATTTTTTGCTCTATTACTAAGCCAACCTAGCGGAGTAACCAAGGCCGTAGCCAGGGGGGGTTCATGGGGGTTCAAACCCCCCCCCCCCCTGGCTTGACACTAGATAGATTTTGAGAGGAAAAATAAAAACTACTATGTAATATCCAATGAGATTTCTGAACCCCCCCCGAAAAAAATCCTGGGCTAAGGCCTTGGGAGTAACGGCTGTAAAGCCCTCTCTTACACTCACTTAGGAAGGCCTGCTGGCTGCCTTACATGCCCTCCGAAGCATGGCCAGAAAATATAGCAAAGTGTAGGTCTATTTACAGAGAATAAACTAGGAAAGAGGTAGCAGGCAATATAAAATAATGTAGGCCTACAATGAAATCTTCTGTAATATACGGTTGAAGAATTTGAAAGTAAAATCCAAAATTTTATATCTATGAAACATCCTTTGAGGGGCCGCATTCGTAAACCTACAGTATACATCAGCCTTTCAAAAGCTTCTGAACCTTTTTCTCAAGGACTGTGGAATATGGCCGAGCCTTTCACATTGAAATTTAAATTTTCTGGGGAGAGAGAGGGGAGGGGGGGGGCAAGGTTAAGATGAAGGCGATTGAAATTTTGATGGAAATCACCAAACAGTAGTTTATTGGGGAAATTCGGAATGGAAAGGGTGTTTTGAGCCACTCCCACAAACGGCGCTTCCCATCATCGATTGAAAAGTCTCGGTAAGGAATACTACATGGCACCACCATGCATTGGTAGATGGTGGTGTTTTTCTGTATTATTTACTAGTAGTTAGTCAACACTCAGCCGGCCGCCATACCAAGTTGAATATAGCGGGCCAGAGCAGGTTCAAAGCTGCAGATAACTTGGTCGTGTGCACAGTGCCGGTAGGGAAACATGGTAGGACTTGTCCTGGTCACCTCCGAAATAATCGTGTGACTTCACTGTGTTTCCCAAGTGGTTCGAAATCTACTACCCTCACCAGCTCAAATTCAGACCCTTGAATTTTTGTATCACTTATTTTACAAAATATTTTTTTTTTTTTCAAAAATTGCGACAGATTAATTTTTGTTTGACTATAATACATTAAAATATGGACCATTAGGTAGATTTTGAAGAAAATATTTTTAAAATCTATGGAAGCATAACCTCAGGGATAATAATTGTTTCCAACTTTGCAAGTACTACGCAAATGATTCACTTCCTAGGACGAAAAAGACGATGAAAATTGTTCAACTATTATTGCTAAAATGAAATTGTTTTCAACTTTTAGATGGTTTTTGACCCGGTATGTTTAATTTTTTTTACGAAAAAACTAGGTCCTAGGAAGTGGATCATTTTAGTAGTCCTTGCAAGGGTGGAAACAATTATTATCCCTGAGGTTATGCTTCCATGGATTTTAAACATATTTTCTTCAAAATCTACCTAATCGTCCATATTTTAATGTATTATAGTTAACCCTTTCAGGTACAAATTATTTATTTTTTATTTTTTAAAGTGACGTAATTTTCAGATGAGGGGGCATTTTAAAGCTTACTGGTTGCCTAGATATCATTTGTTATTTGTTATTATTATTTTTTGAACCTTTTTCGAACCTTTTATGGTGGGACTGCCAGTGACCCACCATCCCAGTAATTTAGAGCGAATGGCCGCTCACCAAGGAAACACAGGAAAATTGAAAAAGATACGCAGTTTTGTATCTGTTGTTTATTTGTTAGGTTAGTTAGCCTACATAGGCTTATGCATGGAAAAGACTGAGTCCATTTTTTTCTTCCTTTATGCACAATAGCACTTCGCAGTATTCATTGGTTTTTGAGCTGCAGAAGCTACAGCGTCCCCCCTGGGGTTCTTTGCGGCAAATGCGGCCCTGGATTATGTATCTTCTCTATGAGAGGTGTAGGTGTGTTTCGTCTCACCAACACAATGGATCTTCTCCCTACTTTTTTCGGCGCTTGGCTGTTGTCAGAACCAAACTCAAAATTAGGGCCAACTTGGGTTGAGCGTTTCTTCTTTTTCCAGCCCTTTGTAAATGAAATTGAAATCCTTCATCCCTCTCATATGCCTCCTGTACAGAAGTCTCCTCTTCTTCATGCTCACTGGACTCTCATCCATTGTTGCTAATCTCGCCATGTTATTGCTTCACAAATTTCCTCATTTTCCACGTATAGCAGTGGGGTTTTTAACTTCCACATGGTATCAGCAAAGGTCTGAAATAGAGTTAGAACATTTGAACTTACAAACGTAAAGTCACTAAAGTGGAGATACCATGAAACGGCTAATTGTTTGGCATCAATAATAGGTTTACGCTGTAGTGGTTATCACAGACCGTAATGACCAACTGGGATGGTGGGTTCTCTACTAACCCACCACATAAATTACCGATAAGTAAGAAAATTAATTAAATCAATTATAAACAACAAAATTACTTACCTCTTCAATGTTGAATCAATTAGTTTTGAAAAAAATTGAAGCAAAAGAAATGTTTCTCAAAATTTAAAAAATTCAACACTGCCGCCATAAAAAAGGGTGGTTGAAGAAAAGGAAATCTCAATGGAAGATAGAAATGGTCACCAACTTCGCGCTGAAATTTAAAATCATTAAATGGTGTTTACGCACAACATTCGTAAGGTGGGACTGGCACAGTCCCACTGTACTTGAGTTAGAAAAAAAATAATTTGTTGGTGGGTTACTGGTATGCCCACCATGCCGGAAAGGGTTAAACGAATATTAATCTGTCGCAATTTAAGAAAAAAAAATATTTTGTAAAATAAGTGATACAAAAATTCAAGGGTCCGAACTTGAGCTGGTTAGGGTAGTACTATAATCAGGAGGTCCACAGTCCACACTGTGGCCTGGGACTGTGTCCAACCATACTACTACTAGTCAACACTCAACACGTTTTGCTTGTCCATTCCTAAAGAGATCAGTTGTTCCAATCTCGCATAACAGTTTTCAAGAGGTGTGATTGAAAAGAAAAAAATCCCTTTCGGTTCTGGCCGATCAGGTTTTGGGAGATTGCATAAAAGCACTGACCCCGCTTCTTGAGGTGACGGTTTCTCCTTCCCTTATAAATGAAAATCTATTAATCTGTTAATATCTAAGGAAGGTACAGCGTTTCCTACAGTCAATATACCTATAAATTACAATCATACGTCATATCTGTATACACATTTATGTACCGTATCCCACATTTTGAACGAGGGTGGATTTGGATTTGATAAATTTTCCGGAAGTTGAAAATTGGTCGCCGTCTCTATGGGTAGATGAAATCTCCCAAAAATTCCCCATTAGATCGAATACGATCAAAATGATAAAATGCATAATTAATTTGAAATTACTCTTCTTTGAATTCGGTATATTCATAAGCCTACCCAAATTTAATTTTCATGAAACGAAGTTTTCGAAAATTATAAATCTCTTTGATCCTGGAAGCGCACAGGTACTGTATGAGCGTAATTAAATACGTTATGCCTACCGTAGTAAATTATGTGGTGCTTTTGTTTTTTTAAGCACCAACTCCGCATTATTAGTTATTTATGGAGATAAAAGAGAAAATATAGCATAAATAATGGAAAAGCCAAGTGGTTTCCCAATTTTCTGCTCTTTTGTTAGGTATGGGTACCATCAATTACAAAAATAATAAGAACAACGGACAGCAATCGTTACAAAAACGGTCCAGCCTATCGTTATACGTAATAAGTTTTAAGGCTAATAAATTCCCAGCTTAACTACGGACGCATTGTTTTAAATGGGCCATTAATTTTACAATATCAAACTAGTCTACCGTTTGAGCGGGAACAAATTCGAAACTCGCGGAAACCGCGGCTCTCTGTATCCGGCCGGTGATTTACGAGTTCGCGACAAGTCAATTTTACCCCGGAACAAGACCCTACACTCGCGCCAAATTTCAAAAAGTGGCAGCTCCCCTTTTCAACCATAAAACTGACTTTATCACAAATTAATCTTGGAATTTTATTGAGGGTTGGGTTTACATTATTTGAGTGTGGCCCTTGAACATCGCATTTTCCACATCCTAGATTTAAGTTGAAAATTGCAGTGGAGGTGGAAATTGAAGAAATCTGATACAAAATATAAAAAAATACATAAATCTTGACTTTTCGTTGTTCTTTTACTAAGCCAACCTAGTGGAGTTTGGGCTATAAAGCCCTCTCTTACACTCAACTAGGATGACCCGGGACCACCTGCTTTACATGCCCTCCGAAGCTAGGCCAGAAAATGTGGCCAGTGTGGGACTCGAACCAACAACCTTTCCGGTTAAAAGTCGGAGTCTGTACCACTACCCTACAGGTCCTGACTCCTGATACAGCGTTAAATTCACTATAGAAATATTCTTCGAAGAGCCGTCAAAGAGGCAAAGGATGTGGAAATACAATATTTATTTTCTTATCGGTATTCTTGACTTGCAGCAACTCGCAGTTTGACCAATCCTTTCCAATCCCATTCCTCTTGACGAACTCCACCTCGTCTACCATCCAGAACGAGCCAAAATCGTCTTCATAATAAGGCTGTGGTCGTTCTAAAAGCGTACTTCCGACTGGTGTCACCTCTTGAGGAACTCCGCGTCGTCTACCATCCAGAACGAGCCAAAATCGTCTTCATAATATAGGCTGTGGTCGTTCTAAAAGCGTACTTCCGACTGGTGTCACCTCTTGAGGAACTCCGCGTCGTCTACCATCCAGAACGAGCCAAAATCGTCTTCATAATATAGGCTGTGGTCGTTCTAAAAGCGTACTTCCGACTGGTGTCACCTCTTGACGAACTCCGCGTCGTCTACCATCAAGAACGAGCCAAAATCGTCTTCATAATATAGGCCGTGGTCGTTCTAATAGCGTACTTCCGACTGGTGTCACCTCTTGACGAACTAAGCGTCGTCTACCATCCAGAACGAGCCAAAATCCTCTTCATAATATAGGCCGTGGTCGTTCTAAAAGCGTACTTCCGACTGGTGTCACCTCTTGACGAACTCCGCGTCGTCTACCATCCAGAACGAGCCAAAATCGTCTTCATAATATAGGCCGTGGTCGTTCTAAAAGCGTACTTCCGACTGGTGTCACCTCTTGACGAACTCCGCGTCGTCTACCATCCAGAACGAGCCAAAATCGTCTTCATAATATAGGCTGTGGTCGTTCTAAAAGCGTACTTCCGACTGGTGTCACCTCTTGACGAACTCCGCGTCGTCTACCATCCAGAACGAGCCAAAATCGTCTTCATAATATAGGCTGTGGTCGTTCTAAAAGCGTACTTCCGACTGGTGCCACCTCTTGACGAACTCCGCGTCGTCTACCATCCAGAACGAGCCAAAATCGTCTTCATAATATAGGCTGTGGTCGTTCTAAAAGCGTACTTCCGACTGGTGTCACCTCTTGACGAACTCCGCGTCGTCTACCACCCAGAACGAGCCAAAATCGTCTTCATAATATAGGCTGTGGTCGTTCTAAAAGCGTACTTCCGACTGGTGTCACCTCTTGACGAACTCCGCGTCGTCTACCATCCAGAACGAGCCAAAATCGTCTTCATAATATAGGCTGTGGTCGTTCTAAAAGCGTACTTCCGACTGGTGTCACCTCTTGACGAACTCCACGTCGTCTACTATCCAGAACGAGTCATAATCGTCTTATCATAATATAGGCAGTGGTCGTTTTAAAAGCGTACGCGTCGTCTACCATCCAGAGATCCAGCTTAAATTAAAGAGATGGATAGGTAAACAAAATTAAAAGGAACAACAAGGAATAAAGTGCTAGTCCTCATGCAATTCAATTTTCTTAGCCTAAATTGGCCGCAGAACACGTAAACAGACTACACACTCATCGCTATGCTAAATCCATCGTTAAACTACTAATTTAATCACATATCGTATGTCTTTCTGGCTAATTTCAAAAGAAAATTTTAAATCCCAGAAGATCCCCTTTCAATCCCAGTAGAATCGGGGATGATAGGCCGTGGACGTTCTGAAAGCGTTCTTTCATAGATAGAAATCCAAAAGCCCCCACAGAACTTCAACAGACAGAAAAGAAGGAGGACTAAAGGTTATTCATTACACATGGTATCCAGCCTTAAACAAGACTATAACGAAGAAAATGACGTCATCATCCGGAAATCAGGTTGAGGTACTAAGTTGGGAGCCAATCAGGTGCCCGTGCCCCCCCCCCCCCCCGCAGCTTGGTATAAATGTTAGTGCTGAAATAGTTGCTGCTAACCCTCCGAGAAACAATCTTAGAAGACTACACAGTTCCACTGAAGATGTCGACCGCAGATGGTGACGAAACGCTTGGACTGCTTCGTCACGTAACTCCGGCCGTGAAAGCCTTTGTAATTATATCAGACCCCCTTTGCAACGCAAAACAAAATTGGAGTTGTTCCTGGAAGCCTTAAATCTGCCATCTGGCATTTGTCTCTCACAAATTGTTGCCTGCGACAGACTTTTTATAGCCGTTCTTACAAAAAGTGTTTTCCTGCTGCAAACAGTATGCAGAATTCCCGTCACGTACCACCCCTGGTTTAAATGCAACTTTCTGCTGCTTGAGGGTGGAATCCACTTTATGATCCAAACATGTTACTCTTGAAAATCTTGATCTTCATGTTAGATTATCATTATGTACCGTGTTTTTATAACAATTTTCTTGGTTTATTTACCTTGTTTTTGCAACACATTACTGTACATAGGCATTGTACAATATTGGTTGTATTGAACTTAATTTTATGTCCCAAGTCTTGCGAGCTAAGACTAAGACCAGCCAAGATTAAGGCAAGACTAAGACAAGCCAAGACTAAGACCACAGACCATCTTGGTGCCGATTCTTCTCTATGGGAGCGAAAGCTGTACGCCTACAACAAGCAACCTGAGTAAAATAAACGCGCTGGTCGAACAAGGTGAAACCGAATCCGAAATGGCCGCATCAGACAAGACCTGCAAGTGCATTCCATAGGTAGAAGAATGGAGAACAAGCAGCTGCAATAGTTCGGCCACGTCCAAAGGATGGACGAGAATATGACCACCCGGAGGTTAGCGGAAGCAAGGCCATACAAGGTAGAAGACCCATCGCCAAACCAAGAACAGCCCTCGAGGAAAAAATTGAACAACTCGCCGGAGCAAGAGAGAAGAGCTCAAGGCGTTATTATCGTGATAGCGTCCGACCGGAGCTAGTTCAAGAAATTATTACCTACGGGGGTGCGCTCCGCACGTGGCACTAAGAGGGAAGAGGGAGAAAAAGAAAAAAAGTTGAGGTCATTTTTTTCCAATGCCTGCTTTAAGCATTTCTGCTTTAACGGTCAACGGCATAAGGATGCGGAAGGCAACGGGAAACCACTGTATAACAATTCCCTAGTATAGTATGACAACAACTGCCATGATGGTCCAATAGAAGAGGTACTAGACGAAGAAGAACACAACAGAAGTAGGAAAAGAAAATTATCCCCATTTAGACTCGTGTCTGTACTTGGTTAAGTCAGCATGCTTTCGCCTGTAACACTGCGCCAATGGTAAGCTTACCTCAGCTTGTCCATTGTCGTGTGTAGCTGGTGTAAGTTGACATTGAGAACGTATACCAGTTTGCCAATGGCCAAAAATTCTTACGGAAACAATACAAATAATGGCCAAAATCCATTGGTCGTTGGCATTGGATAAGGGACCTATGGCCTATGAGCCACTAAAGTAGGTCTGGGTCCATAAAAAATCCTTAATCCCCATTTAATCAAAATTTGCATCCACTTTAAAAGCGGCTGCACCGTACCGTCTGCAATAAAGTTACCTGGCCGTAAAAATGTCCAGCGCGCTATAATTTCAAACGGTGAAAGCTTTCCGGTGTAGTAAAGAGTTGCGACAAAGTGGTGTGCAAGTGTCGCGTCCCTTTTGTGCAGCCCTCTAACACTACTTATATGCGGGGGCTGTAAACGTGCACTTTACTGCGCGCTCCAACCATAAAATTTAAATTGATTTCCCGGATTTATAGGCGATAGTGACTAGCAAGATGGGTATAAACCTTTGCGACTGATAAATATTGTATTTTATACGGTAAAAAAGTTTGAGATAAGTTGGTATTGCTCCGCGCAGAGTGGATTGTTTATGCTATATGAGATGCTTCACTAGCCTTCAGGGGCACCAAATTGACACGTGAAAAAGATATTGACGAACTAAATAATAATAATTTATGGACCTATCCCTACTTAAAGTGGCCCAATGGTCCATTTAAACTGGCATACGTCCTCAATGTCAACCTACACTGGCAACAAGTGATAATGTACAAGCTGTGACAAGCTTACTGTTAGCCATTCGCTAGCTACTGTTAGCTGTTGCTATAATCTATCCACTGTATCGCAGGATTGGGGGTACAATATCAGAAGTCATGGTTCAATCAACAAATACAATATATGTTAAATGTAAAACAAGACGCTCACCATATGGTGACAGCCGGTGCCCGACACTTTATAATTATGGAGACAAATACTAAATGTTGCTTAAGTTCCTTAACATAAAAATTAGACTCCTTGAGTCCTCAGAGGTTCCTCCTTCTTCAGTCCCTTCCGTCCTCAGTCTGTCCTCCAAAGTCCCTCCGGGGTCTATTTAATACCTCGGTCGGCGATGTTACCAAAATGGCTGTCTGGTCTCACGCCACACGCTTTCGCGGAAAACCGTCAGCAGTTTTGGGCCGGAACCAGACAGGCACTCAGCAAAATTCGCCGCCGGGTCGTCCATAAGTATGGCTAGAATATAGATCCCAGAGGGGCAGAGGCGAAAAATAAAATTATGTATGGTTGTCCTCCTGTTGACGCAATTAAGCAGGCGAAAGCATGACTTAATCAAGTACAGATACGAATCAGCTAGCGGATACGTTTGAAAGTAAATAAAACGAAAAAGAAAACAATAAACTTAAATTTGGGCGCCAATTCAGCTGCACTATGCAGCCGCGACGTAATTTGCTTATTTAAACCAGGCTTAATACATAAAAAGGAAATTTATTGTAGGCTACCTAAAAACCGATTTGCTGCCTTTTAGTATATAGACCAGTGGTCGGCATAGTGCGGCTCTTTGGCTTCCTAAGAGCGGTTCTCGAATATCCACGGAAGGTGCAATAATATTTTAATTGAAGAAAAACCTTGATAAGAAAACAGTTCCATCTTATTTTGATAAATTAGTATATATTATAGGCCTATATATATAAATAATTTTTTATATGTTATATTTATATATTTATATAGGCATATATATTTATAATGGTAATTTTTATTAAGTATGAAATTTAGTTTTATTTAGTGTAATAATAAGCCAACGGCCTTACCATTTTGATTCCATGAGAGCAGAGCATGTTTCAAACTGCGGCAAACTTGGTAGAGTGCACAGCGTTGGCAGGGGAACATGGTGGGACATGACATCGCGCTGAGACTAAAACAGAAAGTCTACGTGTGTGTCGAGTCCTGGTCACCTCCGATTTAATCGTGTGGCTTTACTATGTTGCCCAAGTGGTTCGGAATCCACTATAATCAGGAGGTCCACCCTGTCAGTCAACTCCCCTTTCCCCCGAGGTGAAAGAGTCTGCCCGTAGGGTGCCTCAAGTTAACAAACAGACTCACTCCCCCCGCCAGGCTGACAGGGTTGCTTAAATCAGAAATGCTGAAAGCAGGCGTTGGAAACAACAAAATTTAGTGTAATAATAGTTTACTAAACTAGCAGATTTTTTTTAAATTGTTTAAATGTTCTTATTTGGCTCTTTGGCTAAAAAGTTGATTTGACTGGTCCTAAGCTTACATATTTGGAGTTAGGGTGGATTTTTCATTGAAGTAACATTGTCACTTTGGGGGGGGGGGGGGGAGGGGGGTGGCTTCCAGAACGATGACTTGCAACTGTGGAAATTTGACCTCGGGCCGCCACTGTTAGCCTTTATAAATATGTAATGTAGCGCGCGCAATTTTAAATAATTTGACTTGCTGTTAAGATCAAATAAATAAATTGCTGCACAGCTTAAAATTCCATTTGTTTCCTTCTTTCGCCGTTATGAGACAGCCTGAGGGGGAGATACCTCTTACATAAAATAAAAATTTCACATTTCAATATCGATAAGATGTCTTAAAGTAAAAAAAAAATCCTCTGTATTTTGATGTGCATTATATTATAGATGATCATCACTAAAACATCTGACACTAAGTATTGCAACTTTATTATTTGGGTTTTGGCGCGATGTTGCTGCCACGGGGCAGTGGCACTAGTTGTAAGGGGAATTAGTAAAATAGAAAATATAGAGTCATTATTAACTAATAATAAATGGTTTATTTATTCATTAATGTGATAAGGGCCACAACACTATATATATCATATATATACGCATATCATCAGGTCGAAAGAGTTCCAATACTGAAGATGGAAATTCCTCTAATTTCTGTTAGGTGCCCATTCCACATACGTACAACGTCAATGAAAATTATGAAATTGAAGGTGGTAGCAGACATTAAAGACATACTAAAAATTCTGCTACCACCTTCAATTTCATAATTTTCATTGACGTTGTACGTATGTGGAATGGGCGCCTTATGGATGCTGTCACTTTAGCAAGCATTCTTGCCACTCATTAGTTCGTAATATTGCTGTTTCCCACTTTTCAACACATGCGAGACTGGCTCTAAAAGTGAGCTGTCACTGCATAAGGTAGAAAGGCAACGGAGCATATGTGCCTACGTGCTTTTCTATGCCAGGCAAGCTGGAATGTTGACGGTGTGAAAGGGTTTTATGTTTCACCCCCTCCCCTTCTATAATGTCTTCTCTATGGCCCATTACCAACTTATTTTGTCCCTCATAGACGTCTATTAAGACTCTCTCTCGCTAAAAGGTGTCATAAAGTATGTACCATACGCTCTATAGGTGGCTGAAAAACACTATAATACAGCCAGGGGTGGATCTAGGAATTTGTTTTGGCAAGGAAGAAGTAAGAAGGATTTTGAGGCCATATTGTGAGGTAAGAAAGAAAGCTATATATTCCCTTGCCCCCTCCTGTATCAGTCCTTGATGCAGACTGTACATACTGCATTATAAATATGGCTAATAAAAGTAAAAGTAAATTCGTGTCGGGGTGGTACTACCCGTGGTACAGGAGTTTTCAGGTTGCATCAACAGCCTCCTGTTTAACCTATCGACAGTCAGGGAAGACTGCCGGGACCGCCGGCTTTACATGCCCTCCGAAGCATGGTAGTCAGAAGATAAATAATTGTACCACTAGAAAATTTTGGCATTCGGGTGGGACTCGAACCAGTCACCTTCTGGATGATAGTCCGAGTCGTTACCTCTACGCCATTCTGACTATTCTGAATATGGCTAATAATACAATACTATATGAACAAGCAGACGCTGCAAATGTCTGCGAATGTATACACGGGGCCACTAGTATACATTATATGAGGAGCTTGGTTACAAACGTGGCCAACTCCATTCTTTTACAAAATGGGGTTTTGATCCGACCTTGCAGAAAATTGTAATGTCCACCTGCACGTTGTAAAATAAAGTGACAAATGCAGCCAGATTGCGCACAGAAACGCTGAGAAGTCTAGGGTTAGCTATAAACTTAATGCAATTTTCAACAGAAAATCTTGGATTTGGCCATGTTTGTAAACAGCCTCCTCATATACTGTTGGCTCGGATCAAGTTCCCCTTAATTTTCCATGAAAGCAGAATTGCCCAGTCATATGCGAAGAGCATCAGAGAACTAATTTGGAAGATAAAGAAAGAAAGAAAGAAAATTGTCTTTATTATCCATATGGGCGAATTTAAGGCCTTTTGGCCTTTTGCCAACGGCCTTACCATGTTGATTCCATTAGAGCAGAGCATGTTTCAAACTGCGGCAACTTGGTAGTGTACACAGCGTTGGCAGGGGAACCTGGTGGGACATGATAACTCGCTTAGGCAGTATAAGTAGAGCCCTGGTCACCTCCGATTTAATCGTGCGACTTTACCATGTTCCCCAAGTGGTTCGGAATCCACTATAATCAGGAGGTCCACCCTGTTAGTCAACTGCCCTTTCCCCGAGGTGAAAGAGTCTGCCCTCAGGGTGCCTCAAGTTAACAAACAGACTCACTCCACCCGCCAGGCTGACAGGGTTGCTTAAAGCAGAAATGCTGAAAGCAGGCGTTAGAAACAACAACCTTTTGGCGCACTCTTACAATCAACCCATATAGCCTACGGTATATCAGGCTGCCACCGCCCGGACTATAGGAGTTGTTAGAAAGGCCCCCTTTCTGCAACTTTTGACTCTAAAGCGGCCTATACACACCGGAACCTGGTTCGTAAATGGTGGTTCGGGGAACAAAGTTCTTAGTTTGTCACTTCCTACACACAGGAATGTCAACAACGGTATATTGCAGAATTAGATGGTATATAACACTGACATTAAATTAACTTTGGTGAAGAGGTTACCTCCTCGTTATAACCAAAATTAGAGGATAAAGAAAAAAATTGGACTTGGCGGGATTCGAACCCACAATCAACGCCTATCCGGGGCGTCGCGTCGTCTTAACAAAGTAACATAAACAAAAAATAACAAAAACTTAGAGTTTTAGAAAAACTTGTTATAACAACCCGAATTAGTAAAACCCAAATAATCGTTAAGACATTAAGTGTAATTAACTTTGTCTAAGAAACCCACTTGTGTTAGTATGCAAAATGCAAACATTTGCATCTTCTCCTCGAGTTGAACAAGTTTCAAATCGCAGATAAGGCGTAACTGTGCTAGTGGGTTTCCCTCTGTAGATGGCAGTTCTTGTCGAAAGCGCTCAGGGTTTTATACTAACACAAGTGGGTTTCTTAGACAAAGTTAATTTCTTAACGATTATTTGTGTTTTACTAATTCAGGTTGTTATAACATGTTTTTCTAAAACTCTAAGTTTTTGTTATTTTTTTGTTTATTTAAATGAAATACCACGAAGTCACGAGTAGTCTAATTATTTATGTTAACAAAGTAGCAGTTCCATTCCACAGAAATCACCGCGTTCAACTTTTTGGGAGTTTTCCACTCAACTTTTTCACTTTCCAAACCGTTTAGCTCCCCTCAGGCCCGGCGCCCGTGTTCATTATTATTATATTATTATATGCATACCAACAGCAATTATTTCCCAACGTCTGCTTTCAGCATTTCTGCTTTAAGCAACTCTGTCAGCCTGGCTGGAGGGGGGGGGGGACAGTGAGTCTGTTTATTAACTTGAGGCACCCTAAAGGCAGACTCCTTCACCTCGGGGAGAAGGGGAGTTGACTGACAGGGTGGACCTCCTGATTATAGTGGATTCCGAACCACTTGGGGAACATGGTAGGAGGTGACCAGGACTCGACACGCACGTAGACTGACTGGTATAGTCTCAGCGCGTTATCACGTCCCACCATGTTCCCCTGCCAACGCTGTGCACACTGTCAAATTTGCTGTAGTTAGGAACAAGCTCTGTTCTGATGTATTTATCTTGGTAAGGCCGTTGGCATGCGGAATGTTTCCTATTATATTTAGTCTCAAACCTTGGTTAAATCACGCCTGTTTCACTGCGTTAATGGTAAGCTTGTCTCGGCTTGTCCATTATCGCTTGTTGCCGAAATGGGTTGACATCGAGAACCTATACCAGTTTGGCAACGGCCAAAAATTCATACGGAAACGATACAAAGAACCGGTACAAGTGAAACCGTAAAAAATTAAATATGTAGATTTAACAACGTATACATATTGTATAATATATATATCGCAGGCTATATATATATATATATATATATGTATATGTATGTGCATGCATTTGAAATGTTGGAAATTAATTCTTAACAAAAATTGTGAAACTGTCAGGGAAATAATTACTCCTTGGGCGATGTCATCAGATTACAATTTGATTTTTCAATTTTCAGTAACACAGCATGTACTATAATATCGCGTTCGCATATCAAGGATTACAGAGAGATATTTAGTTGATTTTGCCGTATTGGGGATTTTCTGGGATTGATTGAAATTTTCCATTGAATGAGACTTATTTTTGGTATTTAGCGGACGAGGGAATTTTTTGCATGACAAGCCCGCTATTTTCCAGACATGATTTTTCATTTTGTTTCGGCTGTTTCTGACTTTTTGTTTTGGATGCTACTTCATATACGTACGTATGTTATGATATTTATCAGATTTGCATAAATGTAAGCGTTGGCCGCTATTTAGCGAATTTCAGCATGAAGGAAGACTACAAAAAAGATTTATTTTAGGTTTTATCGGTCTGTTAGCTGGCCTGTCTGTCCGTCGATTTGTGGACAGACTACGTAGGCTACGTAGACTACGACAGACTGCGTAGGCGACGGCGTAGGCTTACAAAAATTATGTCTCAGTGCCAGTGGGCAAGCTCAGACATACCTACCATTGACATTGTAACAGGTGTTAGCTCGACTTAACCATGTACGGGAAGGAGCCATTGAAGCCCATGTATTGTATGTTTATTTTTTAAAATCTGTAATTGAAAGTTTATTATCATATTTTATTTCCGTATCCTGCTACTGTTGGGAAAATTTTGAGCACCCTTTAGGCTTTAGAATGCCTTGCCAGAAGAAACGAGAACAGAAAATAATTTGGGGATACTTAGGACAGCCTCCCATCAGGTTCTGGGAGTGAAGTGTGAAAGTGAGAGTGAATGAATGGGTTATTATTTTCTTTCTTTTGCTGTTTTTTTCTTTCTTTCTTAAGGAAAAGTGCTATGATATTAGGCCTAATGTGAAATATAAATTGTAAATAGGTTAGCTTGTAGAGAAGCCCTTCCAGGCTAAAACTCGCCTAATATAAAAACGTTTTTCATTTCATTTCAATTTTTGACTGTCGTGACATAAATTTGTTTGAATTGAATTTCCACTGCAATATGAATGAATGAATGAATGAATGAATGAAAAACTTCTTTATATTAGGCGAGCTTTAGCCTCCATATACTTATAGGAATAGAGTTGTGGATGATGACCCAAGCTATGGAAAACAGAGTCAGTGCATTTTCAATGTAGATACACTCGTACAAATGAATGCTGTGCACATAATATAGGGGAGATCGTATCCCTAATGCCGTGGTTCTGAGGGGAATGGATACAGATGCCGAGTTGCTACTGACGGCTAAGAAACGGAAACTAACATACTAGCCATACTAGCCACTCGGCCATGTGATGAGGAATGAAAAGTATCGCATGTTATAATTCAAGGGAGGATAGAATGACTGATAGCTTCCGGCAGAGAAGAGCTGGAAAAGGCATAAGATATAAAAAGAACCGGTCCGAGTTTACTCGAACATGCTTTCCAATTTATCAACATTAGTAGATAGAGAATATGAGTAATTACATGGTAAATAATTTTCCAGTGGTTAAATTTCCGATATCTCGGGGGGGGGGGGGGGGGTTGTCCATATGCACCAACACATTAATTACCACACAACAATAATGGCAGGACACGCAATGCATTTGAGCGCAAATTTTCTATCATTTTTGCAAAAAATAATTTTTTGTGCAAAACCAAATATTTTTTTGGGAAAGCAACCTATCCGGATTAGTTACTCAATTTAACACCTAAAACATGCCTGAAGGTAGAAATCATGGATAGAAAGGTTTCACAGAAAAATTATTTTTTAGTCATTTTTCATTAAAATTTAGTTATTTTTATTTTTTTTCACCCAGAAGCAAACTATCAAGGGGCAAGCGACCCCCGCAAATTGTCAACATTAATAACAACTAAACTATATGAGAATTTAAAAGAAATCGTTGGAGCCGTTATTGAGAAATAATTTTTTTATACATTTTTTTGGAGTTTTTTGAGAATAAAACCCCCCCAAATTGAATTGGCCCAAAATAAAAAAAATGGTCCCGAGGTATGATTATGGTAAACCGACATGCTACGTTTCATCGAAATCGGCCGAGTAGTTTGTCCGGAAATCGATGCAGAGACAGACAGACAGACATTTAGTAAAAACCACTTTTTTGGGTTCCTGGGACCTGAAAACGTGTAAATCCGTTGAAATCTCGGAATCGAAAATTTCGACCATCACCATTCAGCTTTCCTTATACTACATACAAATTGGAAAGCAATAATCATGTATCATGGTGCTCAGCTTCCTTAATTTCTTTCATTTGTCGCGTTTTGTAGGTACGTTACAGCTATATTTAATTTCTAATTTAATTAATTTTTTTATTTAGTTTTTGCTTTCCAGTGATGGTCGAAATTTTTGATTCCGAGATTTCAACGGATTTACATGTTTTAAGGTCTCATGGAACCCCAAGTACAAATACAAGAACAAGTACTGCAGTGTCTGCTAAATCCTCTGCTGGTATACTTTGACCTAAGGCCCTAGCCAAGGAAGGGTTCATGGGGGTTCAACCCCTCCCCCCCCCCCCTCCCGAAATGAAATGGCTTGATACTAGATAGAATCGGATTTTGAGAGGAAAAATAAAAAACCACTATGTAATATCCAATGAAATATCTGAAACCCCCCTCCCCCGAAAAAAAAAATCCTGGTGCTAGACTATTCTATTCTATTCTGTTGTATTCCCTGAATTCTAGGGGTGCTTTAGCACCACCTGCGCACCACACAAGTCTGTGGCAGTAAGCTCATGGGAGCAACACGTCCAACCATACATTATGATTAAAAAGAATAAAAAGTGTAGAGAGCATTATCTTGCTGACTGTGTCCCTTGATATATGTTCATTCCACGCTTATTTTCAACTTCTTTGCAAATATCGAGGATACGGTCTGAAATATTGGTCTTTACATTGCATAGCGCTATGCAGAGTAAAATATCATTGTTATATATTTTTACGAATCTTAACATTCATCGGGGCACTCTGGGTTTCTTTCTTCCTCTCTAGGTTAAATTTCTCTCTCTCTCTATCTCTCTCTCTCTCTCTCTTTTTCTGGCCCAGAACTCCCTGGACAAGGAGCATATATATTAATTAATCAATATAATACATAACTTAATAAAATTACCAATGTTTACCATTACAATTACAGTAATATTATCCGCATCCCCAAGCAGGCGCTTGATTGGGACAAAGGAGGACTTATTCAGTGCTGCATTACCATGTTATTTTTAATAATTAATAATAATAATAATAATAATAAATATAATTAAACTATAGTTGTGTACAGTTAGGTGTAAGACAGCTGGCCATAAGTCCTAATCTCGCTGCATGTACATTTTTTTTCAGTAAAGAATTAATTATTATGATTATTATTATTTTTCCTTATCCATTATATGCTATGGGTGTGTAGGGTGTATCGAGTCCCGAACTCCGACCCATCGTTCATAGCCTAGTTCCCTACCAACTGGGCTATTCCGTTAGAATAGGAGGTCACCTAAGAAAGCCATGTTTTATTGCCGCTTACTCATTAATTTTGTTCACGTCAGAAGCAGATTTTCCATCTTTTTGTAATTAGGGTGGCAATTAGTTGGGGAAAAACTAATTTTTGAGGATCAATCAATAATCCATTTGCTATTGTTAATTAAATATGAGACAGCTTAATTCATTAAGTTTCTGTTTCTTACATTATATACAGCATCTTAGTGAATTTTGGATTCTTATGCATCCCGAAACTGAGTAGTTTCAGTTTATCATATATTACAAACTGTCTTGCCAATTTGAATAGTTGGAAATGCGGACATTCTATCTTGTCTTATCTTATCTAAGCCCAACAGTAATTTGTCTTCCTCCGGCTAGTCTTAACCAACATGGGTGATTCGTATCTGTACTTGGTTAAGCCAGACTTAAACCTGTACACTGCGCCAATGGTAAGCTTGTCACAGCTTGTCACATTATGGCTGGTAGAATGGACGGATACAGGGGGTTGCAGGGAGGGGGTGGCAGGGAGGGAGTAACCGCCCCCAAAATTTAATTTATTTTATTACGCTCTGATTTAATCGATACTACAAGTGTTTGTACCCCCCACCCAACTACCCCCCCTCCACAAACTCGACTGGATCCGTCCCTGGTAACCGATGTAGGTAGACATCGAGGACGGATTCCAGTTTGCCAATGGCCCTAAATTCTTACGGAAACAATAGAAATGTCCGAAACCCATGGGGTCGTTGGCATTGGGCAAGGGACGAATGGGCCCAAGGACGAATCCAGCCCGTGTTTTTTTTGGTGGAAGGGGTAGTTGCCGATCAAATTAGAGCAAACATACATAATGCACTATCGATTAAATTAGAGCGCAATTAATTAACTTGCAACAGATTTATTAAATTTTCGGGGCAGCTACCCCCTTGCCATGAATGGGCCTAGGTTCATGAACACGTCCTTGAAGACTTTATTAACCCACATGAGCTATCTGACAGTTAGTTATTACTTGCAGGGTCTGGAGCCGGTCTATGTGCACCACCTGGTGCTGTATGAAGTCTGTATCGAGCAGTGGCCTTCGCAGTCGCTTCGTGTTGCATACGGCGTGGCGCTCCTGCTCGTGATGGCTGTGATTCCACCGTTGGTGGTTGCCACGGTACACGCCCGAATTGCCAAACACCTGTACTCGCACGCCAAGACCCAGAAAGACGCTGCGAGAGCTAGAAGGGAAATCGAGAGGAACCGCCGCACAACTACTCTACTATCAGGTGAGCGGAGTACTTAATTAATTAATTAATTTCTTCCTAACTTACTTATAAACTTGCCTAGGCTACTTACTTGCTGAGGACTGTCGTACGTCGAGGTGAAGAAGACAACTGAAGCGTGGAGATTAAAACCGGGTTAACCGCCAAAATCATTATTGCTTTCCAATTTATACGTAGCATAAGGAAAGCTTTGTGACGGTTGAAATATTCGATTCCGAGATTTCAACGATTACACGTTTTGAGGTACCAGGAACCCAAAAAAGTGGTTTTTACGAAATGTCTGTCTGTCTGTCTGTCTGTCTGTGCGTCGATTTCCGGCAAACTACTCGGTCGATTTTGATGAAATTCGGCATGTAGGTTCACAAAAATCATACCTCGGGTCCATTTGTTTTATTTCGGGCTAACTCAATTTGGGGGGTTTTTATTTTCAAAAAACTTCAAAAAAACGTCTAAAAAAATTATTTCTCAAAAACGGCTCCAACTATTTTTTTTTTCATTCACATATATTGTAGGTGTTGTTAATGTTGATAAAATGCGGGGGGTCGCTGGCCCCTTGATAGTTTGCTTCTGGGGGTAAAAAAATAAAAATGACTAAATTTTAATGAAAAATGACTAAAAAATAATTTTTCTGCGAAACCTTTCAGTCGATGATTTCTAACATCAAACATGTTTTAGGTGTTAAATTGAGTAATGAAACCGGATAGATTGGTTTCCAAAAAACTATTGGGTTTTGTGCAAAAAAAAAATTTTTTCTTGAAAAAATGAAAGCATATTCACGCTCAAATGTATTGCGTGACCTGCCATTATTGCTGTGTGGTAATGTGTAGGTCTGACCTATCTAGAATTTAAGACACCTTCAGGTGGTGGACAACCCCCCCCCCCCCCTGGATATCCGAAATGTAACCATAGGAAAATTATTTACCATGAAATTAATCTTTTTCTCTCTCTACTAATCGATAAATAGGAAAGCATGTTCGAGTAAACTCGGACCGGTTCTTTTGAGTTATCACGATTTTTCTAAGCCATATTGCTTGACATCTTAATTATGACACACTTGCCTTCTATTTACCAACTGCAACTAAAATTTTGCCACAGTCGCTTGGTGCCGTTTTCAGGACATTGGTCATGTCACTAGGATCGTATTTAAGTGATAAAACTAATTTCGAATTTTTGGCGGTTAACCCGGTTTTTATTTCCACGCTCCATCTAGTCTCCCGCTCCCCACTCTGAGCTTCCACAGATTTGCCTCACCCACGTCCGACCTATCTCGACCAATGACTTGAAGTATATAGGCTGCTGCTGCTGCTGATCGGTTCAATTTGGCGTAGGTACCATTTTTCTTGTCCCCATAGCAACTGGGGAGGGAGTCTTGGCAGCAGAACTTTATAAACGGAAAATTATAATATCGGGGGGTACGGCATTGGCGTCTCCACAGCCCTCTATCTAGGGCGTCCTGGTTAGTGAGTGGGAGTTGGTTCATACCTGCCGGGATCTTTCTCGGTGGCGTCATCTTCGGTTTTCCTCTTCTCCTGCTTCCTGGGACCACTATCTCCTCAACCCTTTTGAGTAGATGAGTCTCGCCTTGCCCTTGGACACGCCCATGCGATAACAGGGGTTTTTTCTTGAGCTTGAGAGTGATGCAGGGGCGTAGCTAGATTTTTTTAGGGGGGGTCCAGGTTTCATGTAACATTAATACATAAGGTTTGGCCGCTTACGATAGATTTTCAAATGGGGTGGTCATGATCTTAATTTCCTCACCCGAAGGGTGGGGAGGCCGAAGGGGGGGCTACTCCGGGGAATGTTTTTTAAAAGATAAGCCTGAAAAAGTTTGTCGGCAAAAAATGTTGATTTTGCAGACGATAACTTTATTAACAAAATTGGAAACAGGGGGACCGGGATCTCCCTGGGAATTTTTTAAAATAAATATCTGAGGAATGTGCTGTTTGGCTGAACTTTTTTTTGGGGGGTGGGGTCCGGACCCAGGTGACACCCCCCCTTGGCTACGCCACTGGAGTGATGTAGACAGTTTTAAACTCAGCTCTGATCTGTTCGTTTCTTGGTCTGTCTGCCAGGGTTTCTCCAGTATGGCATCCTAATCTCCTAATCTCGGCCAAATCGAGAAGTTGTTCCTGTATTTTTTTCTTCACCGCCCGAAACTCAGCGCCATATATCATGCAGGGACTCACCACTTTTTTTTGTATCCGGTCTGTTAGCTTTTTCAGCAGCATTCTCTACACTAACACTTCTGTCATTTCTATGAATTTGATCCATCCTCATTTTATGCGGGCTTTTATATAACTTACCTACCGTATCACATTCGCATCCGCCTTCCCTTTCCCCATCAGACTCCCCAGGTATCCAAAAAAGAATATTTCTGACTTTTTGTTTATATTTTATAGATGATATATAACAATCTAAGATATACTATAGTAGTAGAATAGATAGTGCAGAACCATAAGCTAAGTAAAGCTGATAGCGGTGAAACGTGAATCTTTTCGTACTACAATAAACAATTGAAATATACCAAAGAAAAGGGTACCGCAATCAACCAATCGTCACGGTTTCCGGCATCATATAATTATAAACATGTGGCATAAACAGTCTATAATATACTGTACGTCATTGATCACAACGCTTAACTTAACTCACTTCTTCCGAATAGCATAATCTAATTATTGGTTGGCGTGAGGATCTTCAATTCTATTACAATGATTGAGGATGATTTTTCTATTTGACTACTTACTTTTCCTGCGCCTTATCCTCATGGAGGGTCGGTGGCACGGCAACTGCGTTTCCACACAGTCCTGTTGTGTGCATCCTCCGTGGAGAGGCCCAAACTTCTCATATCTCCGGCGATTTTTCTTCCCAGTGTAACTTTCGACCTCCCTGGTAGACTTCTTCCTTGTACCTCCCGGTTCATACTTATTAAAAGCTCTGAATTTGCAGATGGAGTGCCACAGGCTCAGAGAGTCTCACATATTGTACTATAATGATATCCTAGAGATAATAGTATAGGAGTAAATACACATTAATTTGAGTTAAAGATTTATTAATACAAAATACAGAAACACATTTTATTGTGGGCAACTAAACGTTCCCACACCATCCGCCATCTCACAACAACTGACGCACCGCCTTCTCAGTGTCGCCAACCTCTGGGGCATCATTTCCTACAATCGGCCGTCCTGCCTGGTCCCGACCCTGGGCACCACTCCTTCATGTACTCAGCAGTTGTAGTTGTCATTTTAGGCCCCTCACCACTGATCCTTTCAACGTCGTAGCTGTTGTTTGCCGATTACAGTGTTTATACTTCGTGTTTATACTTCGTCTTTATACTTCGTCTTTATACTTCGTCTTTATGCATCGTCTTTATACTTCGTCTTTATATTTCGTCTTTATACTTCGTCTTTATACTTCGTCTTTATACTTCGTCTTTATACTTCGTCTTTATATTTCGTCTTTATACTTCGTCTTTATACTTCGTCTTTATATTTCGTCTTTATACTTCGTCTTTATTTCAATACATTAGAATTTAGACTACTCACACGAGGTCATTTCACCAGCCGCACTTAGCAAAGAGGAAGTAGCTAAAGCAAACACAATGGTCACGAACGTCTTCTTACAGTTTTTATCAAGTTGCGTACACTAGCCTCAGTTATCGTCGGCCTCAATTATCGTCTCACCTACCACTCATCACACAACTCTAGTGAGCCAAGTGTACTCGACCGCGCCTGCGACTGCAGTGCATACCGCTGTCCATAACATATTTTCTTCATTTATAATTCAATAACAATCACTTTCACTTATTTAAAGCCGAGTTCACAAAGTTAACTTAACACGAATCCCACTTCTGAATTTATAGGAGTAAATACACATTAATTTGAGTTAAAGATTTATTAATACAAAATACAGAAACACATTTTATTGTGGGCTACTAAACGTTCCCACACCATCCGCCATCTCACAACAACTGACGCACCGCCTTCTCAGTGTCGCCAACCTCTGGGGCATCATTTCCTACAATAGGGTTGATTCTAATTTTGTGACAATCATCGGGGTCTTAAGAGGCTTGCCACTACACTTTCAATGGATTTACATTTAATCTAAATGGATTACGTTTGATGTGCTGACTGAAAGCAGGGAGCCCCCTAGGGAATTACTCGATTAAGCGATATTGGTTGCTCGCTCTGAATGGCTTTTCTCTATAATGTAAAGGTAGTGGCCATTACCCAGAATTTGATGCTGAAGGGGTGCCTGATGGCTGTACAAAAGCAATGGTGCTTTGCTGACTGGCTATCCTAAACATCTAAAAGCAAACGCTTCAAGAATGTTTCCTTCGTTAGAGGAAAGCTACTCTGGTGTAATTGTAATTAAAACCATAGTGTCTACAGATCCAGAGGGGTTTCGGAAATAAATACAAAATGCTTTCGAATTACATTTCAGTACCTGAATTTTCTGAATTCTCTCTTCCCCCGAAAATACCAAAAATGCTCACCAAGTGGGTTTTTCATCGATTATTGTGTAGCCTATTGTATATACTTAAATTAAAATAATATATATATAACAGCTCTCAGTAAGAGATATGTGTCAGCTATTTGTGTGATATTAGGAAATGTGCCACCCCCTTAGATGATCTGACATGGGCAACCCCCTAGCCATGATCTTTTGTATGCTTTCACCAGAAGCTTATTTAAAGTAATGTTCAGTAAATATTATAGTTGTTGCCAATTGCTATGCAATTAATTAGGGGGCGCATTCTTTCAACGCAAAAATTGACAGAGCAATTATCGGATAATTAACTAGATAGGAGAAAGAAGAAGAAGAAGAAGAAGACTAGATAGGTAGGTAGTGTGCAGTGTGCATGTTTTCGAGATATTTTTGCCGTTCTAAAAGCTTTAGAGAAAAGCACGCGAACGGCTAAACAAAAGAAAACAGTACAAAGACGTTATATGATCCAATGTAGGAAATTGCTCCAATTTAAAACTCCCTCTGGTTATATCCAGAATTTACCCCTTTTTCCAAACGCCCTTCTACATAATAGGGGTAGATATTTCTTCTATTGTGTAATAGGCACATAATATTAATGAGGTCTTTTCATGATCAAATCAAATCAAAAAGCTGTATATTTTTACAAGTTTTTTTTTTACAATTATAGGGGTGACTTACCGCAGGACTAGTCCGGGTGCGGTTTAGGCTTTTATACAAATAACTCAATAACTACAAATAACTGTATGGAAACCAAAGTTGAATTATGCTTGTTTTGTTGTTGTGTTAGTATATTAGTAGCTTCCTTATAGATGTCACTGGCTTCATTACTAAGGAAACTAAGATAAACTTGAGGCGTGACAATCCGTTGAAGGTTAAAGCCTGAGGTAGTGAATCCCCTTTCTTGAACACTGCTCTATTAGAAATGCTTAAAGCAGAAATGCTGAAAGCAGGCGTTGGAAAAACCAAACCAACTATATCATTCATTGACTACCAACAGTAAGAAAGAAAGATGAAAGAAAATTGCCTTCATTTCCCATATTACGGACAGTAGTGGAACTCGTACGGTACTTGTATATGAGTACCTTTTGACCTAACATCTCGTCGTTCAGAGCATTAAACTTTCAAAAGGTACTCTTGAAGCGGAAATTAATTTAATTTGTTGGTAATTAATGTGAATTAGTAATTAAAAATAATGAATCTACGATGGAAAATATAAGGCTTAAAGCTGATTACCCTAATGAAGCAATCTGCTGTAATCAAGAATTCGGGGGTTTCATGTCAAGAATTTCAGCTGTTGGAGATTAATTTTGAAATTCATAGCCTAATGGATTCGGATAATGGAATCTGGCTAAATTACAGTTTTATTGAATTATAAAATTAAAATACTGTTATAGTACAATATTATATCTGTACGGTATATGTATTTAATAATATATTAAATAAGCGCACGGTAAATGGGGTGAACACTTTATCTGAATTTCAGCAGCCCGATCATGGCGGTTTGGTGTTATTATAATACCGGGGTTTATTTGTGAATGAATTTGAATGTAGTAAGGTGTCATGTGACGGTGTTAAAATATGCGCGGGAAATTCAAATTGATAAATGTTGCATTTTTTATAAATTGAAGAAAATACTAGTAGGCTACTACGAAATAACCATAACCAATATAATGTACAGGTAGAAGTTTAAAAAGTTATAAGAATTTTCATTAATGTGTCGACATCTAATGGAGAAAAAATTAAAAACTCATCCGCAATAGCATTAATTTATCAATTTGAATTTCCCGTGTATTTTGCACTCATTTGCTTAAAACAATTGAAATTTGAATAAACTCCCGGTATTATAATAATCGCAAATGGCCATGATCGGACTACTGTAATGGATGTGCCATGGGTAATTGAGCCTGTGACTTGGCGAACTGCTATGGGAGCACATTAAATAACCAAGTCTATTGGCGTAAATTCACAAAATTTCTGGGGGGAGGGGCTTTAGGACCCCAAGACTTTGATACCCCGGAGAAAAAAAAATTGGGGAAGGGAGGGGGGCTACGGGTGCTTCGGGGGGGGGGGGGGGGCTTAGCCCAAGACCCCCTATTTACGCCAATGTTTGCAATCAGTACAAAATTGAGATATTACACGAATACGGCGAAAAAACCTACCATTGAGGGGGGGCCCGGGGGCCTCCCCCGGAGAAAAATTTGGAAAAAATAGCTCTGAAGTATTGGGGTTTTAAGTATTTTTAGTAATATATTTTTTGTGTAAGTACTTGGTCAATATGTATGTTTTTTTTTCATGTAAAATAAGCATACTAAGAATTAATTTCCCTTTCATTATTGTGGATACTATGCTTTTAGCATCCATAACGTCTTCGTCACCATAAAATCCTTAGGGGGGGGGGGCTACGGGTGGACCTGGGGGGTGCTAAGCCCCCCCAGGACCCCATATTTACGCCAATGACCAGGCCAAAAATAAGTTGCTGTCACTAGCTTTGAAAACTCTTTTGTTTTTGTATCCGGGTGCCGAATAGTCTACGTAGCAGTTGCAACAATTAATGTAAAACATGCTAGATAAAATAGCTTATAGGCCCGGAACACAGCGACGTTCTCCCAGTCGCGATTTGCCGACGTCCTTTCCATTGTCGTCATTGGGCTAGCAGAAGACTTCTTATTGATTTCTCGAGGATTTTGGAAGCTGGCGTAAAGCCGTCCTACCACACAAAACTGATGCACAGGTTTCCCCTAGACACGCCAGATCATAAAAACTTTCATCCACCAAGCCCTATCCTTACGAAGACGTCAGCAAATTGCGACTGGCGGAATCGTCCGTGTGCACTGGGCCACAGATGAAAAAAAATAACACAATATGTTTTTTGCATGAAAAAATTGTATATATTAAAAAAAAAAAACATTTAATTCAATGCGAGTGTTTTTAGTCTAACTGTCTATATTACAAAACTCAGCAAGAGCCAAAGCGTCAGTACACATGAGCGACCTTGAAAATTACGTCACATTTCACATTAGGTACTAGACAATGGTATTACGTCATCTACTGCTTCTTCTTCTTTTTCTACTCCTTCTTCTTCTGCTTCTGCTTCTTCTGCAAGTATATGCTTTCAATTATTACCAGCACCTTTCCTCCATTAGCAGAATACGGTATTATTTTGTCTACTGCTTCTTCTTCTTCTTCTTCTGCTTCTCCATCTTCTCCTTCTCTTTTAACCTATATGTACTTACTGTTGCTGTTATTTTAATTTGTTAATTTATATAGTATTCTTAAATTGTTCAACTCCATTTTGTATTTTTAAACTAACATTTCTTAAATATTTTATACTGGACCAGCATCTCTAAATATTTAATTTTATATTCTAAAATGTACATTTACATTGACTAAGGCTCAATCAGAGCCTTAATTATAATATTGATCGTTTTTTATATTTTTATTTTGACCGTAAGTAATTGTAATTGTTCTCTAATAAGCCTTTAAAATTTAATGTATTCTTGAAATTACCCCAGTGATACAAGTCTCTTTGAGTACTTAGTACTGGGGTAGACTTCGTAAACTGCACAAGAAAAACTGTAATATACTATTTACTTACTTACTTACTTACTTACTCTTCTTCTGCTTCTTCAGCAAGTATATGCTTTCAATTGTTGTCAGCACCTTCTCCCAAATGAGCAGAATACGGTATTATTTCATCTACTGCTTCTTTCTCTTCTGCTTCTTCTGCAAGTAGGCCCTATATGCTTTCAACTGCACCTTCTCCCGCATGAGCAGAATACGGTATTACATTATCTACGGCTTCGTCTTCTTCTTCGCTCCGCAGCCTTTGCATGATGAGCATGGAACAATACCTCCAGCCATCTACATTTTGCATGACGCCCAACCATCTAAGAACTCGTGTAGTTTTGTTTCTAACTCGTCTTTCCAGCGGTTTAGTGGTCTTTTCGTTATGCTTCCTGTGTACAATCTGGTTGGCATGCTCTCTTTTGATATTCTTATAGCGCGTTTCAGCCATATTAAATGTTGAGCTTAATAGATATTAGTATAAGTATAGCCTCAAGTTAACAACCTCGTTGGAAACCAGCTATTGTTCTTATAGCAAGCATAGCAGGCATATTATATGGCAAGGGTGAAACGGAAGTGTAAAAATGGAAAAGGATTTTATATAACCCCTAATTTATGACCACCAACTTTGAGTTCTTATGAGACGCTGTAGCTACAGAGAATAGAATGGAGATTAGCTGCAGTAAACAAACTCGCTGCAAACTAGCAATTGTCCTTGGCAAACGGCTCATTTGTTACAAGTCGCGAGCGGAACAAGGAAACTTTTCTGTATTGCCTGTTCTAAACTTTGCTTCGCTTTCTAAATAATTCCAACTTTCCGACAATATTAGCTATACTGTCTAACAATATTATTCTCCACGTTCTTATGCATCCATTATGTTTCTGCAGCTACTGTACAGCTGCTGTTGCAATTAATTCGAATATTATGCATTGGTGAAATTGAATGGGTTAGAAGCCAATTTGTACAAGTGACATTTCTTTTACTTTTTGCTTTCCAATTTATCCGTAGTATAAGGAAAGATTTGTGATGGGCAAAATAATCAATTTCGAGATTCCAACTGATTTACACGTTTTGAGGTACCAGGGAACAAAAAAAATTGGTTTTTACAAAATGTCTGTCTGTCGCTGTCTGTCTGTCGCTCTGTCTGTTCATCGACTTCCGGGCAAAAATATACCGTCACAAAAATTATAGATCGAGACCATATTTTTTATTTTGGGCTCACTCAATTTTAGGGGCTTTTAATTCTCAAAAAACTCCCAAAAAAAACGTCTAAAAATATTATTTGTCCAAAACGGTGTGGATGTTAAGAGGATATGGGAAAATGGGAAAAATATATTTGCCACCCCTGGTCCCGGTGTATTTAGTAAGAAATAAATAATCTGTAATGATTTTGTCCATTGAAGTTGTTTAGGACTATTTCATGTGTTAAGAAATAGGCCCAAAATCGGGGGGGGGGGGGTTACACTTTGTACACTCGAATGACTTATTGAAATGGGTCTAAAGAGGGAGGGGGGAGTACGGGGTCTCCTCCGGGAGAGATTTTGTTTTTAAATGCAGATGAAAAAAAATATTTTTTGAATGGGGGGGGGGTGGGTTAGTGTTGGCTTCAAGCATGTTTACAACATTTAACATCGGCGTATTCGTCCCAGGAGTGATTTCATGAAAACAGGAAGTCATCGTAAAGAGGAAACGTGCACTCCACAGCGCTTTTGCCTGTTGCCAACAGCATTGAATCAGTAATTTACCTTTGGAACAGCTGCTGCCGGGACAACTCCAATATCCTCCTAAAACCTGTTGTATGTTTTACAGCAATGGCTACTCCACATGTGTATATCGTACATATACTGCACATATGCTTCGATTTATGTCGTCCATATAAATTTTCCCACATTAATGCATAAATAAAATCGTCTCCTTTTTAACTTTGTAATATTTTGAATTCAAATTTAATTTTTTTTTTTTTTAAGGCGCGGGACTCTTGAGTATTTGCGCCGGTCGGTGTGTGTGTGTGTTTGCGGAAGTCATGGGTGTTTTAGAATGGTTTTGTCTACAGTCTACATGTGGGGCAAATACATTTTATCTTATATAAAATTAAATAAGTACCTCAATCAATCAATCAATCAATATATTCAAAATTAAGAATACAATACAAAATATACATATTAGAAAATGAACCCTATAGGCCATGTGGCCCGTGATGGGTTCTGTCTTAGTTGCTAGGTTAGTATTATAAGATGTTAATATTAATTATAGAATAATAATTAAATAATAAAACTAGGTATGCGGTACATTATACATTATTTGGCAAATTGGCATTCTCTTCGTTAAGCTATTCTCCCGGATATATTATGTTTATAAACTGTGGATTACTATGTAGAAATTGCTTAATTGTTTTACGGCACTTCTTATCTGGCATTAATGTTTTAAGATCAGTTGGTAGTGCGTTAAAAGCTAAAATCCCTAAATATAAGTGGGAATGTTTGTACGAGGCTGTTTTAAAAGTAGGTATTTGGAGATTGCGACTCTCACGCAGGCGGGTAATCCGGTTATGTTGGATGAATTCACTTTGTCCCTGGAGCGACAGATTTTGCTGTAACCTATATGTTAATAATTGGAAGCAGTAAGATGATTTTATCGATGGTACCTTGAATTCGTTGTACAGTGTTAGGGATGGGTACAGGTAATGTTTTCTCAAACTGACTCTAATGACATGTCTTATAGAGATTTCTACAGGTTCTAGATGAGTTTGGTGGGCACCTCCCCAAGCCAATAAACTGTAGGATGCTATAGAGTTGACTAGCGAGAGATAAACTTGCCTCAGTAAATTAATGTCAAGTATTTGTCTGAGTAATTTAAATTTGTATATTGTCTTCCGTACCCGTTTAGCTGTAAGTGCAATGTGTTCAGCCCATTTCAAATGTTTGTCTATTGTCACCCCTAGGTATTTGTAGTTATCTACTCTTTTTATAACATGACATGTGCAATCGGGGACGTTAGGGTCGCATAGTCTTTCATGTAACTTTATGGATGATCTGGCAGGTTGGCCCGTTGCGGTAAGGCTGAATGTGATGTATTCCGTCTTAGAGGTATTAAGAGTAAGTTGATTGTTAGCTAGCCATTCTTTAACTCTCTTAATTCCATTTCCTGCTTTAGTATGTGTGTCGTCCCAGGTTTTGCCTGAAAAGTATAGAGTTGTATCATCAGCGAAACCCAGCAGAGTACCATCCAGATTCATTTCGAGTAGGCTATTTATAAAAATCAAGAATAACAGAGGACCCAGGACTGTACCTTGAGGGATCCCGCATGTCACAGTTGTTGTGCAACTTAGGGAAGACGTTTGATAACCGTTATTAGTTTTGGAAAGTCGTACGAATTGTTGCCTGTCTGTTAAAAAAGATCTTATTAGGTTGCTAGCGTGGCCTCTAATTCCGGCACGATTAAGTTTTTTAAGCAATAACTCATGGGACACTGTGTCAAAAGCTTTTTCAAGGTCTATGAATATGCATACGGGGTGGTTTCCGTCGTCAAGATCCTTATATAGTAGGGATGAAAGTTTTGCAATCGCGTCTTGAGTACTACTTCCATTTCTGAATCCGTATTGGTTGTTTGATAGGTAGTTTGTTGTTTCTAAGAAGTTGGTCAGTCTTGATTTGATAGTTTTCTCAATAAGTTTAGCAATGGTACTCGTAAGTGATATCGGTCTATAGTTAGACATGACAGTCTTTGGGCCTTTTTTATGAACAGGTATGACTTCAGCAATTTTAAGTACTTTAGGGAACACCGCATTTGTTAATGAGAGGTTTATGAGATGGGTGAGAGGTTCAAGTAAGTGTTCCGCATGCTTCTTAAGAAAGGAACTAGAGATTTTGTCAGGACCTGAAGATGATTTAGACTTTAACTGGGAAATATATTTCATTGTCTCTGTTTCATCAATGGGAGTTAAGAATATGGATGTTGGATTGTTATTTGCCCCATCTTGGTAAGCTTGTGCTAATGGTAAATTTGCAGCAAGTCTTTCACCCACAGTGGAAAAGTAGTAATTGAAAGTATCGCACATCTCCTTTAGGTTACTGTTATTTATTGAGAGACCCCTACTATCAGTAATTTCTGTGATCTCGTGATGTATCTTAAGTTATCAGTTATTTCGTTAATAGTTTCCCAAGTTTTCTTTAAGTTGTTTTTATGTTCTTGTAGTTTTCCTTTGTAATAACAGTTTTTTGTTTTAATTATTTCGCGTTTCACCCTATTATTATTCTTTTTATAGTCTTGCCTCAGGGCTACGTTAGTTTGCTGGCAATTTAGTTTTAGTTTTAGTTTGTCACGTTGCCTTATTAGTATTAGTAGATCATTATTCATCCACGGTTTTAATTTTGTTACGCGATTAGAAATTTTCATTTGTTTCTTGCTGGCACCTATGTTGCTGTTGAGGGTAGTTTGAAAACTTTGTAACCTTGAAAACCTGTATGTAATTATTACATAAAACAATTATTATGTAATTTAGGTAAGATTTAGTGAGATATAATTTATTTTAAAATTTATACATTTTACTGTGGGTACAAAATTATTTCACAATCAATATTTTTTTTAAATTGACATACGTTCTGCATATTGTAGTCGATATTGGTGTGATTGAAACCCACCATTTCCTTCATAGTTTGGTTCTGGGACAAAAAAATGTAAATGACAGAAAATTTACTAAAACAATCATATCTCGGGTTAGTGTTTTTAATATTAAGGCTCTCTTAGCTTTGATCCGCCGGAAAATATTTCCTTTTATGTCGAATCGCTACTGAGTGGCTATTTACATAATTAATATATATATAATGAAATGAAATGAAATGAAATGAAAAATGAAATGAAAATACGACTTTATTGTAAACAAAACAAAAGGCGAACAATAAGACTTTAAAGTCTTGTTTTCATGCTAACCTTAAAAACCAGAAAAAAAACATTGTGAACTATTATAACTTAATTAAAATTAAATAGAGAAGAAGGAAACAGAGGAGTAGTAAAAAAGAAGGATAAAAGATATATATATATATAAATAATAGTATAGAGCACTGAAAGTAATTTTCTATAGTAAAGGTTTAAATGTACACAGCTGTCTCACCATAGCTTCTTCCAGAAATAGCATGCTTGACAGTTCTAACATTAAAATATAAAATTTGAAGATATATTTTTATTTATTTCTTTGTATTGTAAATAAATCAAAAATAATAATAAATGTGTGGATAACAAGAGACAAAATGTCAACGTTATACGTTACGTTACGTATATGTATACGGTATGTTACGTTATATGTTACGTCATAATCAAGTCGTCGTCATGCTGTTGTGAACCACCTACCGCCAGGGACGGTTTCAGAAAAAGTTTTCGGGGGGGGGGGGGGTGGTGGCCGGAAAAATATCGCGTTCCTTTTACTTGAGTAATAATTTTTCTTAATTTCCTTCAAAAGTCCATTCTATTTAGTATAAAACTTTTTCTCTCGGGAGGGGGGGGGGGGGCGACCGCCCACACCGCTTCCCAAGGATCCGTCCCTGCCTACCGCCCCCGCGGCATCACAAATGACGTCACACTCCAATCTCACGTGACTCGCTTTTTAAACATAAAACTAAAATTAATTGGGAAACAAATTTTTCCCTCTGCTAAATAACGATTTTTAGGAAAATGAATGTAATTTTTAACTCTATCTATCTAAATCTATGAAATGCATTAAACTAGGTCTTCGAAAATTGCAAAGTAGCCTATTGCATGTAGGCCTCTGTAGCCTATATTGCACACTATTTTCACTTTCAATTGTTATTAACAGTACTATCTCCCACATGAGCCTAGAATACGGTATTAAGCCATAAGCTTTTTCTTCTGCTTCTTCTACTTCTTCATCATCTTTAGCCTATCATCCTTTTCTTCTTCTTAATTTTAATCTTCTTCATCTTTAACTTCTTCTTCTACTTCTTCTTCTCACTCTTCTTCTTTTTCTCCTTCTTCTTCTTCTTCATCTTCTTCCTTTGTCTTGGTAAGGAAACTGAGGGGCCATGTTCAATGCGTCCATTATTCCTTATCAAAATATTTTGGAAGTTATAGGAAAGGTCCATTAACATTGTAATAAACCCTCGCTGAATTCAAATACCTCTTGAAACAGACAATTCCAATTAATTAATTGAGGCCTAACCGCAAAATTGAAATTGTTTTATTGTTACAAATTATTCCTATATAATTGGGTATAACGATAGCAGCATTTGCTATTATCATACTTTAATTGCTCGTTTAGAGTAACTGGGTCAGATGTTGAGTTAAAGGCGTTTTTGTAATTTGCATGTTGAAAGGTTTTCGAAGCTGTAATGCCGTTACTTTAGCAATTTCATGGGTTTCTCCAAGGAAAAGTTGTTGATACACTTTAGGGTGTTTCCCTCCAAGATGTTTTCATATAGCTTTTAATGTTACTTCTCATGTGACTATACTTACTAACTTCCCGTGTCCAGCAGCCCTATTATGGCGATTTGGGATTAACATAGCCTAATACCAAACTTAATTCAACAGTTTTACACAAATGAGAGCAAAATGCGCGAGAAGTTAAAATTGATAAATTAATCCGCGGCTATATTTTTGGTCAGTTTTCAATTTTTTCTCCCTTAGATTTAGACAAATTAATTAAAATTCTTATAATATTTCAAAATTCTACCTGTACATTTGAAAGTTTATTTCATGCAATTATAAAACAATGCAACCATTCTCTTGCATTCTCATAATTTTTAATTTGAATTTGCCGCGCAATAACACCGTCACGAGACACCTTACTATAATGCGAAATTAAAACAAACCCCGGTATTAAGATGCAAATTACAATAAGATGTGAATCAGTGAATGTGTGTTGAAGCTAGTCAGTCACAATGTCGCAAATAGCCAAATTCTTCTTCTTCAGACTCTACAGACCTTTATGAGCTCCTCCAGTCATCTCAGTTTTGTACAACGCTCCACCATCTACGGACTCCCAACTCGCGAAAGTCAGTTTTCAACTCATCCTTCCAGCGTTTACGAGGACGTCCGTCCAGTCGTTTTCCTGTCATGCTTGCTTTGTGCATCTTTTTCGGCATGCCGTCGTCTGACAGTCTTACGACGTGTCCCAGCCATCTTATGCGGTGTGCAAATAGGCAAATGAGTTTCTCAAACGAAGGTTCACCCCTCACAAAACGTTTTATTTAATCCACCCCTGTCATAATAAATTTGAGGGAGGCTGAAATATACATATGTAATAACAGGTAGAATTTTTATAACTTGTACTTCTCAACCCCTCCTCTATTTGGAATTTTGTGGTCAGCTTATCATAATAAAAATGTCATCTGAGAAATCTCTAGAAAATGGGAAGTTGTGCTGAACATACAATTTTAGAAATTAAAGATCGCCGTAGTGGCCCTAACACGTGACGTGAGCAAGGCTGACGTTTCTGCAAAGATTTATTCATGGCATTTAATATTAAATTCAACTCAAACATCTCCAACAATGGAATTTATGTGCCTATGTTGTATTTATAAGATGAATAATTTTAAGGGGTCTGCGCTGTGCTTGCATGTACAGGCTTTCACACTCAGGCTCAGTTAACTGTCAGTAATTATTTATGCTTAATCTATTTAGCCCCTCTCACTTTCCTAACCGTTTATGATGTGGGTCAAGAGCATAGATTTTAATAATAATACTAAATGACGAACTCCCCTGCATATTTTGAAGCCGCAGCCACCATTGCTATAATTGTATAGAAAACGTTGTTTATATTCATTAACACCTTGCGTTCTTATGAGATTTGCTAACATTTTCTGTGAAAATTACGTTCAAAAGATCAATCATTCAGTTTATTTTCAGTGGATTTAGATCAATAGTTACATAAAAGACAATATTAACTGAGATTAAATCAAGATAAAATTTATTTCGTCGAGAAGTACTCATTTAATAGCAGGTACTTTGCGTTCTTTCCGTTCTTTCTATCCACTTATAGCAATGGCGGATGGCTTCACAACACTCCCTACAGAGACTATGGGAGTTCGATATCTAGTATTATTATTCTATGGTCAAGAGGAATGATATCCTCAGGCTCAGTTCAAAGAACGGGCGATAGAGTGTTTAGTCATTAAATATATATAACACTATACAGTATAATATATATAATATTTAATATATATAATATTTAATATATAATATATTCAATGGTTTAGGTTCCCCGACCACATTGCTGATTTGAAGGGGGTCATGACCGAAATTGGCGCCCTTTAGTAACATACTAGTTAGACTGGTTTAGAGTAGTCTATTTTTTATCACATATTTTTTTATTATGTAATATTTATATTACTAAATTTAGCTCATTTTAACGCCCTTCAGGGACCTCTTCTTTGTATCCGCCACTGGTAAGTACCAGTTTTAACCAGCTACAGAGTATTCATCTAAGTGCAGGAGGATATGGATTGAGGTGAATTTATTGTATTTAAGCATATGATGAATGAATGAATGAACGTGTATTATATACAACCCCTGCAAGGTAGAAACTGAGGTTCCAACCCCGTTTCTGTTCATTTTTCCTTATCTTCCATTCCCTTCTTTTTCTTCTTCCCCCTTAGTGGTGCGGGCGTAGCGTGGGGGGGGGGGGGGTCGCCTCGAACCCATTTCCTGAACTCGCCCCGGTCGGACGTTAACGCCTTGAGCTCAGCCATTGTTTTCCCTCTTGCTCCGGCGAGTTGTTCAACCCTTTCCTCAAGGGTTGTCCTCGGTCTGCCGATGGGTCTTCTTCCTTGTGGCATTGCTTCCGCCAACCTCCGGGTGGTCCTGTTCTCGTCCATCCATTGGACGTGGCCGAACCATGGTAACTGCTCGTTCTCCATTCTTCTCTCTATGGAATCCACTTGCAGGTCTTGCCTGATGCGGTCATTTCCGATTCAGTCCCATCTTGTTCGATCAGCAATCCGTCGTAGGCACTTCATCTGAGTCACGTTTATTTTACTCGTTTACTATTTTATCTTCCATTGTCTAATTGCCATAGGCTATAATTGAAAACAACTGAGCTGAAGTGAGTTATCAAGGACTAGACCTGAGAACTGGTAGAGATAGGCTCTAGTTCTTCCCCCTTTCTAACAGCGTAATAAATTGTTGAGGGGTTCCGCATTGACGGAAAATATACCGATAACTCGATAAGGGTTAAAGAGGCTTTTAAGGCAGACCTATAGCCCTTTGTCAAAACCAGAGGTCCCGTATTCCATTAAAATCCTCTCACGAGCACAATTTTCAGAAGATAGGTTGACTAGGCAGGCACAGGCTTATTGAAAAAAGGCGGGACAAAAAACGTGTGTAGATAAAATTCATTTTCACTCAGCAGCATCGCCACTATATATTATTCCGTTAAGACCCCTAGGCAGTTTTGGGCCGAAAATGTCATCTACTACATCAACTACACATATGGGGTATCTGCTATTTCCTTAAATAAATAAATAAATAAATATATTTCTGTTAAATTATACAATGCAAGTAATAATTTAGATAATTGGCAAATGGCTATGGATTTCAGGTTCTCCAGTAGATTGTTTGTTTATATACGATATATAGAAGTAGTATATAGTCAATAGTGTATAAAATCATGAGAATATTGAGATTTTATATTATTTTTTATTAAAATATTTATTATATTAAATTATTATTATTATATATAAATACCTAGGTATACATAAAATAAGAAATTTATATGGACATGGAAGATCACAGTTTTTTTTTTCAAGAAAACATTGTGCTTTATGGGCGTAAAAAGTTTCCTACAAAATCTTCAAAATATTTGGAAGACAGTATCATTTAATGAAATCAGGAGAGTTACCTACTCAGAAAGTATAACTTTGGTATTTTCAAGCTGAGAACTTTTTAAAAATGTAATTTGTGAGTTTGTGGGGAGAGAAATTTTGAGTGTGTTTAGTGGAGCGAGCAATTAGGGGAAGCTCATTATTCTGCTCCCCAGCCCCCCCAGCCCCCAGCCTCCCCAGCACCGCATCCGATTTTTGTGAAAAATATGATTTTACTCTGGGATGCGGACCCAGCCTTAAGCTACATGGAAAATGGTTCATCGATGTGATAATTTTCGCTATTTATTAATCGGAATACTGATTGATGATTTCAAAGTAACTAGGCACGTCTCTGATTTTGGGTACCGAGTTGACGTTCCGTGTACTATAACCAGTGTTTCCTTCAGAAAAATTTCTCCGGGGGTGGGGTTAAGGTACAGTTCATGTCCCCCTCCCCCAAAAGCAACTGGGTTAACACTATAGTCAGAAATGAACACGATGGTGAATCAATAATATTCAAGGTATAATAAATTAAGTGCAGGCCGAGATTCTGCAATTATGACTGAGCTTAAGCCAAATATAGACAAAATCAATGTGTGAATTAAATAAGGCACATGATGAAAAATGATATAGTTCGCCGTACCGGTTGAACTCAGCTTTCCGCAAATTTATCGATACGTTTACTTGTACGATATAGATATATCGATACGGTCACTTTAATTAAAGTCTAGGCCTATGGCTAATTCTAAACATAGTCTCCTTAGTAACTTTGTAAAACTTGCTGTCACTCATTGTTAAAAAATTACTTAGTACAGTTTACGACTTTACGTAATAAATTAAAAAACACACAACCGGTTTCGGCTCACGCCATCGTCAAGTGCATCGTCTATTGCACTCAAGGCCGTAGCCAAGGGGGGTTCATGAAATGAAATGAAATGGCTTTACACTGGATAGAATTGGATTTTGCCCCCCCCCCCCCGAAAAAATATCCTGGCTACGGTCTTGATTTCACTTGACGATGGCGTGAGCCGAAACCGGTTGTGTGTTTTTTAAATTTATTACGTAAAACTGTCCTAAGTAATTTTTTAACAATGAGTATGGCTACTTCGTTTTTATTCACAATTTCTTTATCAGTTTCTGACCTTTTCTCTCAAATTTCGTTCTCAACGACTGCATGGCGCGGGTCTTGTACCCTACTTATTGTACCCGTTTGATTGATGACTGATTTGCCAACAAAATGAAACTTTTTCGCTTCATCAAAGTCCGGAAATTTTCGCAACCTCGATCCCGGAACATCTTATTAAACAGAATGGAAACTATTCACAGTGTTGAATAGCGACAAACAACTTTTTGAAACTGTTTCAAAACTTTTCTGTGCGGGTGGACTGTAACTTTAAGAATGGGATTTGCCTTTTTAATACAATTCCATAGGGCATATTGATTTAAAATTATAATTACATAATAATACAATGATTATAATAAAAGTAAATGTAATAAAATATAACCCAAAAAAAGTTGCTGCAAATCCAAGATTCCAACAAGATGCTCTATTTTCACAAGTTGTTGTGTTGACAATTGTCCTCAAATTGCATAATTATGAAGAACCAGTAGAATCCGGGCTGATGGGCCGTGGTCGAAATGAAAGCGAACTTCCAAACGTTTCGTCAACATCTGCGGTCGACATCTTCAGTGGAACTGCGTAGACTTCTAAGATTGTATCTTGGAGGCTCAGCAGTGACTGTGTCAGCAGGGGGATGTGCTTTGGTATTTATACTATGCTACGGGGTGGTGGGGGGGGGGGTGGAGGTGGAGTCATCATCGCCCCTAATTGGCTCCCTACTACCTCAACCTGATTTCTGGATGATGACAGCAGTTGACCTATAGCCTGCTGATGTCATCGATTGTGCGTCATTATTAGCCAATCATAGTGTTAGCCGCTAGTTACAAGTCTTTTAGACTACTGGTGGGAAGGCTCCCTGAAGTGATAAAAGACTATTGTAACGGTGATGGCAATTCCCACGCCATTCCGTGACGACTTCAGACTATTGAGGTGTAACAGAGAGCTGCACCATGTAATTAGGGTAAGTCTATTTAATAGCGTATTAGGCCTATATTGTATACATTAATCATAAGTTCATTTATTTGGTATATGGTTAGGCCTATATGGTCAAATAAAACATAAAATATAAACATACCATAACACTGTACATCTGCTGTATTACAAACCAATGTTCCTCATGTGCTCTGATATTTTTCCAGCTTGAAAACAATTTTACGGCGGGAAAAGTTGCGCGTATAAATGAAGAGAACTTAATATTTTGAGAAACAAAGAATAACTAATCTCCGGGATCAAGTTACCTTAGGGCTCATGTTTTGTTTTGACATACTGTAAGCTATTTATGGGAGTTACGGTACACTTAAAATTCGGCAGAAGCGCGAGTTTCGTAAATTTGTAGGTACTTGGCCTGCCTTAGGCTGTTTGTGTCTAAAGTGATTATAAACAATAGCATGAAATTAGTAGGACTAATTGCTGTGGGCTATGCTGTACGTGCATGTACAGTAATATATACTAGGTATTTACGTACAATACACAGCGTTAAGCTCCACCAGTCCAATCATGGCAATTTTAATATAATGCCATGTCACGAGATGGTATTAATTCAATTTTTTAAAATAAATGAACATTAAATTTCAGAATTTTTTAATTTTTGATGTTGGTAATCGTCGCAAGAGTCCTAAGTGTGAAAAATTTTAAACAATTAAATTAGATTTAGACAAATTATGTACGGTATATATTTCTTAATATATTAATTCAAAATTAAAACTTGCTTATTTCTAGAGCGTTATGTGTTTATGTTTGCTATTTATATTTGCTACGGCAGCGTCGAGTCCGTTCAGTTCTTTAGTTCAGTTCAGTAGGCCTATTGCCAACATCACAATTAAAAGAACCGGTCCGAGTTTACTCGAACATGCTTTCCAATTTATCAATATTATTAGATAGAGAAAATGAGTAATTTCATGGTAAATAATTTTCCTATGGTTAAATTTCCGATATCTCGGGGGGGGGGGGGGGTTGTCCACCTGACGTCACTCGTCACTGGTGCACTGGTGGTGAGGTAAATTCTAGATAGGTCAGACCAACACATTACCACACAGCAATACTGGCAGGGCACGCATTGCATTTGAGCGTGAATTTTCTATCATATTTCAAAAGAACATTTTTTTGTACAAAAACAAATACTTTTTTGGGAAAGCAACCTGTCCGGTTTCGTTACTCAATTTAACACCTAAAACATACCTGAAGGTAGAAATCATCGATAGAAAGGTGTCACAGAAAAATTATTTTTTAGTCATTTTTCATTAAAATTTAGTCATTTTTATTTTTTTACCCCCAGAAGCAAACTATCAAGGGGCAAGCGACCCCCCGCGTTTTATCAACATTAACAACAACTACAATATATGTGAATTTAAAAGAAATCGTTGGAGCCGTTTTTGGGAAATAATTCTTTAGGACGTTTTTTTGAAGTTTTTTGAAAATAGAAACCCCCCAAATAAATAAAAAAAATGGTCCCGAGGTATGATTTTTGTAAACCTATATGCCGAATTTCATCAAAGTCGACCGAGTAGTTTGCCCGGAAATCGACGAACAGACAGACAGACATTTCGTAAAAACCACTTTTTTGGGTTCCTGGGACCTTAAAACGTGTTAATCCGTTGATATCTCGGAATCGAAAATTTCGACCGTCACAAAGCTTTCCTTATACAACGTATAAATTGGAAAGCAAAAATTCTGAAATTTACTGTTAATTTATTTTAAACAATTGCATTAATACCATGACGTGACATGGTATTATATTAACCAATTTAACCCCGGTATTAAAATCGCCATGATCGGGCTACAGCTGATATATACACTATTAGACTATTCCTCTTTCCATCAGGTGTAAGATTTCGTATAAATTTATGAATGAAAATGCTTCTTAGCAGCATACTCAATTTACGTATCCTGCGGTCTTTTCAAACTATGAAAATGCCCACGATTCAGGTACATTTATTGTATGTATTATGGTATATTTGACCATGTAGAAGGCTGAACCAAATAAAAGAATTTGCATTAAATTATTTTATAAAAGATTAATATATTAAACAATATGATACACTATAAATAGACTTACCCTAATAACATGGTGCAGCACTCTCTCTCACATCTCAATACTTGAAGTCGTTTCAGAATTGCCAGGGAATCGCCCTCTAACGGCTCTTTGGTGCCCATTCCATTGACCGGCTAGGGCTATTTCCAAAAACGGTGACGTGGTAGCAGACATTCAAGACTTAGGTGGCGTCTCCACCGACCTCGCATTGCAGAATTGACGGAAATGTTTATTTTCCTCTATGTCATAGTTAAAATTGATCAATGATCATACAGTAAAATCACAAACAAACAAACTAAAATTAAAAAATGGCGTCATGGGTTATGTTAAGTACAAACATTTTAATAGATTTCTATAAAAAGAAAAACAAACATTTCCGTCAGTGTCATTTGCAATCTGCAATGCGAGGTCGGTGGAAACGATACCTAAGTCTTGAATGTCTGCTACCACGTCACCGTTGTTGGAAATAGCCCTAGCCGGTCAATGGAATGGGCGCCTAAGTCACTTTTACCAAGTCTTTTATCACTTCAGAGAGCCTACCCATATACTGCACATACCTATAATCTAAAAGTCATGTAAATGCAAATTTCACAACTAGTCACTAGCGACATTGGCCTGCAAATCGTCCGTGTGTACCGGGTCTAAGCAAACCGAAGGATATATGAGTGTAATTAGCAATATACAGTAGGTACTATGTTTTCCTATCTCTGGGAATTAGATTACAATGATGTTAATGGATGGATGTAGCTGTGGTTACTGTTATCGAAATCCAATGTTTAGGTGTCCATTTCGAAAATACGACTCTTGGGATGAATATCCACCATACTATTGAATTTCTCTATATCTGTATCTCTATACCGCTTTACCCCACTGATTGGATATGTTATCTCTATCGTTATATTATTCTGATTGCGTCATCATCGTTGTTTTATCAATATAAATGAACACTGAACACGCTGAAATGACGCCACTACGCGGTAGACCCCTGGACTCCCCTCTATAGGGTAATAGAAATGACCATTTTTTAAAAATTGTTATCTGCATTATGTTAACATTTATGATAACTGCAGTATGTTTTCCTTAATCAGGCGTATTTTTTTCTTTAATATTTTTTGAAAAATGCCCCCTCGCAGGAGAACGCTGAATTGGCGCCCCTTATAGAGCAAGAATGAATGAGTCCAATGGCATGGGAATGGGACGAACATATAGCACATCAAGTAGAACAGAGTGATATAATAGAGTAGATCCGTCAATTCTTTGACTATCCACGTTAATAATGTTGGGCGCCCCCTTCCCTATGTTTACCCATAACATACTACCATTCCCAAACTTTAAATCTGTTTGTATGCGGTATTTCATTATAAATGTGCGATTGAGTTTCTTCTGTGAAACCAGTAATCATGTTCATTATCCATCCTGGATGTTTCCTACAATTCGTAGTTTACGTGTAATATTGCATTGCTGTTGTTTGCTTCCGATTCGGATATTGACGTATGAGCAAGCCAATTTTGCTGACATCGATATGGCAATCATTAGCGAGCTCTGTAATTATTTACTTAGCGAAGTTGATGGCGATATGATCATTAGCTTCCTTTCTTCCCTATGGATGATCAAACGTGTCTTCATTATAAGCTCATCACTCAGTCTCAGTATTGATTTAATGCAATGTACCTTAACATTTGTGATCAAGGTACTTGGAGTATATTAGCACATTTATACCGTATGCCAATGTGTCATAAGCATGCTGTTAGACCTAGTATGTTATTAGAAAGGGATGTTCTTAACTATACAGAACCCTTGTACTACCCAACCACGATAGTATGGCACTTGGAACACTAAGAAACATCGAATAAACTCGGTGTTCTGCTTATGCAAGCTTTCGAATAAACAACTTGTTCCAAGTGCCATCCTATCGTGGTCGGGTAGTATGTACTGCATGTATTGTACTTCCCCATACTTTTAGAAATAACCACGCAACCGGAACCCCCGCGTGACTTCCTCCCTATAAATTATGGGTAGAACGATTAATTTTGCGGAAAATTCCTTGCAAGATGTTGTACGTGTGGCGGAACGCGATATATCGGTATTTTGTACGTGCTGTGCGAGCTGGGAAAGGTTAAAGGTTTTCATTCTCAATACCTCATCAATTATTTGAAGGGTTTAGTTTTCATGCGGTAGTGGTTTCAGTAATTACAGTACATATAAGATAAATCACGAGTCAGATTATGATGAAGTGTTTGATATTCTCTTCGCAAATCACAATGCGATTGAGATGGAAATCCAGAAACTCATCACGTTCAGAAACCATATGCCGCTAAATTAGATGGAACTCCTATACTCCAAAATTCCCTTTCTTTTTTTAGGTAGGCTGTTGCCTTAATTATCGCATTCAGTTGTCTCTACCTGACACCTGTTCATCTTCTCCGTTGGTCTGCTCATCCTCTCCGTTGGTCAGTTCATCCCCTCCATTGGCCTCCAAAGTTTTTTTTGTTGCTTTGTTTAAAATTTAGCCTCGAATGTAATGGGGTTAACTATTATTTATGTATCAAAACTGCAGGCAGGGATAAATTCATAAAGGGTAGTGAATATAGAGACATCACATGTCAGATTTGCATGCATATGATAATGGAGCTTTAATTAGTTTAATTAGTTTATTGAACAGCACCGAGCATGGTGGAACTTTGACAGAACATAAAAGATGTTCGAAGCTGCCTTTTTCCTGTTTCCAATGTGTGCAAGCTGGGCCTCTTTTCAACATGTGATTGATGTAATTTGGGCTACGACCATGGCCCGCCCTTAGTCGAAATAGCGACACCACCATTCATTCCTTAAGTTAAATTAAGTCTAATTGAATTTTTTTATTTTTTCTTTAGTTTTAGAGTAGGGTAAATTGTTATAGGTCTTCATGTGGGGCTTTACATTTATTGTATTTAAATTGTTCTATATTTAATACATTCAGTCTCCTTGGAGCTTCGTTAAAAGAGAAAAATCTCTTTTGTTAAAAGAGGGTGCATCGTTATTCTCCTGGAGGCGTTTTCGATTGATTTGAACTATGGTCTCCAACGTCCTCAAACTACACCAATATCTGAAACCCTTCTTAGATTACTCTAACCATTCTCTTTTGCAGGCATCGTCGTAATCTTCGCCGTCAGCTGGCTGCCCCTCTCCATCTTCTCCCTCGCTTCCGACGTCCTGATGCCGTACAGCGCTACCGACTCCAACGCCACCTTCAACATGCTCATCACCCTCTCCTTTGTGCACATTATCGCCATGACTTCCGCCATCACCAACCCCATCGTCTACGGCTGGCTCAACTCCAACATACGCCGCGAGTTTCTCGCGTTGCTGCCCGAAGCGTGTGCTGCGCGCTTCCGCAGGGATACCGTTGAACGTGCCGACGGCAACGAAAACGAAACGCAGCGCACACAGATCAATCTCAACACTACTGATGACAAAGAGAGAAAGGAGTCTGTGGGTCTGCTGGTTTCCGTGTCGAAAAAATCGATTATTGGGAATCATGAAAATGTTCAAAATTCTACTCATTTGTAAATTTTGGATAGCACTGTAAAAAATTCCAAACCAGATGGTGTTGGAATTTTTGTTAGAATATGGATTATTGGGGCCCCCATTTCTACGGTACATCAGAACACCAGGTTCTTTGACTACTCGTACATGCTCAGCAGTTGCGGATCCATCGAGGTGGAGGTCACCGGATCATAAGCCCCTTCACGTGCCCTAAAGTGGTGCCAAAATAGGACAAATTTAGTAATAATGAATATTATCTAATTAGCAAAAAAGAGATAATAAAAAATATGCTACCGGAAATCGGTCGAACTTTGTTAGCAAACGGTGCCAATTTTGACCACGACCCCTCCAAATAAAATGCTGGATCCGCCACTGATACTATCGCTATTACAATAGCTTATGAAATGGGGTTAAAAAAGACTGTTTTATGCCAAAAGGACTTATTTATGTAGTACTGCACTATGAGAAGTAAACAAATGCATTTTGTTTAGTCTTCAGATGCCTATCTGTTTTCATTCACTCTTACATTAAGAATACGTTCGAATTCAGTACGCTGAAAAGTCCACTAAACCAGCTTTCAATTGGGTTTATCAAGTAATATCTGTAAATTAAGTTAGTTTGGATTCCGCTACATGGTACGAACTAGCCTACTCTTGAATATGGTTGACCCATGTAAGCTGACATTCGATTTGGAGAATTCTCCAAATTCCTGAGAATGTCAAGTGGCTTCGGAGACTGTTCTGAGGCAGTGTTGTGACATCTTCCATTAAGGCTGCATGTATAGCCACTATGTTGATTGCTATATTCTCCGGAATTTCCCAAATTCTGGAGAATGTCAAGTGGCTTCGGAGACTGTCCGGAGTCAGTGTTGTGACGTCTTCCCTTAAGGCTGCATGTATAGCCACTATGTTGATTGCTATATTCTCCGGAATCCTCCAAATTCCGGAGAATGTCATGTGGCTTCGTAGACTGTCCTGAGGGCTGAGGCAGTGTTGTCTGTTGTGACGTCTTCCATAAGGCTGCACGTAAAGCAACGGTACATTGCTATATTATTCTCTATAATTCACTATTCCGGAGGAATATTATAGGAGAAAGTGAGAAACACAAAATGTTAGCCCTGAATTTTGAATTAAGTACCTTATTGCATTCAAACACCTAACTCTTACTAGTAAGCGATTATTAAGATGAAACACATCTGAATGTTAGTAACGTAGCCTACTGTATATTGTAATTTTATATAACTGTTTCAAGCACTGAAACCTTTATACTTCGAAATGAAAATAAGCTCAGCGATTTCAGAATAATGGCAACAAAGCTATGATTATTGATTAGTCATGGTAAAAGTTTTATTGATAGTTTTCCTATGGGAATTCTAACGCTATCGGATGAGTAAAATTGTGATAGCAGAAAATAAATCTTTGCGCAAAATTACTAGTATTTACCATGGGTGGTACAATTAAAAATATTCTGAAGTTGTTTTTCATTTCATTGTATTGATTGTTTCATGTTTACAGAAATTTACGTATTAATGCACGGTTGCTACTGGTTTGCTTCATTAATATAATACAGATTTAATAAACCAAAATTACGATATTTTCCTGGATTTTTATTTTCAGTTTTAGTTAAGCGTTTCCTAGTCACAGGCACGTTTTTATTCGACTATAAGAAACTGTTCTCAAATTAATCTATAACATAAATGCAGCTTGAATGTGATACAAGTCTCTTTGAGTGCCTACTTATAGTACTGGTGTTGACATTGAAAACTGTACCGATACGAAAAAAAACTTTAAAATATTATTTATTTACTTACTTACATACTTAGAAATCCGATAGAAGACTTGTTTAACGAAGACAGCAACCGGCTTGAATTATAAACAGTAGGTACTCGCGAATGCCTTAAATCTTACCTATTTACTTCTTGGCGCTACGGCCCGTGAAGGCCCCCCTATCCACATCGCGCCAGTTTGAGCGGTCCTACGCTCTCCTTCCCCAGTCATCGACGCCAAGAGTCGCCAGATTCGACTCAACGTCGTCCAGCTATCGCATCCATGATCTTCGATCTAGGGGCACCTTGTGTAAGGCTTACATCTTATCTATGCATAAGGCGCCCATTCCATTGGCCGGCTAGGGCTATTTCCAATAACAGTGACGTGGTAGCAGACATTCAAGACTTCGGTTGCGTTTCCATCGACCTCGCATTGCAGAATGCAAATGACATTGACGCAAATTAGAATTTTTCTTTTTATAGAAATCTATTAAAATGTTTCTACTTAACATGTCCCATGACGCCATTTTTTAAATTTAGTTTGTTTGTTTGTGATTTTACAGTATGATCATTGATCAATTTTAACTATGGCATTGAGGAAAATAAACATTTCCGTCAATTCTGCAATGCGAGGTCGGTGGAAACGCCACCTAAGTCTTGAATGTCTGCTACCACGTCACCGTTTTTGGAAATAGCCCTAGCCGGTCAATGGAATGGGCACCCAAGCAGAGTGTTTCAGGTGAACAGCGACGAACTTTTAAGGCGTGCTCCACGTTCAATTTGGAGAAAAAAAACATGTTGTCCATGTTATATTACCGCAAAATTAGGCTATGGAGCTGTGGGCCTACTTGCAATAACAATTGTTGAAAACTAACCCTTTTGTTTAAAATGAATTTAAATCTAAAACTAACTCTAAACCCTATGATAGATAGTCTAAACACGATATTTGTGCTGGAGTTGCTGTCTGGAGGCCTATATGAGTCAGTAAAATCAACAGATATGTAAAGTAATCACTTAATTGCGATCGGAGACGTGTTGTAACTCGACACAAGTACCTATTAGGTTGGTTAGTGAGGCGATTGAAGAGGTTAATCGGATACATTTATTAAATTGTTTGTACGCGATTACCCTTCCAAAAAAAAAAATACTTTAAAGTTTTTAAAAATGTTATTTGCTCTTTTTCAACAACAACCACGCCCTCTCAAAATGTCAGCAAACCCAAAACAAAACAATAATAGGAAATATGAAATATAGGAAAACCCAAATAAACATTTGAAAATAAATTGACTTTGTCAAAGAAACCCACCAATGTGACTTTAAAACCTGGTAGAGCTTTCAGCAGGAACTGCAATCTACAGAGGGAACTCACTAGCACATCAGTTTCTCCTTATCAACGATTTGAGACTTGCTCAACCAAATAGAAAATGCTATTATGATTCTAAAGACTGTTAGAGGATCTTCCCTCTTGATCACAGCTCCTTTTGGGATGTTGTGTTCAGCAACATGCACCCGACAGCCGTGCGTTCCCTTACCAGGCAAGGTAAAATACCTACCCATTAGGGTTGAGTGGACCCAGGCCGGACAGAATATCCTTTTATGTCGAGTCATGAACCATGACCATCCGTTACATAATCCAGCAACTGGACTATGCTGACACAGCAATAAAGTGGCCGCCATGTTGTTTTTGGGGAGATAGTGCATTATGACTACGTCAATGTCGCTTTATCGCTTATACCTTATAACGTGCATATACCGTAACTAGATAGCGTACTGTACCTAATTACTACCCCTTTTGAGAGTGAACGTAATACCTCGTTACTTATCCTGCCACTCAATGTCAGTTTTGAGAGCTTGAGCTTTCATTTGTGCCCCAGATTGCATATGAAAAGCTAGAAAACCAGAGTGAATTTAATATATTGGGCTGTCCCCTGCACCCTGCAAACTAAATATGAGATGTCATATTTTATTACAATTACTGACATAGATTAAATTATTTGATTGTAAAATAGGTCAGCAAAGCAGCTAAGAGGTAAAACTGTCTCCTAATGTCGGTTATAACCAGGAGGTTAATTTAATTTAATGTAGAAGTATTATATCCCATAGGCCTATACTACTGCAATAAATTGAATGAAGGTAATACTTGATGCAATAAAGTAAGCACCCAGACCTGTTCGTTAGCCGTGCTAACCTGTTCTAACAATACGATTCTTTTCGAAGAGCATATAGGCTAAGTAGAGGATTTAGCAGGCACTGTACTCGTCAGGCTTGTGGTTTAACGGATAAGGCAATCCCTGGATAGACATACATCGTGGGTTCAAATCCCGCCAAGTCCAGTTTTTTTCATTAATCCTCAAATTTCAGTTATAACGAGGAGGTTAATTTAATGTAAGTAATATATATGCCATATAATACTACAATATATTGAATAAAGGCAATTTTTGCAATAAACCAGCCCTGTTCGGTTAGCTGTGCAAGACTGTCTAACATATACGAATCTTGTCGAAGAGGATATAAGTTGTGGATTTAGCAGACACTGTTTAGGGGTTAACGCGATGCCCCGGATAGGTTCAAATCCCGCCAAGTCCAGTTGTTTTCTAAATCAGAGGCGGTTCCAGACCTCATAAAAGGGGGAGGCACTTGTCAGTGGCGTAACGATAGGTTTTCGAAGGTGTATAATTTGGCGCCTCTCCACTCAATTTCATAAAAGTTGTTCAGGAGCCAGAGGGCCGAAATATTGGGGTTTTACGCATTTTGAGAGCAATAAGGCTTATATATTACAAAGAATCAATACAATTGTGGACAAGGGGGTCTCGGGGGTCTCCCCCGGGAGAAAGTTTTTGAAAAATAGGGCTGAAATGGTGAGGTTTTGCGCATTTGGAGTGCAGTAACACTTAGATTTTAGAGATAAAGAATATAACTGCTGTCCAAAGGGGGGGGGGGGGGGGCAATTGCCCGCTGTGCCGGTCGCTGCGTCCGCCTATGTTCTAAATCCACTAATTTCGGTTGTAACAAGGAGGTTGGCACTTGCCTCTTACCTTTCAACCTAAGTTAGTGCAATATTAGCATTAAAAGTATATATTTAATTACCGCACATAACACTGTTGAATAACTGTAGGCTACCTTACCTAGTTGTGAACTGTCTGGTGGCGTAGCTGGTAGGTTGTTTTTACATGTACGAGCAAGCAATACGAGACAAAATAGGTAAACTAGGCTACAGAGGTGGGACAGGGGACAGGGGGAGGGGAGTAGTATAACTAGGTAATGCCCGAAAAATTGTTATAGCTTTGAGCTAGGACCAATTGACCACTATAAAGTAAGTCTAGGTCCATTCCATCAATAAATTATTATATTATAGTATTCAACAGTCTGACGTACTGTACAGTACCATATTAGTTAGATCGTATAGCTCATTAGTTAATGACAGAGGCAGTTAATATCAAACTTAAACTGAAAAGTCTTCATTCAACTCTGAAAGTGCCAAGTAAATGTAGCGGAAGTAATATTACTCCAGTGTAAGTAACTAAGTTTTCAACTAATTTTAATTCGTCTCAAGAGAAGTATTATATTGCCGCGCGCTACTTTGAAGGTTCGGAAACATATCAGCTGCAACCTGGCGGTTGGGGTCGAGGCAGGGGGATTTCCAGAAATCTGAATGAGATGAACTCAAGGGTTTCCAGCAAACTTATAATCAACATAACTTTGTAAGAAAGTCGTTTGTAAAGTTGAGCTTTTCAATGTCTTTTTCGGGACTGACGACGTCATTCTGTTTCTCCAGAGCTATTCCAGACAGAAAACATTTATTAAGATTTGAAAATCGGGTACACGCTCTCATGGAAGGAACCAATAGAAGAGGGCGGCCAAAGAAGGAATTCATGAATCAACTTTAGGAGGACCCAAACGTACCAAGAGCTGAAGAGGAAGGCAAGAGAGCTGGAGGATGATATGGAAGGAGTTGCTGCCAACCAATCGTTGATATTGCTGAAGAATAACTGAGAGCCTTATGTTACCAGTTGTCTAGGCAATGATAATTGGTTAGATTGACACTACCGAAGAGCTTGAGCCAATTTTTTATTTTTTTTTTAATTTAGCTGTCAAGCAGAAACATCATTAACAGACTGCAGTGAAAAAAAATAATGGTTGCAAGTTATGCAAGGCATAAGGGCCCCCGGCCTAAGGGGTCCCTCGCAGAAATGAAGGAAAAGCGTAAATTTTTGGGGGTTTTCTGAAGAAATATATAAAAATTTAAAAAAAAATCAAGAAATGAAATGAAAGCTTAAGCCTAGTCTAATTGCAACAAAAAATTGTAGGGAGGGGGGTCCCACTGCTCTGTCTTGCCTAAGGGCCCCCAAAAATTTGTTACGCCACTCACAGACTGTAACAAGTAACAAGTTTAAGGCTTTTTTACAAACTCCCACAGGCTCTAAAAAGAGAAGATGCTAGCCCTAACGCTTTCAAGAGCAAGGTAAAGGGTCTCCTAGTGTGTTGTTGCCCCTACTCGGTGAATGAATGGGGTTCATTTGTGACGTCATTTTGTAGATGGCAGCACCAGTTGCACTGATATCAAAGCGTTGATTTTTCCATAAGCCTCAATACTATTTTAAAATGATTTTTTAATTACGTATTATTTTAAAGTGATATTTTTCTATAAATCATGGAGAATATATATATTAAATTATATGCAGCGAAATAAGGTCCAGGCATAGTAAAAATTTTATAAAAAATATTAAAAGAATTAATTAGATGCTAAGAGCTTAGTTTTCGCATGAAAACGGCGGCCATTTCGAATAATATGGATATCGGTTTGTCGTCAGCGAACCTAGTGACCAAAACTGTCCCTACAGAACCTCATTCCTAGCGACCAACCTCCCACCCGGCACCCTGTTGACATTTCCTTCAAATTCATAAGTGCCTATTGTTTATTATTATGTTATGGATTTTCCTCTCCTTATTTTCAAAAATATTGTCTATCTTAAATAGCCGAGACCTGACATTTCGTAAATTAACCAAACAATAAGCAACAACAAATAATCGTGTACATCCGTTTAATTTCGAATTCAAAAATTTCGCCCATCCCTAAACTCTATTAGGTAAACTATTGAGGTTGGGTATTGCATCTGTGATTATATGTAGGTTTTTATTTATGTAGGCCTTTATATTATATTTATTTGAAGTTTTGAGCACATACTGTATCTCTACTGTAACACTGTATTGTACTGTATGTGGTTATAATGGCCTAATATATCATTTCATTTCAAGTAATTGTATCGTCATCAGCATGACTACAATTACCATGATGCCAATCTTCGATAGAAGAGGCATTTGAAGAAGATATAGTAAGTCAATGCTGAAGAATTTATGTGATAAACCCACACCAGTCTTCACGATTCTTAGTTAAAATCTATCTCTAAAAACTCTATAATCTCTGGAGGTTTGGGGCGGCGGAGTATAATTTCCGTAACCGTGGGCTTATTTTTACCACACCTATACATAGATGGCTTAGATATGGGAAAGTGAAGCCTTGTAAATTAAGTTAATTAAAGATCAGAAAAATAAAGTTTGGCCCAAACTTTTCTCCAGCAAGTCTTTATCTAATAAAACTCAGGTCAAAGTCTGCAGGAGTTTTCTCGCGTTATTCCTTAGATAAAAGTTTAAGCAACTGGGTTTATTTTTATTTTTGGGGAAGCTGAGTTTATTAAAGTAACATATTAATTTTAGTTTGTTCAAATCAATATAAAAGAACCGGTCCGAGTTTACTCGAACATGCTTTCCAATTTATCAAGTAGTAGCTAGAGAAAATGAGAGATTTCATGGTAAATAATTTTCCTATAGTTAAATTTCGGGCATCTCGGGGGGGGGGGGGGGGGGGGGTTGTCCACCTGACGTCACTGGAGGTGAGGTAAATTCTAGATAGGTCAGACCAACAAATTACCACACAGCAATAATGGCAGGGCACGCAATGCATATTTGACCGTGAATTTTCTATCGTTTTTTCAAAAACATTTTTTTGCACAAAACCAAATAGTTTTTTGGGAAAGCAACCTGTCCGGTTTCGTTACTCAATTTAACACCTAAAATATGCCTGAAGTTAGAAATCATAGATGGAAAAGTTTCACAGAAAAATTATTTTTTAGTCATTTTTCATTAAAATTTAGTTATTTTTATTTTTTTACCCCCTGAAGCAAACTATCAAGGGGCAAGCAACCCCCCGCATTTTGTCAACATTAATAACGACTACAACATATGTGAATTTAAAAGAAATCGTTGGAGCCGTTTTTGAGAAATAAATTTTTTAGACGTTTTTTATGAGTTTTTTGAGCATAAACCCCCCCCCCCCCCAAATTGAGTTAGCCCAAAATAAAAAAAAATGGTCCCGAGGTATGAGTTTTGTAAACCTACAGGCCAAAGTTCATCAAAATCGACAGAGTAGTTTGCCCGGAAATCGACGCACAGACAGACAGAGCGACAGAGCGACAGACAGACATTTCGTAAAAACCACTTTTTTGGGTTTCTGGGACCTCAAAACGTGTAAATCCGTTGAAATCTCGGAATCGAAAATTTCGACCATCACAAAGCTTTCCTTATACTACGCATAAATTGGAAAGCAATAATTGAATATTTTCGAAAACGCGGGGATTAAAAGGCTTTAAAAACAGCGGAGAAAAATAGTTACCGACACACAGATTTATCAATCACCTTAATTTAGCATTAGAATTAAAGTCATTATTTACATATTTATTTAGGTAGGTAGGCCTACCTCCCTCCCAATAGCAGATCTCAGTCCCTCTCCCAAGTCACATTAGCATCTTCTCTTTGGGTTGAGCAAATCCCAAATCGTTGAAAAGGTGTCACTATGCTAGTAGGGTTGCCTGTGGATGTAGATGTCAGTTTATGCCGAAAGCACTCAGGGGTTTTTGATTAACGACTACAGTCATGGGTGTAGACAGAGATAGGTGAAGGGGGGGGGGGGGTCGCAGACGAATTAACACATGGAATTGGGTTTTATTTGGTGAATTTACACAATATAAAAAGGTGCAGGGAGTTTTAATTAGATTCAAATATATATTCATTAAATATGGTATTGAAATTAACTGAAATGGGATGATGGGGTTCCTCAGGAAAGGTATTTTTGTAATCATTTTTTTTTTTTTAAATTGAACCTTTTGTACGCCCTGAGCCAAACTATCAAGTGGATTTTTTTCATATAAATAAGTAACTTAGGTATACTAAAATATATAATGTGAATTTAAACGAAATTTGGCAATATTCTCACAATTTTTATTTGAGTGTAAAAGAAGGCTTTATAGCCCGAAGGCGCATATTCCACCGACCGGCTAGGGCTAAATACAAATACGGTGACGTGGTAACAGACATTCAAGACTTAGGCGGGGTTTCCATCGACGTCGCATTGCAGAATGCAAATGACATGACGGAAATGTTTGTTTTTCTTTTTAGCCTATAGAAATCTATTAAAATGTTTGTAATTAACATATCCCATGACGCCATTTTTTAATTTTAGATTGTTTGTGATTTTACTCTATGATCATTGATCAATTTTAACTACGGCATAGAGTAAAACAAACATTTCCGACAGTGTCATTTGCATTCTGCAATGCGAGGTAGGTGGAACCCCGTCTAAGTCTTGAATGTCAGTTACCACGTCACCGTATTTGTATTTAGCCCTAGCCGGTCGGTGGAATAAGCGCCTTAATTTTTTAGGCTAGCTTAGCAGATCTAATAGCCGAAATTAGAGGATTTAGAAAATTTAGACTTGGCGGGATTTGAACCCACGATCAGTGCCTATCCTGTGCCTATCCAGCGCCTTCACAGCGGGAACCACAAGTCCACTCAAGTAGGTGCACAGCCTTCTAAATCCTCTACTTCTATCCTCTTGGACAAGATTCGTAAGTGTTCGACAGGTTAGCAAAGCTACAATCAAAAATCAAACAGTCATTATTTATTTATTTATTTTTCTCTTCCTTACACACCTTCCAGTAGCAAACTTCCTTGAACCCCCCTTTTCTGACGTTCTGAGATTTGTAAGGTACATCGTACTCTTCAGCGGGGGTACTGGACCCCATACTTCTTGATACATAGTCGGAATAGCTCCATGCGTCTACCTCTTCTTGGTGCCTCTAAATGGTATACTTCCCAGGATCGTTCATTACGAGGGTTCTGAAGTTTTCTTCCATATTCTCTTCAGCGGAGGTATTCGACTAAGATCTCAACGTGGGGGTCCATACATTTTGAAGTGAAACTCAAAGATTCTTTCTCTTCTTCGTGCCTCTATACCACCGATGGTATACTTCCTAGCACCATCCATTAAGAAGGTTCTGGGGTTTTCTTGGGTATGCTCTTCAGCGGGGGTACTGGACTATTAAGATCTCAACGTGGGGGTCCATACGTCCTGAAGAGAAGACTCAAATATTCCTTCTCTTCTTGGTGCCTCTATACCACCAATGGCATACTTCCTAGGACCTCCCATTATGACGGTTCTGGAGTTTTCTTGGGTATACTCTTTAGCGGGGGCACGGGACCAAGTTTGCGATGTGGGGCACCATGCTTAATACTTTCCGTCGGAAAGGCTCCACCCTTCTTCCCCTTATCTTTGCGTCTCTGCACCATTCTGTTGTGAACGCGCTTCATGTCTAAGATATCTTTCATTTCTTCCTTGTCGTCAGGCTACAGTAAAAAGAATAAAACACATTTTCGTTATTAGGTTTAAATGAAGATGATTTGACGTTAGTGTTCACATCTCGGTTACAAAAGAATATACAGTATGAATGAAGCTTGAATTTTTTTGATATAGCCGAAAATTCTTAAGGGCCAAATAGTAGATGAAAGGCCGCCTAGAGTTCGAGGTTATAGTGACCGATAAGTGTTATAAAGCATTCAATAATGCAAATTTGACGAATTTGTAATGAACATTATATTTAGGAATGAGGGGTTCATATGGGGAATTGTATGGAGCAATTTATCGGTCGTATTTTAGAATCCACCCTTAGTTACGGTACTGCCGCAAGACCACAATAGTAACAGGAAACTAGAGAGAAGCGAACAGTAGTTCTACAGCAGTAGGTAATCCTGGGCAACTGGGAATGTCCATGCCTATCCTGGGAGCATAGTCAAAGTTGCTGATCCAGGGGGATTACGACCAAGTATGCATCTGATGATGCCGCGGGGACGAAAACTCCTCTTTGCTGACGACCCCCCCCCCCCCTACATCGACTGTACGTTGTCCACCTTCCCCAATTCGACATTTAATTTACTGTAACGTTGCGGTATAGTCTGATAATGTCCTATTGGACTAGTTGATCAGTACGAGATTGGCAGGCTCTGTCCTATAAATGGGCAGTTTAGTCACTTGCCCAGGGCACCGATTCATAAGGGGGGGGGGGAGTCGAAATAAAAAAAAATACCTCATACAAAATTCATGACAATTAGGAAATTAAGGTGAAATTAATAAAAAGCACGGAGCGGGTTCAAGCATTTGAAAATGGCGAATTCCGCGCGTACAAACAATTTAATGAATGTATCCGATTAACCTCTTCAGTCGCCTCACTAAGTCACCTAATAGGTACTTGTGTCGAGTTACGACACGTCTCCGATCGCAAGGTGTGCAGTGACTCACACAAGTACAAGCACGCTACCACCTTGCCACCGAAGATTTTAATAGGTAACCTACCGTTTGATGTAGCCTTAAAACTAGAGCTCTTCGTCCATCCGACATTGGCTGTGAGTACACCATGAGATTCCTCAGCCGTTCCGAAGGACTCACACCTCGCTCCACAACTAATACGATTCTTGCCCACTGGAAGTAATACAATGCTGAAGGTCCATAAAAAAAATTATTTTTAAGGCTCAGATTTCAAAATATTCTTTGAACAATTGACGACTGAGTCATTGCGACAAAATGCCGCAGAGACGGGTAGTTGGAAAATACACTTCATCGCGATATTGAAAACAAGCTCTCAAGTCTAATATAGCAATAAAACTAAGCAATTACCTGTCTCTGCTATCTTTTGGTACATGTTGCCCATTTATGGCAATTAACATGTCGACCAGCATAATGGCAACAGCAGTGACCATCATGTATACAACAAACATGACTTTGGCCACCATCAGTAAATACACTTCATCGGGAGATTGATAACAAGGGTAATAGCCCATTAGCAATAAATCTAAGCAATTAACATGTCGACCAGCATAATGGCAACAGCAATGACCATCATGTATACAACAAACATGACTTTGGCAACCATCAGAAAATACACTTCATCGGGAGATTGATATCAAGGGTAATAGCCTACTAGCAATAAACCAATATTGTACCTGTCTCTGCCATTCATTCCTGGTCTCTGCTATCTTTTTGTACATGTTGCCCATCATGGCAATTAACATGTCGACCAGCATAATGGCAACAGCAATGACCATCATGTATACAACAAACATGACTTTGGCCACCATCAGAAAATACACTTCATCAGGAGATTGATAACAAGGGTAATAGCCTACTAGCAATAAACCAATATTGTACCTGTCTCTACCATTCATTCCTGGTCTCTGCTATCTTTTGGTACGTGTTGCCCATCATGGCAATTAACATGTCGACCAGCATAATGGCAACAGCAATGACCATCATGTATACAACAAACACGACTTTGGCCACCATCAGAAAATACACTTCATCGGGAGATTGATAACAAGGGCTATACCCTATTAGCAATAAACCAATATTATACCTGTCTCTGCCATTCATTCCTGGTCTCTGCTATCTTTTGGTACGTGTTGCCCATCATGGCAATTAACATGTCGACCAGCATAATGGCAACAGCAATGACCATCATGTATACAACAAACACGACTTTGGCCACCATCAGAAAATACACTTCATCGGGAGATTGATAACAAGGGCTATACCCTATTAGCAATAAACCAATATTATACCTGTCTCTGCCATTCATTCCTGGTCTCTGCTATCTTTTGGTACGTGTTGCCCATCATGGCAATTAACATGTCGACCAGCATAATGGCAACAGCAATGACCATCATGTATACAACAAACACGACTTTGGCCACCATCAGAAAATACACTTCATCGGGAGATTGATAACAAGGGCTATACCCTATTAGCAATAAACCAATATTATACCTGTCTCTGCCATTCATTCCTGGTCTCTGCTATCTTTTGGTACGTGTTGCCCATCATGGCAATTAACATGTCGACCAGCATAATGGCAACAGCAATGACCATCATGTATACAACAAACATGACTTTGGCAACCATCAGAAAATACACTTCATCGGGAGATTGATAACAAGGGCAATAGCCTATTAGCAATAAACCAATATTATACCTGTCTCTGCCATTCATTCCTGGTCTCTGCTATCTTTTGATACGTGTTGCCCATCATGGCAATCAACATGTTGACGAGCAGGATGGCAACAATGGCCATGTATATGACGAACATGGCTTTTGCCACCATCTCGTGCTCCGTCTTCTCGAACGCCCCGTAGTAGTCGCCGAAGTTGGTCATAGACATCAGAAACATGGCCATTATCGATTCGACGGGGTTCGACATGGGGTTTGATATGGAGTCGTCCACCCCCTCGGGTGTTTTCGGGTTGTCGAATGAGAGGAATATTACATAATATGCTGCAAAAGAAGAAAACTTTTAGTTTTTAATTAGTTTATAATTATTTTGTCTTCTTATTTAGGGGTAAGTTTTTACGTATGCCATCTTTTTAACTTATTTGTTCCTGAACACCTTTCTCCTCAAAGAAGAGCTTAGGATCTTGTGGAAATTCGACCCTTTCCAGGCTGCACATTACCCGTTATAATGTTACGGGTGTTAAAATTCAGCCAATCAGTGCGCTAGTTACATGTTTTTTAAACTACTGATGGGAAGGCTCCCTGAAGTGATAAAAGACTTGTAACGGCGACTTGGAGGAGAATTCCCAGACGACTTCATACAATTGAGATGTGAGAAAGACAGCTGCGCCATGTAATAATGGTTAGTCTATTTGTAGTGTATAATATTGCATATATTAATCATAAGTTCATTTATATGGTACAGCCTCCTACATGGTCAAATAAACCATAAGAGGTATTTGTGACCGCCACTTAGTCAACATCAAAATATACCTAGAAAGAACATGTCTTTAGGTGATCTGGCATTTGTTATAGCTCTCCGACCTATATTTCCTGCGGAATTCTGTTTTGTCTGACAAAACGGAGAGTCGGGGGGGGGGGGGGTTCTAAAGAACCAATCAATCAATCTTTCTCTGTGACCCACCAAGGTGGGATAGACGGTGAACTCTAAAGACTGAATATGACACACGGTGTAGCCAGCTTGAAAGGGAGAGAACCCTAGTCATTCTAACTCGCTGTATGCAAATCTAATGTCTTCTCTGACAGTTACAAGCCGAAGGAGAAAAGCTTATAGGAAATCGGAGCACGGAAGAGCATCATAAAGCGTCGTGCCGTCGTATATGACAATTTCATAGCTTACTGCTTAAGTAATTTATAGTCTGTGCTGTATGGGTAATGCTTTTCTTGTGCATGTTTCATTTATCAACTCCAGACAGGTTACAAAGCTTTCGCGGAAGACAAACGTTTAATTGTTGCAGTCAGACTTCCAAACATGGAATTATTGTTGACAGGGAGAAAAGATAGGGGAGGAATGGCATGAATGTAGGGACGTTAAGAAGGATGTGCGTGGTAGGCACTAGCAACAAAAGTAGGCGTCTTTAATTGTATTAGTCGTGTTAGCAATAAGTAGAACCCTACTTCCATAGCAAGTGCCACCCACGCCTTTTAAACGGTCGAAAACCAAGGAAATATTATGTTTACTGTGCGTTGTCCACTGCGCAATATTTTTTATTAAAATAAAATTTCCCATAGGGGGTCTAAGGCTGAGATTCTTCTTTCTAGACGACTACTCTATTTAGCCCCCCCCCCCCATCGCCTGAAAAGTATCGATAAGGAATACTGGATGGTACCGCCGCATTCTCTACTTTTCAAGCGATTATCGGAACGTTGGAATGTTATGATATAGCATCAGAGGCGTAAGGTTTTACAATGATGGCGGGGGCAAAACTAAGTATACCTTAAGACGTCATCTGGCAGGGTAAGGAAAAATTGAAAATATAAGAACAAAATAGTTGAGTTTTACGCATTTTAATAGTTTTACAGTATAGCTGTAGATTTTACAAAGCTAAAGAAGTCATATTGCTGCAAAGGGGACCATGAAGTATGAACCACGTCTTACAATTCTCAAGGCTGGGGGGGGGGGGAAGCCCCCCAAAAGGAGCTGGGTTGGGGGGCAAGTTGGACCATGCCCCCCCCCCCCCCAAATTTACGCCCCTCACTACCATCATGTCCGGGTATACCGAAGTAATGCTGGAAAAGCAGTTCCAGGATGGTTTTTAAAGAAGAAGTTCCCATACATGGTGAAGTCGAGCTAATGCCTGTTAAATAATGTCAATGGTAAGCATGTCTGAGCTTTCCCATTGGCACTTAGTCTGTGTGGGTTGACATCGAGGAGTGAACCAGTTTGCTGCCAATGGCTAGACATTCATTCGGAAGCAATACCAATAATATCCAAAAACCAATGGGGTCGTTGGCAGGGCAAGGTTTAATGGACCACACTATACAAGTAGGTCCATAAAAAACGAGCACCAATAACAATACGCTTATGTGGATTTAAGTATCGAAACTTATTCTTCCACGTCATAAGCCATATCAACTGAGCTGTGCCGATGGTCAAAATTGTATTAGCCACTTCCTCATTAATAAAGAAAATGTAATTACAGCCCTGAAAATAAGCCCAACTAATTCCCAGAACACGAAGTACCACCCCCCCCCTCCTGAGGCACTTACAGAGAAAATTAAATTAACTGACATACAATAGGATCGTTTGGTCACATAATTGAATACTTGAACCGCAGGGTGCTTCAAAAAGCTATATAACCGTGTTGTGGAATTCATAATCTGGTTAGCTTTATAACAAAGGCTTGCCCACAACAGTAGGTATACACAATATTGCCCTAATTGTGTTCACTATTCCCGTCAAGTCCTACCGAGAATATCCAATATCTGAAATTATTATACGTTGGGGGGGGGGGCATTTCGTCATACCACAGAGGCATAAAATCTATTAACTGTCCAACATAATTAATTAATTAGTCTATATTGGTTAACCATGAGCAAATAGTAGCTTTCAAGAGTTGTCAGTGTGGAATGGCCAAGCCCGTGTTCAGAATACATTTTCGGAAAGAGGGGGGGGCTGTGGTGACTGTTATCTTATCTAGTGCACCAAAAAAACTTGATAACTCAATGTTTTGGTGCGGGCATTAGGCTGATAAAATTTTGCGGTTATGCTGACGAATGTTTTTTATTTTTATTTATTTTTTATATTTTAATTGGCTTAAGGGTATACAGCCTAATCCAATCTGGCAAAAGACTGCTATCGGGAGCTCACTGGACAACGAGGTTGCCCAGGGACTGTCTAAAACAGCTTGCCCAACGTCCTACCACTTTTGTCCGATACTCTCCAGGATGCGGACCACCTCCGTCAGCACCTCTTTGTCCAAGTCCTGAAGCACATCCATATACGTGAATGGCGGCAACTTCCCCTGGTCCTGAAACCTGCTAATAAGCTGTGTCCTCTCCCGGCTGTAGAGGGGGCAATCGAAAGTGATGTAGTCCGGACGAAATAATATTGTTAAAATAACAATTGAAAGAATAAAATTTATTTATTCACTTATTTATTTGGAAAAATAACTTATTACAACAGGACAATGTTCCATTGACATCATCATAAATATTGCCATTACCGAAAAGAGGGGGTCTCCCCCAGGGGAAACGTTTTGAAAATAAAAGCGTGGAATTATGGGGTTTTATGCATTTGAATAGTAGTTTTAGAATTAAGGGTGGCTATTTAGGGGGGCTGCAGGCCAAGAACCCCTCCCCCCTAGCTAAGGCCATGGGAAAAGTGGACACATAACCTCGGACACTGTGTGTGTCCCATGCACAGGGGTTTCGGGAAGTCTCAAGGGCCGGGGGGCTCCCTGGTGGGAAATGCTTGAAAAATTAGGTCTCAAACAGTGGGGTGGTAGTCCTATCTAGTAACATAGCAGAGAACATCTGCGGTTTGGAGTTTCGGTAAGCTCATTAGCAATAAAATAAATAAATACTTTAATTGATATAACTGACACCACCCTAGCGGAGTTGGACCATCTCTTACACTCAACAATTGGGCCAACGCTTTCACTAAGTCAAAGGGAACTAAAAAAACAAAATTTGTAGTTTCGAGTAAATGTCAAAAACTGTTTTCGAACTTTTCGTGACTACTTTGAACATATTATTATCATATACTTACCTTGTGAGAACCCCATGACAAAGACAGTGTAGATACAAACGAACCTCAGCAGATCTCCCATGATCATACGGTATATCATCACCACGAATGGCCCCACAGTTTTAAAACCCCTGAAATTAGATAATAGCTATAGTCAAAAAAATGATTTTATATTGGCCAAACAGGAAGGAACTTTTAAACTAGGGTAAAAGACCATAATATAGCAGCACCTCAACTCAGAAAACCACACTTTCAACTGGATGGTTCTACACAAAACAAAAGCAAAAAAGGGTCGCACTTTTATTTTTCTCTTGTGGTTAAGCAAGTCTCAAATCGTTGATAAGGTGTACCTGTGCTATTAGATACCGCCTGAAGATGAAAGTTCTTTTCGAAATCGCCAAGGGATTTTCTTACAAATATGAGAGGGCTTATTCGACAAAGTTCACTTTTTTACGTGTATGTCAGTTTTACTAACTCTATTTTTAATTAAAATTTGTAAATAAATACTGATTTATTGCTTGATTAAATTTACGTATTAAACCCTCTCAGATATTTTTACTCACATTAGTGGATTTCTTTGCAAAGTTAATATCTTGTAAAAATTCTATTTGGGTTATATAGTACTAACTCTACTTTACGTGACAAGTTTTAAAGTTTTATAGTTTCAGTGTCATACACGCTAGCGATGTTGAAAATTACCCGCGTCGCTGACTTTCAGATGTGGCAGATACAAATAAATAATTTGCGAAAAATATTGCTATTTTGACGAAAACATCACACAAAACAGTTGATGTTATTTGACGTTCAGTCGCTCAGTGAAAATGTCCAATTACATATGCATATACTCTATGGCATACATGAAATATACAGTGCATACAGTATCGTAAATATACAGCAGTAACTTTGCAAGCAAATACTGCTTGATAAACAGAGCTTTTTGAGTACTACAGTATCATATGATATTTCTCATGACATCAATTCACAAAATAAACCTAAGACTGCAAATCTTATTGAAAATCTGTCAAACCAGAATAATTCAAATTTCCGATAGGTACATACGTAACATGTTTTCAATGCGTCAACCATGACAGGCAGGTTCCTACCTTTTATTTCGTTGCTTCTTTTCGGTGTGACAAATACTAAACCTACCCCTACTTTGACAGAGCCTCATTTGGGCAAGAGTGGGGGTTACACGATGCCGCTGGAACCTGTGTCGGGGGAGGGGGGGGGGGGCAACGGAACCGATCTGCAACTGTGGGTAACTACATAAATAAATAAATATATTATATAAATATTTCTGTTAGATTATGTACAATCAAGTACCTAATCAACAAGTAATTGACAAGAAAGAATAAAGTAAAATTCGTCAAAATATCGTCAAAATCAGGTAGTTCTGTATGACGACAACCACCTTCTTCCGTTTGCCGTTTGAAAAAGCTGTATCTTACACAGAGCTTCTTGAAGCTAATGTCAAGGTTATTCAGTTTGCCACATTTTGGAGCAACCTACTATTGGACATGGATATATTTCCGTGTGATGCCTCTACGTAGGATCAAATACAAATTGTTGTACCTATTTAGAAGCCCTGGGGAGATCATTTCCCTAATACTGCTGAGGCCCTGAGGTGAATGGATACAGTGCCAAGTTACTGCTGACCGAACTAAGAAGATATGAAAAAAACTGGGCTTGGCGGGATTCGAACCCACGATCTACGCCTAACCGCGTCGCCTTAACCGCTGGACCACAAGCTCCGACAAGTTCGAATCCCGCCAAGCCTAGTTTTTTCCCTAATTCTATACCGGTACTCATTCTCGTATTTCATTATTTTCATTAATTCAAGCTAATTTCGGTTATGACGAGGAGGTTACCTCTTCAACCAAAGTTAATTTAATGTCAGTGTAATATATGCACTATAATACTACAATGTAATAAGTTACTGCTGACGGTTAAGAAAGGGAAACTAATATACTTCGGCCATGTAATGAGAAATGAAAACTACCTTCTTCTGCATGTAATAATCCAAGCGAAAATTGACTTGACTTAAAAATTGAGAAAGTTTAAAATAGATTTCTAAGATATTCATGCATTAAAACTGACCATGAAAGCCCATTGTATTGTATATAAATCAAATCAATTTCTTATGTAGCGCTATAAAATTGATTGTTTATGTTACATGTATGTATATATAAATACATTATCCACCTTTTATCACAACAGAAAACGTATGCATGGCGCTACCAACCACAGCACCCTCCCTAAATCCAATAATACATAGAAGACGCAATAGCTAGAGAGTAAAATCTCAACCCAATCGCACATTTTCTCCCACAACAACTCTTCCTATTTTATATCTTCCTCATTTCTTACCTAGAAAACGTGCGAAAACTGGTTTAGGTAAAAGGAAAACGTTGTCAACAAAATTTTCCAGCAGAGAAACTCATTGATACGGTTTCCCAGCGTGCTTCTTTTATACAATGCAATAAATTTATTCGAGAAAATGATTTTATTTTTACGCGTGCTGTAAAACTAATATTGAGGAAAATTTTGGTACCGTACAGTAGGTATTCATTCAGCTCAACTTTGTTATTGAATCTGAAAATATGAGAGGTTCTTTTAATATCAAATTACCGTTCTATTTGCCGCCTATTGATTTTCCTTATTGTGCAAGGAGCCTTCCAAATATATATATAGGGAATTTTTATTTGAAATGTATTAAATATATTCCTCCTCCAAAGGGAAATTAACGTTAAGTTCAGTTCGATGGCCAGATGGTAACGTGCTTGCACTTGTGCGAGTCTTTACACGCCATGCGATCGGAGACTGGTACTAACCTACAGAGGCGACTGAAGAGGTCATTCGGACATATTCATTAAATTGTTTGTATGCAATTATTCTTTTGTACACAAAAAAGAAAACAACAAAAAAGTTGCTATACTGTAATTTCGATAGTTCGTTCATTTATGGAAGGTTTACTTTATTACCATATTTTATTTATTTATGTTATTTTAGTGTAAGGCGCCCATTCCACCGACCGGCTAGGGCTATTTACAAAAACGGTGACGTGGTAGCAGACATTCAAGACTTAGGTGGCATTTCCACCGACCTCACATTGCAGAATGCAAATGACATTGACAGAAATTAGAATTTTTCTTTTTATAGAAATCTATTAAAATGTCTGTACTTAACATATCCCATGACGCCATTTTTTAATTTTAGTTTGTTTGTTTGTGATTTTACTGTATGATCATTGATCAATTTTAACTATGGCATAGAGGAAAATAAACCTTTCCGTCAATTCTGCAATGCGAGGTCGGTGGAAACCCCGCCTAAGTCTTGAATGTCTGCTACCACGTCACTGTTTTTGTAAATAGCCCTAGCCGGTCGGTGGAATGGAAAAGGAAAATTGTTACAGGTCTACTAGGGCTCTATATTAGACAGGTATTGTCATCCGCCATATTGTATCCATTATAAGTCTGGTGTATAAGCCAAGCATTGGGTGGTTACCTAGTTATTTTTAGAAATTTATCGTTGTTTATTTATTATTATTTAAACAACGTGCTACCAATTAGGGAAGTGTTTAATAAAAAATCACTAAAACGTGTATTAGTTTTTTTTCTCAATATTTTTCAATGTTTTACTTTTCTTACAATACTTACCATATAGGAAATATGAGATACAACATTGCGGATGACAATACCTGGGTATATAGTGCCTATATATATATATATATAAGTTACCTAACGCGACATTACAATTATTGTGTATGTACACGTTTTCTTACTTACTTACGTATTATTATGTTTTTTTTTTATTGGTACGGTAGGTTAGGTCTTTCACTTGATTTCAAATATGTTTGGTACCTCCGTGGATTTTTTTTCATTTTTAGCTAAGTATTGTATATTGGGGTCCTAGAGCAGCAAATTACATCACTATCGTGCTAAAATATTTTGCCATCAAATGAAGGGTCCTATGGAAGAAGGTGTTTAGTCGCAATAAATAATATACTGAAGTAAGGTCCGTAATAATAATTCACATAACTTCGATTATAGTACTGTATTGTTAACTCTTTGAAGGTTCTATCTCTAATCCCCCGTACCGTGCAAGGTACCTCTACATATAACTTCCTCTCTAACCTACTTACAGTTCGTCCACACTCTTAACGGTAAATACAGTAAACGCTTACTATACCACAATACATTTTTTATTATGATGGATGATAAAATCTTGTTTTTATTTTTAAGTGTGACTTCTTCCACCAAAGCCTGAAAATATAAAATACATGTGTCTTCTTTGCCGAAAGTACATGGGGAAAAATGAGTTTTCTGCTCCACTTGGCATTGGCCGAAACCCTTAGGCAATTGCCTACAGCCTATTTTTTATACTGCATAAATTTTTAAATTATGCCTATTATCAAGCCTAAACTATAGAGATAGCGGCATGTTTATCGGTTTTTGGCACACACCTGGATACTACGCAGGGGTGAATGAGAAGAGGCCCTTAATTGCCTTGGCAAAGAAACCAAGAGCTTATATGTTGCCAAAAATCGAGCCTGTTCACGCGATTTTTTTCGTGTTACAAGCCTTGACTGAGGGATTTTTACCGTTAAAGAGATAAATTGCCCACCCCACTTTCCGCTGTTTTTACAAAGTCAAATTTTACAAGTTTTTAAACCAAGTAGGTAACCAACCTATTAATATGAAGAAAAAAAAAATCGCTGAATTGTGATTTTCGTTCAAAATCCTACATTTGGGAATATTTATAGAAGTTTAATAGCAGATGTTCTCAGTTTATCAAAAACCCCGTCTAGGGCAAACTTGTTCTCAGATCACACTGTGCATTTTTTGCCGTACCAAAGCTAAAACTCTATAGGTGGGAGCAGGGCCCAAAAAGCAGGCTCTAGGGGGGGGGGGGCAGCGGATGACCTAGGAGGGGGCAGTACCCCCCCCCCCCCCCCCCCCCGCCCGTCCCTGGCATCGCCCTTCATGGCCATACGCAGGATGAAATATGAATAATGTAAAATGTAAATATGAAAATGTAAAATATGAAATATTTATAAATGGGTCAAGAGCGAATGAAAAAAATTGAAAATTCCTCAGTTTTTTGTTAGGGAGGGGGGGGGGCAGATATGGGATAAAGTAATATTATAAATAAAAAATCAATAATTACGATGAATCTTCCTATTTATTATATTTAATATAAGTGGCCAATTGGGCAGTTTAAAAAAACATCAATATGAAAAAGAAAATCTATATGAGTGTATAATGGCAATGACAATTGTACTGCGTTCCAGTGGTCGGAAAAGGCGAATGCCAACCTTTGTGGAGTTTGGGCAAACAACGAAAGGACTTGATCTAAGAACTTATCCATAGTTTTCAATTTTTCTCTGTGAACACTCATCATACACAGTCCGCTCAGCCTGTTTTATTCAAACCCGCACCAAACGTGTTAGAGTGCCTGCGTTGGCAGGGGAACATGGTCTAAGTGCGTGGCGAGTCCTGGTCACCTCCGAATTGATCGTGTGACATTACTATGTTCCCCAAGTGGCTCGAAATCCACTATAATCAGGAGGCTCACCCTGTCAGTCAACTCTCCTTTTCCCTGGGGTGAAGGAGTCTGCCCTTAGGGTGCCTCAAATTAATAAACAGAGTCACCCCAACCGCCAGGCTGACAGTGTTGTTATAAACAGAAATTCGGAAAACAGGTGTTGGAGAAACGCAAAAAAAAAAAAAAAAAATGGAATTGATCTTTTTATGCTACAAACACTCAGGAGCGCCTCCAGAACAGCCTACCAAAGTTTCATCACAATCTAATCAGCAATTTCGGAACGCATCGAGAATTAAAAATATCCGGGTTATTATTACCATACATATACATATACCATGTGTGAGTTTCGTTTCTGACATCGAGGAACTTTGGCAATTTCTTAGGGAGACGTATGAATGCAATGATCCAATAAATATAATTTATTTACTGTGGATTATTGCGTTATTACTTCTCCCTAAGATTATTACATACAGTGCATACACTCCGACTAGTATCTGTATGTAGTATCTAGTCATTGCGTCAATGGTAAGTTTGCCTCAGCTTGTCTTTTATCACTTGTAGTCGGTGTAGGTTGACATTGAGGACGTTTGCCAATGGCAACACAAGGAAACAATACAAATAATGCCTAAAAAACCATGGGGTCGTTGGCATTGGATAAGGGACCAAAAACCAATAGGGCGTACTCCGGGCAACGTTATGTGGAAACGTCTAGCGGCTATTCCTTTCACCACCGAGACGAGACCATAAACTTCTAATACCTCTGGGTGCGCATCGACTAGGGCGTCAGGCTGGCAGAATACTGGGCCCAGAAACTAGTAACCTCTGCCTCGGACACAAAAAACAAACAAACAGGGACCAATGGGCCACTATAAGTAGACCGTAGGCCATAAAAAGTCCTTCAGCCTGAAGGCTTCAAGAGAATATTATTATATACACTTACCTACAAAAGAATAAGAAATAAGGCGCAGTGGTGAGCATGATGATAACGGCAACAATGTCTTCAGTTTCAGTGTTGCATGTGAAGCGCAGCCATGGAACAGTCTGCATGATGCAACACGACCCGAGGAACATCACGCGAGATGGCGCTGTGCTCTGGAAGGTTAAAGCTTTATACATAAACAATGTCGACGCAATGTGACGAACCAGTAGAATCCGGGATTATAGGCCGTGGTCGTTCTAAAACTTCCAAATGCATCGTCAACATCTGCGGTCGACATGTTCAGTGAAACTGCATTGACTTCTAAGATTGTATTTCGGAGGTTCAGCAGCAGCAATCATAGTATTCCAGTTCCACTGAAGATGTCGTGCGCAGACGCTGACGAAACGTTTGGAAGTACGCTTTCAGAATGACCACAGCCTATCATCCCGAATTCTACTGATTTGTCACGTAACTCCGGCCGTGAAAGCCTTTGTAATTATAATGTCGAAACAGTTCCATTAGTTATCACTGAAGAGCGGCTGTACAGATTTTTTATTTTTTTTGATTCGTCATCTACACGCGAATGGTAGAATAACTGTCAAACAAAGTACAATCGATAAAAAAAAATAACTGTAATTACTGCGAGTATATTTCTTGGACCTAGAGTCTTTAACATGTTCCCTGTCGAGTTACAGCGAGCTTCGAGTAGGGCAAAATTAAAAATTGTACTTAACATCAGAAGAGGGTGACCTAATGATCCAAAAAAATTAAAAAATTAGAATTAAGATATAGATAGATATAGATAAGATATGGGCTTACGCTCATCGCCGTCAATGCTGTACTGTCGGAAATTTATTTATTTTCTCTTAAATGTATTTGTCAAATGAGTTTCTGGTCAATAGACAATTATTATTATTCAAGAGGGCGATGTTTCCAAATTCCGGGGGGGGGGGGCTGGCCACTGACCTATGACATGAATCTGCACCTCCCTTCCCTGTCCCTCACAGCTTTATCTAGGAATGTTTTTCGGAGGGGGTCAAATCCTTAGGGGCCCGAGGGACTCCCCCGTGGGAAATCTTTTGAAAATAAAGGCGATAAATAATTGGTTTTTACAAATTTTGACAGGAGGAAAACTCAGATTTTTTTAGACACGCACGGTGATGTTGGGAAAGAGGGGGGGGGCGGACACTTCCCCGGGGAGGAAATTTTACTAAATATAGGAGAGAAATTAGTGGATTTCTACGCATTCCTACAATTCTGTATTTAAAGTTTCCCCGGTGGATTTTTTGTTGTTCATAATGTATGGGGGGGAAATGTCAAATAGTGGGATGTTTCGCAACTAGAATCGAATTTGAACTTTGGGGCCGCTAACAAGTTTAGGTTTAGTCACTTTTGAACACATTGTTCTTTTATTGGCAATGAAGAAATAATCACACACAGGCGTATTTTGCATTGCATTAGCCCTATGCTTATAGTCGGGTTCGCATTTGGGGGGGAGGGGGGTGTTTGAATATACATTGTAGTATTATATGGTATATATAACACTGACATTAAATTAACTTTGGTTGAAGAGGTAACCTCCTCGTTATAACCGAAATTTGAGGATATGGAAAAAACTAGGCTTGGCGGGATTCGATTCGAACCCACGATCTACGCCTAACCGGGGCGTCGTCTTAACCGCTGGACCACAAGCCCCGACAAGTCCAGTAAATGCCAAATCCTCTACTTATGCTCTAATTGACATGATTCGTGTTGCTAGACAGGTTAGCACAACTACACAACTATCTAACCGAACATGTGTGTGAGCTTACTTAATGGCATAAAGGGAATGCTTTATTCAATGCATTGTAGTATTATATGGTATATATAACACTGACATTTGGTTTGACTTTGGTTGAAGAGGTAACCTCCTCGTTATAACCGAAAAAGCTCACAGACCTGTTCGGTTAGATAGTTGTGTAGTTGTGCTAACCTGTCTAGCAACACGAATCATGTCAATTTGAGCATAAGTAGAGGATTAGGTGATTACTAGACTTGTCGGGGCTTGTGGTCCAGCGGTTAAGACGACGCCCCGGTTAGGCGTAGATCGTGGGTTCGAATCCCGCCAAGCCCAGTTTTTTCCATATCCTCTAATTTCGGTGTTTGAATACCCAAACTTTCCAGGGGGTTAATTTTTGTTACATTTATAACTAAATACCTGTTGAACAAGGCAATTAATAAATTCATCCTATGACTATTATCGGTTGCTCGGTTTACATTGGAATAATTGGAATTGTTTCTTAAATATAGCAGTGATAATTTTGAACAAAAGAACTCTTTCTTACTGAGAAGTAATTGCTTTCGGCAATTTGGAATATAATGCGGGTTTCAATTTAAAAATGATGTGAAATTCGACAGATGGCGGTCGAATAATAGGGATATTTCGTGCCCACGAATAATTTCTTCCATCGTTTATTTTTTACAGCGCGATGAACAATCGTTATTGTAACGTTAGGAACGGTTCGTTTTTTATTTGTATTTTTACATTTTATTTTTACCGTTTTTTTTCTGTATTATCCAATTTAGCACCAAATTGACTTTTAGTTGATGAGACCACATGAGACCTCTAATATCAAAATCGGCAATCTCCACTATGACACATTTTTCAGGAGCCGCGAAAAACTAGTGTTATAGGTCTATATTCAAGGGCTTTAGTCAACTAAATTTATATGTTTGCAAAAGTAACCTACCAGATTCTCAATGAACATGTGTACTCCGAGGAATCTTGCTTCCCTTAGAGCCGCCATGATGTATAAAATAGTTCCGATATTCATCAGCACCTCGGCAGCTATCCGAATTTTGGCGTGGTAACCGTCCAGTTGCAGAAGCGGACAAGTTACTTCTTCATCGTCAGCTTTTGATTTCGAGCTGTTCTAAAATTACAATGATAAATATATATATGCTATATATATTTCTGTTAAATTATACAAACAAGTAATTGACAAGAAAGTATAAAGTAAAATAGTCAAAATATCGTCAAAATAAGATCTGTCATTGTCATTGTACTAGTGCCTCAGTGACAGTGTAGAAAGCGTTCTCTAATAAGAGTTGGTCTCTAAGCAATTTGAGAAAGTTAGTAGCATTTCTCGCCGCTCTCTGTTCAATCGGGAGTTTTCTAAGGTAGGCGAAACCTTGCAGTGCAGGGACCCAGTCGCTCACACTTGGCTGTGCGTGGCACTGACCTTACAAGGCCTTCCTGTTCCCTCTGGTTGTAGGTGTGGGTGTCCCCGTTTTGTTTAAATTTCCCCCGAAATAAAGGACAATGCAGAAGGTTAGGTAAGACATGCAACAAAGCAATTTACCGATTTATTTTCACTCTAGGGAAGAACTGAACTAGGTTAAAGAACCGGTAAACAAGAGTGAACCCGTGAAAGGTTTCCCATGTCTAAGACCCGGTACACACGGCCGATTCTCTCAGTCGCGATTTGCCGACGATTTGTGAGCGGGTGATTGAGTGAGTGAAATGAGTGAATGAGTTGAAATGGCTGTGTGAATGCAATTATATTACTGTTTATTGCCACACTACTCTTTTAAATCCCTAATTACCTCCATTTCGGTGAGATGAGCAAACTGAATGGGTCCCCTGATCAGACAAGAAGGACTCCTAAGCACCATAATAGAAGGCACAATCGAAGGCATCAATGCAAGAGGGCGACCAAGGAAGGCGTACGCAGAAGACCGCAAGAAAGCTATGAGATTCGGAACCTATACTTGGAACTCAAGAGAACGGACCAAGACAGGGAGGAGTGGAGAAGGAGGTGGAAAGATTTGCTACAAACCAATCGTTTGATTGAAACCAAAGAAGAAGACTCTTTTAAGCAGTTCGTTGTAAGAGAGGGCCTTTGCCTCTAATATTCGCAGCGAATATTGTAGTTTGTTTTCATTCATGGCGATTTTATTATTATTACTGTTATTGTTACATTATAATTACTTTTTACTCTAATTTATAATTTTAAATGGAATGAAACTGAATTGAAATTAAAAATAAGTTCTTTTCTAACACAGACGTGAAATAGATAACATGTTGCATCATTTATAGCGTTCACTGTGTGAGCCCCCGACAAGCTTATTAACTTGGGGGTCCACAGGTTTTCTGTATTGCAAGGGTATAATTGATTATATTTATAAATATATTCCTTCGGCACAGAAAAAAGAAAATTGTCTTTATTTTTCATATGGGTGAATTTTGGGCTTTTCGGCCCACTCTTACAATTAGGAGTACCGGCCGAATAAGAAGAAGAAGAAGAAAATTAATATTGGCAAAACATGAAATATTTCTTGAACGATCCAACCTTTTTCAACTCGATTTGGTGTAGGCTTGTACAGGCCTACACCAAATCGAGTTGTGACAAATTAAGATTTGTTTATTTCCATGGTACCATTCAGTGACAGGAAATTGCACTATTGCGTGGCCATTTCAAAATGGCTTCATATCTAATTACTGAATTGCGAGATGTTGTGACAGGATTTTTTCGCATGTATATGCCAGCCTCAAGCCTAATGGAAACCTACCCACAAGGTTAATTGCGCCTTAACACGGGATACAGTGATTATTTCTGGTATTTATGCAACAGCAGCGCAGTCTACGGTATCAGAACAGTTCCATACCAGCACTATGAATAAGGCTATCGTGGTCATTGTTGTACTCGCTGCAGTAATTGCTATTGCTTCTGCCAGCCCCGAAGAAAGTGAAGCTGGAGAAGCTCAAGAAGGTGCAGAAGGTGGTGGAGCAGCTGAAGAAAGTGCAGAAGCTGGTGCTGGAGCAGGTGAAGCAGCTGAAGCAGGTGCAGCAGGTGATGCTGAAGCAGCTCGATAAGGCGGTCAGGAGGCAGAGGACGGCATGGGATCAGTTGCAGCTGGCGGAAGTGGTAGCATAAAACGACACTCTTAACTCTTTGTAACTATACGTGATATACCAATACAGCAATTACTGAATTATTCTGTTCCATTTTTCGATTTTCTTACGGGACGGGCGAAAATTTGAAATGTTCAATTTCGTTATCTGAGTTCTAGATACGCATCAGGTATATGATCAAGAGTAGTCCAGTTGACAGAGAACTGTCAGAGAATATAAAACGGACATAATTCTCTCCTTTACATTAGCATATTGCATCACTTCACTTTAAGGCCAACGGCCTTACTATGTTGAATCAATTAGAGATGTTTCAAACTGCGGCAAACGTGGTAGTGTGCACAGCGTTGGCAGGGGAACATGGTGGGACATGATAACGCGCTGAGACTATACCAGTCAGTTTACGTGCGTGTCGAGTCCAGGTCACCTCCGAATTAATCGTGTGACTTTGCCATGTTCCCCAAGTGGTTCGGAATCCAATATAATCAGGAGGTCCATCCTGTCAGTCAACTTAAAGCAGAAATGCTGAAAGCAGGCGTTGGAAACTACAACAACAACAACTTTACTTTTTTTCCTTGTCCGGTAACCCCGGACAGGGAGATAGGCCTCGAGGAAGTGAAGTGATGTAGATACGTTGTTGTAGGGGGCACAATAGGCCTAATAGGCTTAAGTACACACAAGAAACACCCTGTACCCCATTAAATAAAAAATTAAATAAAAACCCGGACAAGGTTCAATAATATTGAAAAAAAAATTGTTATAGGCCTACGTCATATAATTACCACTCTCAAGCTTCTCCGTATCGAGCAATGGCACTGCAAGATATTATAATTTTAATTAATAATTAAAAATAATAAACCATATTAGAGTACCCATTCTAACCTCCTGGCAAATGGTGAAAATAATATTTTTTTCTTTCTTCTTCTTCTCCGGCCGGTAGTTCCCTGCGCCGAAGGAATATATTTATAAATATAATCAATAATTATACCCTTGGAATAAAAAAAAAACTGTGGGCCCCAAAGTTAATGGTAATAATAATCATAATCATAATATTAACGTCCTGAATGGTTTTTTTGAGCCTAGGCCTGCTTAAAGTGGCCCATTGGTCCCTCGTCCAATGCCAATGGCCCTATGAATTTCTGACATTATACATTACATTTTTTTGCTTACCATTTGGGAGGTTTTGGCTCCCAAAATCGCCAATAATTAAAAACCATTAATTATGAAGAACGGCTGCGTTGAATTATTTTCAATTCATATGAATTGTAGTCTTTATTAATGTAAACAAAACCCCCTAGGTTGCATCCCTTTTTATAGTTCGGTTCAATGTGGAAAAGAAAAATAATAGTTTAAAAAACTAAAAACACGCTTTTATAGAAAATCCAACTAAAAAATAGAAAATAAAATTCAATAAATTTGGATTAAAAATACCGTAGTGTAAATAAGAAATAAATGTACTGTATATTATTGTAGAAGATGGACGGACCAGTTCCAGGAGGACCTCCTTCGAATTGGCGTCGAGGCAGCAGATTGGACAGCGGCTGCTGAGGATCGACAACGATGGAGGGAAATTGTCAGAGCGGCCAAAAGTCCCCCTGGGCTGATCGCGCCTAATTAAGTAAGTCATTATTGTAAATAAAAAGCGTGGCGATCAGATTTCATTTAAAGTGCTTATTTTTATTAGCGAATTTAATCAGGATAATCAGATATCGTAATTGAATTATTGCATTGTCATCGGTCTTTGACAGCTGTGCAAAGTTTGAATTAAATCTGATCGTTCAAAGTAGGGCAAAATCGAGTCCAAAGGAATCGGTTACAAACATACAGGTGAAACTAATAAAAGCGTTATTATAAAAATAAACTCAATTTCCGGCTTCAGTTACAGTACGCAAGCGCTTTATAGGTAAATAGAGTAACAAAACCGTATAGGTTGCGTAATTCCCAGGAAGGTTTGGCTTTGAAGAAATAAAGTATATTTTGAAGAAACATGTAAATAATCCTAATACATTGCATAACCTGTGGTGGAGTTCTGTAGTACAGTATCTAACCACAATAGAAAAACTGACAGTGTAAACATAGACAACAGATAACAGAGTGTAAAGCTGGCCATTCACGAGGGCCCCAAACGGACTCGCGCCAAGCCAAATGGCGCGTCCTGTTCCATTTGGCGTTAGCGCCATTTAGAGGGGTCATCACGACTACGTTGAACCAGTCGCTCAAAATCTTTGAAATTGTACAGTGTGACGATATATATACTTTTACACTGTACAATTGGAAAGATTTGGAGCGACTGGTTCATCAAAATCGGATGCGGAAGTTGCAGTGTTTCCTAAACTCGACATAGGCTACATACATATACATAAATATATTATGTTATTATGTATAGTGTAACATTTTGACCGGAGGGTGGTTTTAGATTCTGAGGGTCATGAAATGAAAAGGTGTGAATTGAATTGAAAACGACTTTATTGAATAAAAACAAAACAATTGTTTTTTTTTGTTTTTTTAAAAGGTGTGAAGAAATTTTCCTGAAGTCGAACATTGGTCGCCGTCTCAATAAGTAAATGAATCTCCCTAAAATAAAATTCGTAGGCCTATCAACGTTAATATTGGTAAAACAAGAAATATTTTTTATCCCACTAGCCAAGCAACACTTGCACGATCCAATCTTTTTCAACTTATCAGGTCTACAGGCCTACACCAAATTGAGCTGTTGTGACGTAGCGAAATTAATTTATATTTAATTTGTTTCTTTATTTGGATAGTACCATTCAGTGACAGGAAATTGCACTATCGCGTTTCAAAATGGCTTCATATTTAATTACAGAATTGCGAGATGTGACAGGATTTTTCGTAGGTATATGCCAGCCTCATACCTAATGGAAACCTACCCACAAGGTTAATTGCGCCTTAACACGGGATACAGTAATTATTTCTGGTATTTAAGCAACAGCAGCACAGTCTGCGGTATCAGAACAGTTCCATACCAGCACTATGAATAAGGCTATCGTGGTCATTGCTGTACTCGCTGCAGTAATTGTGGTTACTTTTGCCAAGCCTCAAGGAGAAGATGCGGCTGGACAAACTCAAGGAGGTGCACAAGAAGTGCTGGAATAGCTTAAGCAGGCGCAGAAGCCAGCGGTCAGGCAAAAGGAGCTGTGGGAGGCTTTATGGACTCACCACCCTCGGGCAATGACGGCACGGGATCAGTTTGAGCTGGCGGAAGTGGTGGCATAAAACGGTATAACTATTTGTTATACGTGATATACCAATACAGCAATAACTAAATTTTATTATTGTGTCTGATTTATCGATTTCCTTACGAAACGGGCGAAGATTTGTAATATTCCATTTCGTGGTTCATGAGTTCTAAATAAGCATCAGGTAGGTGTATGATCAGGGTTAGTCCAGTTGACAGTGAACTGGCAGAGAATATAAAAAGACTTAAAAAGAAAACATTCTCCCTAAGGCGCCCATTCCACCGACCGGCTAGGGATATTTACAAAAACGGTGACTTGGCAGCAGACATTCAAGACTTAGGCGGGGTTCACACCGACCTCGCATTACAGAATTGACGGAAATGTTTATTTTCCTCTATAGCATACCATAGTTAAAATTGATCAATGATCATACTGAAAAACCCCAAACAAACAAACTAAAATTAAAAAATGGCGTCATGGGATATGTTAAGTACAAACATTTTAATAGATTTCTATAAAAAGAAAAATTCTGATTTCCGTCAATGTCATTTGCATTCTGCAATGCGAGGTCGGTGGAAACAACACCTAAGTCTTTAATGTCTGCTACCACGTCACCGTTTTTGTAAATAGCCCTAGCCGGTCGGTGGAATGGGCGCCTAAGAACCGGTATGAGTGAACCCGTGCAAGCCTTGCTATATTTTGCCATTGTACCCAACATGTTGTTGTTGTTGTTTCTAACGCCTGCTTTCAGCATTTCTGCTTTTAAGCAACCCTGTCAGCCTGGCGGGGGGAGTGAGTCTGTTTGTTAACTTGAGGCACCCTAAGGGCAGACTCTTTCACCTCGGGGAAAGGGGGGTTGACTAACAGGGTGGACCTCCTGATTATAGTGGATTCCGAACCACCCGGGGAACACGGCAAAGTCACACGATTAAATCGGAGGTGACCAGGACTGAAAATCGATTCTAAAGGAGTAAACTCCAAAAATTTGAAGATACTCCAAATAACTGAATCTTCCATTTAATTTTCTTCTAAAACAATACAGTCGGTATTATCAATCCCTTGTGAATCAGAACGGGTCTTAAATTAACCAGTATGTTACGGGTTTAAGTCGAATTTGGTACAGCAGGGCATGCACGAGCCTTATCGCAACACAACAATGGGTAAGGCAATTTCCATTTACCTTCATTGTGCTTAATCCCCGACCGGAAATGGCTTGCCTGTCTATCGCAGAACAATCCTATCCCCCCCCCCCCCCATAACTTTGACATCCGTCACATTCCACTGTTTATTTCCCAAACTTGTATGAAAAGTCAGTCTTTTTTGTCATTCTCAGACATGAACTCTCCAAATTTACGTATTTGTTATATTGGTCAGCAGCCTCGACATAACCTGCCCTCCTTACGTTTATAGTTTGGTGTTACGAATAATTTAAATTAAAACATTTGGAAGCCCATGTACGTTCAATGCTATTTGCACGTTGGCGACGGTTAAAAAGGTTGCAATAATTCATGATTTGTTTCTTACACAGTATGTTTTTTCATCTAAGTTATACTAACAAGCTCTTATGGGTGTGGGCAGAGGGTAGGCGTAAACCCCCTGCAAGATTTCCAGACGGCTTTTTTAGACTTATATTAAACTTTAGACTTTATCCTACTACTACTACTGTGCCAGCCGCCTTACCAAGTTGAATCCAGCGGACCAGAGCAGGTTCAAAGATGCAGATAACTTGGTCGTGTGCACAGTGCCGGTAGGGAAACATGGTAGGACGTGTCCTGGTCACTTCCGAACCAATCGTGTGACTTCACCGTGCTTCCCAAGTGGTTCGGAATCCACCATAATCAGGAGGTCCCCTGTCCAATGGGCCCACACCGTGGCCTGGGACTGTGTCCAACCATACTACTAGACTTTATGTACGCCTAATGCGAATATCAAATGAGGGTAGATATTTCCAATAATCCCAATCCCGCGGATCTCTGACTATTATATTATATCCTATATTAAATTACGCTGAGTTGAGCCACACGTCACAGCAGAAAAATCACAGTAAATTCACTGAGGCATACTGAGCAAGTGTTACACGAACAAAAGTCGTCTTACAAACGATGTATGCGATGTGAGCTTTCGTATTTATCAAATCAACTCAAACCGAAGTTGAAGATCATTTGAAAGGTAACCATTGATCGCGGAAAACATGCTCAGTATGCTTTAGTCAACTTACTCGGATTTTTCTGCTGTGACGTGTGCCTCAACTAAGCGTAGTTAGACTACAGTAGGGTTGCAGTTACAAATTGAACTGAATGTTGATGCAAGAGGTGCCTAGCGGTTGCAGCGGCAACTATTCAATGTACTCGACTCCCCACAGGTGGACAGTAGAAGCGGGGTAAGCAGTGGCGTTGGGTCTGTTTTCATTATAGAACTTTTTAAAGGATTTAGGTGAGGTAGACCCAGGCCAGACTGAACATTTCTGCCTTGTTGATGTCAAGTGACTCAAGTCTCGGACCTAGGCCTTCCGTTTCACAATCTAGTTTGCAACTAACTGGACTACTTCTAACCTATCCGGGGGCAAAACGTATGTTCTAGTTAGGACCTGATAAAATTTTAATTCTGGTAGTAAACTATTCTCAATACCTCCATTCGTGTTGTGGCCCCTGCCAGCACGTACATGACAAAGCCCAAAATCTTATAAATAAATAAGGACTTTTTATTGTTTCTATTACTAAGCCAACCTAGCGGAGTTAGGGCAATAAAGCCATCTCTTACACTCAACTAGGAAGACCCGGGACCGCCTGCTTTACATGCCCACCGCAGCATGGCCAGTAAATGTAGCCAGTGTGAGACTGGAACCAACAACCTTTCGGGTGAAAGTCAGAGTCAGTACCACTACGCTACATGTCCAGAAATCTTGCAATAGCCATTTTTTTAAAAGATTAATCTCACAAATACAACCAGTGGATGCTATACTCCACTAAAGCCTTGCTTGACACATACCACCGATAGAAACCACACCCCACCTAGGCCAAACTGTAAAGATATTGCCACAGTCATTATACATAAGGATAAGAGTCCATATGTTAAACATCAATAACTCTATGCTTATTCTGGTGTTATGGTAGTTTCTTATATATATATATATATATATATATCGCTCTAGCCGATAAACAAAATTAGGCTGTAGCAGGGTCATCTTAGCAAGAATTACATAATAAAACTTAAATTTATAATTTTGTAATTCTTAAATTTCGCGACTAATGAGAGAAAGCAATATTTTTGGCCACCCCTGGCTTCTAATGATACTTGATATCAAGCAAGGCTTTAGTGGAGTATACCACCATGCCACCGCGCATAATTCTCCCTTCTTCGCGAAGGATTTTTAATTACCTTTTCTTCAGTATTTCTAAAACCTAACAAAAACCTTAAACAGAAGATTGAAGACATTTGATGCAGGCCGCATATCAAGTTAACTGAACCTGTTGTGCAAATACCTCACCTAGCGCTAAGTAATCGATTCCGCAAACTAAATTAAAATGAATGCATACTACCCCAACCTCTACCGCCGTCTCACTTATTTAGAATTGAAGGCGCGGCTCTTCTCCCTCTATTTACTTGCTTGTATGAACCTCTTGGTGGGGTTTATAAAATTTGCAAGAAGCGTTGCTCGTTGATTACATACTTATGACAAATTACAGGCAAACAGCCTACACATATCATGCCAGAGCTAATTAGACAAATATCTAGTATTCTCTCAGTCATGTTCTGCAAATGCACATGCTATGTTAATTGTTAGTTAGTTCGCCACGTCAATATATACTGCATATATCCTTGAATCGATTAGACACGCATGATATTCTGGGGGTTCACAGTAGCCGTCGCACTAAACGCAAAAGAAAAGTTCCCCTGCTTTAACACCGGAATTAAATCTTCGTCGCGTCATCAGCAGCCTTAGCACTAAACGCAAAAGAATAACTGCCCGGGGTTTAACACTGGAATAAAGTCTTTGTCGTGTAGTCGCAATCGTGGGTTCGAATCCCGCCAAGCTCAGTTTTTCTATATCCTCTAATTTCGGTTTTGAGGGAGATGCCCTTAGATCATATTATAATACTCCAGACACGGCATGTTAGAATTTCTCAGGGACCAACATAAAATAACGTCACACACTGGCCGAAGCAAAAGCAGCTGCTTTTAGAGGTGCGAACCTATTATTTTCAAGTTTAGTTTTAGTTTAGTTAATTAGTAAATGGAGTGAGAGAGCATTTTTTAACTTTGGTAAAACTTAGGCGGCAATTACACCGGCGAATTTACTTCATTTGTGACTTGAGATTTATTGTTTGTTCCGTTTTAAGGAGACTATTATGTAGATACCTGTAATATAATATATATATTATAACTTAATTTATAATAGATAAGTTAAGTATCTACATAATAGTCTCCTTAAAACAAAACAAACAAATAATCTCAATCATCTAATCACAAAGCACCTGTACCAGTTTGCCAACAGCCAAAGATTCATAACAAAACAATACAAATATTTTCCGAAATCCATGGGGTCGTTGGCATTGGACAACGGACCTACGGCCAACTATAAGTAGGCCTGGGTCCATAAAAAGTCCTTCAAACAAATCAAAACCAAACCAAAAGAACCGGTCCGAGTTTACTCGAACATGCTTTCCAATTTATAAATTAGTAGATAGAAATAATGTGTAATTTCATAGTAAATAATTTCCCTATGGTTAAATTTCAGATCCCTCGAAGGGGGAGGGGGGTCCACCTCAATATATTAAAAACCCCTTAAAACTCAATTGCATATTCAGGCACGAACAGACCAATACATTGTAACAGTAGTAACAATGACACATGGCACGTAATATATTGGAGCGTGAATTTTCCATAATTTCTTCAAAAAATATTTTTTGCACAGAACCAAATATTATTTTGGGAATGCAGCCTGTCCGGTTTTGTTACTCTATTGAACACCTGAAGGTAGAATCATCGATAGAAAGGATCCACAGAAAAATTATTTTTAGTCATTTCTCATGAAAATTGATTTATTTTTATTTTTTTTACCCCCAGAAGCAAACTATCAAGGGGCAAGCGACCCCCCGCATTTTGTTAACATTAGTAACGACTACAATATATGTGAATTTAAAAGAAATCGTAGGAGCCGTTTTTGAGAAATAATTTTTTTAGACGTTTTTTTGGAGTTTTTTGATAATACCCCCCCCCCCCCCAAATTGAGTTAGCCCAAAATAAAAAAAAAATTCTCGAGGCATGATTTTTGTGAACCTACAAGCAAAATTTCATCAAAATCGGCCGTGTAGTTTGCCCGGAAATAGATGAACAGACAGACAGACAGACAGACAGAGCGACAGACAGACATTTCGTAAAAACCACTTTTTGGGTTCCTGGGACCTCAAAACGTTTAATTCCGTTGAAATCTCAGAACCGAAAATTTTCGTCAAATTTCGTCATACATTTTCCCATTTTAGGGACCCTGCCCACCCCCCTCTCCCCGAGTAAATATATACCACTGCAGCTTACCTATTCTACTATATTAACCTCATACCGTTATTGATTGATGTACGCTTTGTATAGGCTAGTAGGATTTTCATAAACAAATAAAACCGTAATGAAGCATTAAGGCATAAGCAACAAATTTTGTATTTAGTGTACGCGGATACTTCAAAGCACTGTCCGTCGCTCATCACTACTACACGCAGCATATATGGAATAACCAATAAAGCAATAATAAATTTCGACAAGCAATAGAGAGACAGACACAAAATACGTTCTTGATTACGTCAAGTTCATAAACAAAACACAGCGCTCTGAAATCTATTGACTCTCCTCTTAATTAACCCCTAAAAAGGTTTGGCAGCAGTACGTAAAACGGGAAAATGCACAGTAACTCTACGTAATATTACATTTGTCGCAGACACAAATTGTCCATGGTATTTGTACAATCTCTTTGTGGCCTGATGGCTCCCCCAATGAAAGGGATTGCCTCTGATTCAATTTTGCGGCGAACGGCGGGACGGGGATTGGCGCGGGGAGGGGACGCGTTCGGGTCGGGGGGGGGGGGGGGCTGAAGCGTGATTGGCGACCGGTAAATAAACACAATAGCCTCGCCACTAATCTGCGGCGCTGACAGCACGCCTCGAGCTAGATTACATTATGCTTCACCTATGTTTTTAATAAGCACGTCAATTGCAATGCCGGGCAACAGGCAAGCAGGTGTAAAAATCAACACTGCAAACACACAGACAAAAAAGGCAATCCCGCGGAAGAATGGAACCCATTATGGGAAAATAATGCGGGGGCAACACTGGCGTAGCTGGGGAAACTTTCCTACTCCCCCCGTTCTGCGGTACGGTACAGTACGAACCTGCCTTGAGCACATGTCCCCCCCTCCCCCCCCCCCCAAACAAACTAATCAAAGTTGGTATGGGAAGCCGCAGCCTTTTCTAGCTTGGAGACGTGTCGGTTCAGCACGAATTTCCTCAAGCCGGTACCGCAGACGCTGCGGCCAAAAGGAAACTATACTCACCGGGCAAAACTGGACTAATTAGAAATACAAGTTGCAAACAGTCACATCTAATTCAGTGAATCGAAATATAACAGTTAACTGATGTGTACAATAGAAAAAGTTTGCTTGCCGCTCGTTGCTTTCCGGCAGCGTTCATACTAATATCAAGCATGAAATTTAATAAAGTCAATTTCGCCCGATTGGGGAAGGTGTATGATATTATAAATAAACAATTAATAAATAAGGACTTTTTGTTCTATTACTAAGCCAACCTAGCGGAGTTAGGGCTATAAAGCCCTCTCTTACACTCAAGTGGATATTTAAAAAACCCGTATATATTAGCCTCTTACTTGCAGTACGACTAGTAAGTGATATTATGGCTCCCGCCATTCCAGTTAATATATTTCTATGGATTTCATCCAGAACTTAAGGCACTTTATTTGACTACCAAGTCCAAAACATCAAAGACACTGGTTCTATTAATTAATTAGCAATTAAATTGTTAAATTGTACATAGTTTACATAAATATAAAGTTTTACTGAACATAAAAACTAGTCAATTTCCTCTAAATTTTATAATCTAGCCGGCTGAAAAAAGTGGCCAATCCCCTCAATATGGCAAGTTAAAAAACATGCCGTATCGCTGACCCCTCTTAGGGATAAAAGCGAGGATAAAGTAGGTAAGTATTTTATGTAAGAGGGCATTTCGATTTATTTTTGTTATTGTAAAAAAATTTAATTTGGTACCAAAATATGGCCGCCAGTCTTCCCGCCACTTCTCATATTGTTCATGATGTGGCCAACGCCTGCATGTTTTTTGTACAAACTCCAGTTTCTCATCTAATATCGATCATAGAGCCATAAATGAGGAGCAGAATAAGTAGAAGAAATCCTCCTCTACTTTTTGATACATAGTATGCACTCGGCACACCGTTATTCCACAGTTTTTGAGGGCACAAGAAAAATGCAGGGTTAGATTAGGCCAACGCCTTCAACAACTGTGGCCAAACGTTGTTGTAATGGCAGCATACTATGCACCGAAATGTAGAGGAGCATTTCGTCCACTTAATGGCATCTCTTTGGGACTCGGGACACGATGCGTTTTTCCCAAGCGTTTAGGAAAAACGTTGCGTTTTAACGTGCATATACACAGCACCCAGTGAGAAAACTCACCGGTAAAACGCTGGACACGCTATTTGGAATTCGAAATGAACCGATTTCTTGGAGCATGCGTTTTCTCGTCGGTTAGGCGGGCAACATGGCAAACACAAAATCTCTGTCTATTTTGCTATTTTTGCTACTAAAAATTTCTGCATCCACGATTTGTTTACTATCAAAAGAGACAAAATGACGGAGCAACTACAACAAGATATTTTGTCTGCATTTTTTGATGCGTTTGAGTCAGGCACACGAAACATTCCAATTGTTTTAACAAAATTATGAAAAATTACTTGGCATTAACTGTAGCTCCTTAATAAGTCTAACATGGGAGTAATCGTACTAATTTAGTAAAAATCGTGATTTAACTTATTGCCTATCACGTCGTTGCTCTTCTTCGAGCTTCATCTGTAGAATTAGGAGCATTGCAGCAAAAATAGTCTTTTTTCTCTTCCTTTTGGTCTAGGCATGTTAAAAAATTAGTTTTGCATTGTATTTTTAAGCAAAAATAACAATAAACAAAAATGGCGGACTAACGATTCAACTTCGGGAAAAACGCATCGTGTATTGTACCTTTCACTGCGTTAAAACTGTGCGCTTTGACCTTGGTAAAACGCACCTAGAACGCTTGGGAAAAACGCATCGTGTCCAGAGAGCCTTTCATAGCGCCAAGCTTAGGCAGTTTTCTCATCAGCGCAGAATCTGCTATCTCTGGCATGGCGACGCCGCTAAAGCAGTAAATCCGAATCATCGGTCTACCAAAGACGGGATAAATATAACAGTAAAATAAATTCAAGCTTACTGTATTTCAATGAAACCTAATAATACAATATACTGTATAACTGATTCTGAAAAGTTTGCTACCCTGCCGGATCACCACTCATTGATGGTACTTATTTTTCACGTTATCTAGAGCAGAAAATACAAAGAGCAATATTTCGTATCATTTTAAAAATATACAATCGGTCTAATTTAAAGTTTACTCGTTGCACATCGCGATCGGACAATATCATATCCGGTTTCTGGATTTCATTTAATGGTTGAATGGAAATATTTTGATTAAATTCATATCTAAAATACGATTGTTAACAGTCAACACCACTCATAACTGAAGCAACTGTAAAACGGATGAGAAGTTATTTTCTATGCTGTAAAAAACTAATGTTTTCGCCACACAATACCTGTATAACTAAGTTATTGGCCTAATGATTATTTTGACCCAAATTAAACTGGAAACACGCCGTAGAGCAGGGGTTGGGAACATTTTTAACTGAGCCACATTGCGAAATAAACAGATTTAGATCTGTTAAAAGAAAAGCCATGCATCTCATTTGTCTGGTGCATATTTTTTTCTCTCGCAAAATTAACAATATTATTGGATAATTTTAAATTTCAAATAACAAGTGCCATAATGTCAATAATATTTTTGAACCGTATGATCACATCGTATAATCAGGTATAAGGTACAATATCAGCAAAAAAGCAGAAAACTGAGCTGATTTCGGAAAATATTCTCATTGTTTGCATCTTGCCACTCACATGAAAGTTTATACGGAATCAAAATTCCATATCCCCATCTTAATAAGCAGTAGGTACTGGCGGGAAAGCAGTCAATATTGCAACCAGTAATAATGCGGTTCAAAAGCTGGACAGAAAGCAATAAGGACTAAAATATTGCGTGCCCATGATATGCTAGGCATATCCACAAAGAGAACTCTGGCTGCAGGCGACCCACAAGGATTGACAGCTTCATCAGTTACTGTAGGTAGGCACTTGACCAAACATTTTGCCACATTCTATGACATGCCTCATGGCACAACCATTTCATTCCAACAGAAGACACAACGACCTTCTGATTTCCCCCTAATCATATTAAAAACGTTTCATTTGTAATACCGGGTATATCACACCACACGTCCACCCCTATTATTTCAGTATTTCGAAACCGGTCGGGCTGGGCTTATTGTAACCCTTGTACTTGTACTGCTGCCGGCCAATTAAAAAAGTAGAAGGAGGATAGTATAACCTTATTAAGGGTTTTAAAAATTCTATAGAAAGGAACATAATAAGGAGGATCTATGGACCCCTATGCGAAGAGTGGCGTATAAGAAACGCCGAAATAGACGCAATACTCACCGGGGAATACTTAGCCCGGTTTATAAACGCATAAGATGGCTGTCAGACAAGATGTACAAAGCAAGCATGAAAAGAATAAGACTGGTGGGACGTCCTCGAAAACGCTGCAAAGATGAGTTGGGAGTCCGTAGATGGTGGAGCGTTGTACAAAATCGAGATGACTGGAGGAGTGTTGTCGAGCAGACCAAAGCTCATCAAGGGCTGTAGAACCAGAAGAAGAAGGGTTTGAAAAATTGGTTGAAAAAGTATTTGTTGCAAAACCATGTTAATGCTTATACGAAACAACACCCAACCTACTATCCATCGCTTTTTAACCTCTGCAAAAAATACAGCATCCAAGTCCCTCAGCAAAAAAAAACAACAACTAATTCTCCACTCTAAGTCAACCAGGAAAATGTATAGGTAAATCAAATTTCCCCCCTACACAGGACATGATAAGCGGTCTGAAGCAGAGAGGTGTTTTATGTATTTTTTGCACGGGCAGATCAAAGAGGAGCCGAGGTACCCTACGGGCGGGAGCCATTGTTTTCGTAACCGGCCTTGCCCCCGCGGGCGCCAATCCCCACCATTGTATTTCCCTTTATCCCCTAATGTTTTGACTATCAACAATCAAGGTAAGAGATACTGATCGAGCTCTGTTGCTAGTCAATTACACCCTTCGCCTTTGTCTCAAAGGAAAGAGCCTATTTAAAAATTCCAAACCCCATGTAAGCAGCGCCAGGTGCACATCAGCTAATGTCGAAGTTCTAGAGAAACATTGGGCAAACATGTCACTGAATTAATTTGGAAAGTGTCCACAACATCTCATTTTCTAACACATACAGTAAATAGTATTTCTGTCAATTATTTTTTGAGCTAGGCGTAACTAGAGTAGAAAAAAATTCAAACAGCGCATTCAAAACAAAACTAAAAAATCAATGGAAAGAAAGCCTCATTTACTAAATTATAAATATTGCAGATGAAATATAGACGTCACTAAGTTTTGTGATTTCTGAAAACTTGGTCACGAGTTACAATGGCGACATTGGTACTAAACGGCTCAAATAGAGAAAACTGAAATGGAAGTACCACTATTACCACCATATAACACAGCAATACCTCGAAGTCCCTAAGGGGCCTACTAGGTGTTTACAGGGCGATCGGACATTTGTTATAGTCACGAATATCGGCTAATGTGCACATGAAGTAAACAATAACATTATAGGGAGCATATATTATAATGCGCCCTTACTGACGCTAGACCAGAAAAATAATAATAACATGCAATTTTCGGCAGCTAAGCATGACTGTCGGCGAAAGTGAATGAAATATTAACTTAACTGTCAATCTCGCAACAACACCTTGTGTCTTTCTCAACGTCCATTACGCGAATATCTTATGTCTCCATTTAATTTGACATGGATGAGGCGTCTGCCTGTAGAAGCTACCATTAGGGTGACAAGGAGAACAATCAGTACGTAGCCTACATAATACACAATGAGTACCTATCTACTACAGAATAGATAAATAAATATGCGAACAGGCGGAAACAAAGACAGCTTAAAGCTTAGGCGCCCATTCCAACGACCGGCCAGGGCCATCCACAAAAACGGTGACGTGGCAGCAGACATTCAAGACCTAGGCGGCGTTTCCACCGACCTCGCATTGCAGAATGCAAATGACATTGACGGAAATTAGAATTTTTCTTTTTATAGAAATCTATTAAAATGTTTGTACTTAACATATCCCATGACGCCATTTTTTAATTTTTGTTTGTTTGTTTGTGATTTTACTGTATGATCATTGATAAATTTTAACTATGGCATAGAGGAAAAAATAATCATTTCTGTCAATTCTGCAATGCGAGGTCGGTGGAAACCCCGCCCAAGTCCCGAATGTCCGCCACCACGCCACCGCCCCTGTAAATAGCCCCAGCCGATCGGTGGAATGGGCGCCTAACCATTACCATACAATGAAACAAACGAAAGCATGACTTAACCAAGTACAAATACGACGAGTCCATCGGTCCATTTACTTAGGCGCCCATTCCATAGGCTAACAACGGGGGTTACAAGATGCCGCGCGAACCTGTGCAGGTGGGGGCTGGCGGAGGACCCGACTTGCAAATGCCGGCAACGACGGTCACCTTCTGGTTTGCCCAATACTAGCAGAAGCTGTGTCCCAGACATATCTTTTCGACGTCAATGACAAGGCCATTTTGGATCAATGGGCCCGGGCCTAGGACACGTTAAGTAAGTAAGGGGCTATCCATTAATCGCGTGAGGTTCGAAAGGGGGGGGGGAGGGTTCGGCAAAAATCACGAAATATCATAAGTGGGGAGGTGGTATAGTAAGATATCACGTGCATTTATTTTTTGTCAAACGCGTGATTTCTAAGCCAACTTCGATGGTAACGTGATTGCACTTGTGCGAATCCTCACACGCCATGCGATCGGAGACGTGTCGTAATTCAACACGGGTAATAACCTACTGAGGCGACTGAAGAGGTCAATCGCATACATTCATTAAATTGTTTATATGCGATTAATCTTTTTTTAGAAAAAAAAAATGCGGTTGGTAGTGTGGCCTTGACCAGCCGTTGCCAGGCAACGAACGAAGTCCTCGCGCGTCGCGCTGTCTAGACATTTTTATCACGGTCCTTAATTTTCAAGAATTAAATTAGATTATAATTTATACCTGTATTTAAAAATAATATTACAAACATTTTGAGATACTTTTCCTTAAAGTAAATAAGTAAATAAGTAAGTAAGTAAGTAACCGTAAGACTTAAAGTGCAATGCATGCAAGCATAAATATCGTCCTCATAAAACCATATAAAAAACTTAATATGTTAATTCGTCAGCTCCTTCAACAAATAGTTCCTATTTTCCAGTCACACAAGTTACAATTTCTTGAAATTGTAGCATGACAATAGACCTACTCCCATTCTTTAGGAAAGATATATTTTAAATGTCGATATCATACATCCTCTAAAAAATATTCCTCTCCCAAAGGAGAGAGAAAGGGGCATAAATTTCAAACCTACCATGTCAGGTGACTCCGATATTCTCGCGAAAAATGAGGTGGGCGCCGAAGTTTCAAATTCTTCAACCAGTTCTAAATTTCGTTTCCGCCGTTTTTCCTTGTAACTTTTCATATTGTTTTTATGAAGTTGAGTGTTTTCTACGCTGTTGTTATTAGCCCCCTGCTTACTGCACATTTTGCTCTCACACCCAGCAGCCGTAGTTTTTGTAACATTTAAGTTTATCTCCGGCAATAAAAGACTTCCGTTTTGTAGCCTGGCTTTTACTTTAAATTTTCTTGCAGTCTCGTTGAATCTGAAACATTTACACAGTAGATAACAGTAGGCAGCCGAAAACGAGAAATATAATTAATAGTCACCTTCACCAGGATCAATGATTTTTTATTAGTTACAAGCGGCCCCAAGCCCCTTGCGCCTGCGGCGGGCGTCAACATGGTTCCATTAGGCATTACGCAGCTCACATGACACAACTTCAATTTTCAGAATTTTCTAAATTTCCGCGTAATTTTTTCTTTCATAAGAACCTTTTCCAGACAATAACAACCACAACAACAACAAAAAATAGTGAAATCGGTCCAGCCGTTCACGCGTGATGCCGTGACATAGGGATTGTTTGATATTTGACTGTTTGACCCGATTTAAAGGGAGAGGGGGAAGGATGGAACCACTTTTTGTACACTCGCTTCGAACCCTCATTTATACTGCCTTCAACGATATATTAACTTATCATGTCGGTTAAAAATTGCAGGCTGTGGAATTTTTTAACTTTATGAAAGCACCGCTGAGAGCACCCTTTTCCCGCATGTAAGCGACTTTCACGTCCCCTTAAGTATCTAGCAGTGGCGAAACCACTAGTCGAGAAGTAAAACCGGTTATATAGTTGTTAAGAGCAATAGTAGTGGAAATTAGCAAAGGGGTTTTAAATTTTTCTTATCCATTTTCCATTCCCCACGAAAATTGCCACCGAAAAACGCTTTTTTTCGCTGGAAATGGGAATTTTTCGAGTTGCTGCACGTGTTTACTCTTTGAGTTATCCAGAAGCAGTCAGGTATGGCATAGATAGGAGACGTGAAGGGGAAGTTGGTCAAAGGTTCACCAAATACCTCTATGAAGCCATTTTGGCCGTAGTGGTTCTGAATTTTGTTTTATCGGGTTATCCGCAGTATAGGAAAACCAATGTATAAGGGTCGAAAATGGGAAAATTAGGCTCTGATTTCGGGAAGAAGGTCATTCTTAAATTTTTTCTTTCATAAGATCCTTCTCCTGAGAATAACAAGCACAACAAAAAAAATAGTGAAATCGGTCCAGCCGTTCACGCGTGATGCCGTGACAAAGGGAAATAGGGATTCATTTTTATATATAGAGAATTAATTTTTATATGGGTCTGAATACAGTAAATTTAGGTTATATGCCTATTTTCATAGCAAAACTGTCACCTGATATGCATTTCTACAGTGGGTCGATAAATAGGTTTGCAGATTGCTATGCTATAATGGTAGCTGGTGAGGCTGCGGGATGTCGAATGCAAAGGAAGCCTCATAATGCATATGAATAGGAAATGCAAAAAAATATGCTAAAAAAAATGACAATTAAAGTAGCCTAATAGAGGAGCATGTATGCAAAGGACGATTTGTCGCTTGAAACTGTAAATACAGGAGACAAAAAAACTTCTAAAACCTAAATACTGCTACATCTTGGGTTGTAATATTTTAATAAATATTCTTTGATAATATGGAAATCGCATTAGAGTTTTTATTACATTTTTGGTAGCAGTCAAAGCGACGATTTCAGTGACAACACCAACTCGAAAATTATTTTTTGTGGCAAATCACTTTTGCATATTTTGTGTATGCTCCTCAATTATATTTAAATACCTACCTAATACCTACTTTTAAAACAGCTTCGTACAAACATTCCTATACTTATATTTAGGGATTTTAGCTTTTAACGCACTACCAACTGATCTTAAAACATTAATGCCAGATAAGAAGTGCCGTAAAACAATTAAGCAATTTCTGCATAGTAATCCACAGTTTATAAACATAATATATCCGGGAGAATAGCTTAACGACGAAGAGAATGTCAATTTGCCAAATAATGTATAATGTACCGCATACCTAGTTTTATTATTTTATTATTCTATAATTAATATAAACATCTTATAATACTAACCTAGCAACTAAGACAGAACCCATCACGGGCCACATGGCCTATAGGGTTCATTTTCTAATTTGTATATTTTGTATTGTATTCTTAATTTTGAATATATTGATTGATTGATTGATTGATTGATTGATTGATATTTGTAATTACATACATAGAAGGTTGCCTTTATTCTTAAATCGGGCGAATCTTAGGCCTTTTGGTCCACTCTTACAATTGTTTTGACATGGTATAGTTTCCTTAGGACCGTGGTCCACAACCACGCTTAGAAAATATATTTTCGTGAGTAATAATGGCACTATGCATTGGAACATGTGGGTGCCGCCTCAAATATAAATATCAATAAATACGGGAAAGAATTCTGAATTGAGCAGTTTAGCAGTAATGCTGCACCTCCATGTTCTAATTTATAACAATAACTTTTCAAAACGGGGATATCGTGGCCCTTGGTAGTTAATATTTTTTTGACTACCCCCCATCTCTAAAATCTTATGACGAATTACACTTAGCGGTTATTCATGTGTTTTATACAGTACATACCTTGCGGATGACTTTTCAATTATTGGTTTACTTTTCGGAAAGCTCGTTTGATCATCCTGCCGTGGGGTAATTTTAATTTTTTCAGACTTAATTTCGGGAGGGGCCGTGGTCAAATTGCTCCTGTCTAATACTATACTGGTGTTGCTGGCAGTGACGTTGGTGGCCGCCTCGGAAGCGAGACGTATGGATGTCGCAGGCCCGGGGCGGAGCGTAAAGCAGACAAGTGAAATCAGGAAGTAGCAGAAAAAAGAGATGAACTGCCGGTAAAACCTGAAAATCGAGTAATAAGCTCACATAAGGCGCCCATTCCATTGACCGGCTAGGGCTATTTCCAAAAACGGTGACGTGGTAGCAGACATTCAAGACTTAGGTGGCGTTTCCACAGACCTCGCATTGCAGAATGCAAATGACATTGACGGAAATTAGAATTTTTCTTTTTATAGAAATCTATTAAAATGTTTGTACTTAACATATCCCATAACGCCATTTTTTTATTTTAGTTTGTTTGTGATTTTACTGTATGATCATTGATCAATTTTAACTATGGCATAGGGGAAAATAAACATTTCCGTCAATTCTGCAATGCGAGGTCGGTGGAAACGCCACCTAATTACATAATTACCTGAAGGAATTTTTATAGACCTAGACCTACTTACATATATGTCAACAACCCCATGGATTTCTGACTAGAAACACATACAACATAATACTAAAAAGCCAAGCAAACGTGTTCAGAACATTTTCTAATACAAATTTCTATACATATTTCAAGTTTTTTTTATTATTCAATATCCTTTACATAGTATCTCAAATTATATAGACTTTGTTGCAACATAAAGAACAATTATGAGTCACGTTTAGCAAAAATTGAAACTTTGTAAGATGATTTTTACGAAATGAGCTTACAAGAAGAGCTAAAAGCGAAATGCGTGCTATCATCCCTTTATCATGACTTTGCCACTGCCAACTTAAATTTCCAAAATGTAATGAAATCAAATTATCTTTTGTTTTCATGTGGAAACTATACTGGCATAGAAATGGGACGCCCTTAGCCAATATGTGAAATCCAATCTTCTTTTTCTCAAATAGAATCTCCCGAGGCGTTCTAAGAGATATAGTCCTAATGCTATTTTCATGTCTCATTCCACTTCGCTCCTTCCTGATGACGTGGCGGAAGCGATCCGCAAACAGTAAAACAACAGTAAAACAGTCAATAACACAATCAGCTGACTTGTGAGCGTTTTCTGTACAAAGTCGATTTTTAATGAATCGTCGAGCTGTCAAAAATAAAGCTGGTATAACTGTGCTAGTGGGATTCCCTCTGTATAGATGGCAGTTCATGCCGAAAGCGCTCAGGGTCTTATACTACAAACACCAGTGGGCTTCTTAGACAATAGATATGTTTTTAACGATTATTTGGGTTTTACTTATTCTAGTTATAGTTGTTATAACAAGTGTTGCTTAAACACTATGTTTTTGTTTATTAAAATGAAATACCACACAGTGGAACGGAAAATTTTATATACCCCCAAAAATATCTGCAACAAATTATACAAATTAATTATGAGCGATATTCTTACTGATGCAGCTACTTTACGCCAACACACGCTCCCGTTTCTGTTCCAGTCCACTATCTATAAAAATCTGTGAAAACCCTTAATCCAAAAAAAAAAAAAAAAAAAAAATCGAACAAATAGACAAGGGCAAACTGTTGTAGACGGTACCTGGGCAACTTGTTGCCCAGCGCGCTTATAGCAGTTTCCCGAAAAAAACAAAAACAATAGTGCAAACTACACCAACCCCATTAAAAACTACAGCATTGCAACACTTAAACATACAACGCGTAAGCCCCAAAGGGCGTTGCGTTATGATTTAAAAAAAAAAAATTAATTATGTAGGCTACATACCTGAATTTGACATAAGAGTTCCATTTGGCAACAAGAAGGTCCACCAAAACTCCGTCCATAAGCTCTAAATGTTCATCTTTATCCTAAAAAAAAACATTTGAAACCGATGCAATGTATAACAAAACACAATTCAATGCCCATTGCGTGACGTAGCAGAAGAATCCGGGATGATAGACCGTGTTCGTTCTCAAAGCGTGTGTCTGTCGGACTCTCTGTCTGTTCGTCGATATGCAGCATGCAAATTACATGGTGGATTTCGATACAATTTGGCATGGCTTCAAGAGTTGTAATTTTTGACATACGACATTTTGCACAAACAGCGAAATGCCTGATAGCCTACAAATGCGAGTGGTCGAACTCTAAATTTCGGTTTTACTGCCCCACCTTAGTTACGTGCATTAATGCGGCATTTACAGTATGCTGAAACCCCATTTCAAAATTGTTACGGCCCAATAATTTCAAATTACCCATACTACCATAATAGGCTAAAATAATTTCCTATTATATTATGATTCCTGGTTATGAGCTCTGACATGTGCAATAATAGACCTTTGGGTATGTTATTTAATGACATTAATATGATAAGGGTAATCACTATATAATCTAATATCGTTAAAGTTCTTCTGATCAATATTGCAATCTATTCTAATTCTGACTATATTGTGTTCCAGTTGATATTTCATCCCGCGTCAGGAAGGCAGTCCCCCCCCCCCCCCGAAATATTTGCAGCGTACACTAGATATATGGAGTTTTAAATATGTTGAGGTTACCCCTGCGGTGACGTCAAATGGACCCCCCCCCCCTCCTATCTTCTTCTTTTTTATGCGCCTCTTCTATCAAAGATTGGCGATCATTATGGCAATTTGAACCACACAGATTGCTGCTCTGAAAAGGGAAGTCGTGCTTCTCCTACAGTACTTGGAAAATTTGTTTATTGCCTAAAGTCCTAAATCGGGCACGAAACATCCAGCATATGCTAATTTAAAATACTTCATCTTAAATTAATTGGAAGTATATTGTAGATACATTGTCGATATATTGTATAAACATTAAAGCAATCACGACAATATCAGTACGTTATTCAGTATCTTGTGATCTAAATTTTCTAGACTATCGTTTCGAAGGATTAAGTCTATTTTGGCGTTTGTTTTTCATTTTTATAGTGCATGCGTCATTTTAGTTCACCCCTCACCGAAATGAGACGATTTAAAAAAGATTGACTTGCTGAGATTTGAACCCACTATCTACACCTATCCGGAGCATCGTCTTAACCGCTGGGCCACAAGCCTGACAACTACAATGTCCTCTAATTCCTCCACATATATGCTCTTTTGGCTCTTTTTGATTCGTATTGCTAGACAGGTTAGCACAGCAGATATTTTTCAACATGCTTCTAAATTCTTAGCTTGCAAACAATTTTTACTCAATGCCAGACAGATCCCCTTAAAATATTGAGAAAAAATAATGTTCAATACAACATGAATGCAAAATTGCATAAGTTATAAGGAGTTTAAGTGATTTAATTTAAAAACTACCGTACGTTATTTTAGTTTTCGTATATTATGTGTGTTGGCTGCTGATCTTTATTTTACTATTACATTTACTAAATTTGCTCAACCTAGTTTATTGCATAGGGCCTACCGGTACTTATTATAATTTTAAATTTATATACATATATATATATATATTTTTCTTTAAACGAATGTTCCAAATATTTAAACTAACTGTAAGTAACTGTTGAAATTGTCCATGGATTGCTATACTGTTATATCGAAATTCCCCCAGCGATACAAGTCTCTTGGAGTAGTTCAATCAATCAATCAATATATTCAAAATTAAGAATACAATACAAAATATACATATTATAGAGTACTTATTAGTGCTGGGGTAGACAATGTAAACTATGCTTGAAAAGTTTGTAATATATTATTTACTTACTTACTTCTACTTACTTACACAATTATATGCAGTATATCTAACCGAACAGTTCTGTGAGCTCACTTTTTTGCTATCATTAAAGCAATCCTTTATTCAATGTTTAATTTTTTTTTTAATTTTGTTTAAAATAAATGAAAAGCAAATGTATTGCAGTATTCACACCTGACGTTGTTCCGTTCATGTATTGATTGCCCTACTTACAGTATACCATCGTAAAAAGACATACTTTTTCCCTATTGACAGTCAACGAAGACTTATGAGCCCATGTATGTCATACTTTATTCTCGCCATGAATCCTTATATTTTATACCATACGTCAACATTCCAATTTATAGCCTCGGGTTCAATTTATTGGAAAATTTACCTCCTCTACTTTTAAATTATATTTATAGAGACAAGTTCAATGTTAATACATAGTCCAACAAGGCGAAGCTAACTTTGAGTCGATTCTTCTATGGGAGTGAAAACTGGACGCCTACAATAAGCGACGACCTGAGTAAAATAAACGCGACTCAGATGAAGTGCCTAGGACAGATTGCTGGTCCAATAAGGTGGGACAGAATCCGAAACAACCGCATCAGACAAGGCCTGCAAGTGGATTCCATAGGGAGAAGAATGGAGAACAAGCAGCTGCAATGGTTCAGCCACGTCCAAATGATGGACGAGAACAGGACCAGCACCCGGAGGTTGGCGGAAGCAAGGCCTTAGATTAGAAGACACGAGGACAACCCTCGAGGAAACATTTGAACAACTCGCCGGAGCAAGTGGAAAAACAGTGGCCCAGCTCAAGGCGTTGTGTGATCAGGAACGAAAAGTATTCAGCACACAATAATCCAAGGGAAGATAGAAGAGCTGAGGGCTACCGGCAGAAGAAGAACATCCAGAGGCAGTGGTTTGGCAAGAGCTCAACTACCGGCCCTTTTCGGAGCAGCAGTCCAAATTGCCATTATGATCGCCAATTTTCAATAGAAGAGGCATTTAAAGTAGAAGAAGAAGAAGAGATTGCAATTCTAATTAGTTATCAATACTGCAATATATAGTACCCCCAGTAGCCACATGTCCTGCCCACGGAAATGCATGAAATGCTAAATGCACTGCTTAATGTGAATGAGTTTATACTGGAAAAAGAAAATATAGCTTACACTATGCACAACAACAGCGATAAATATAGTAGCAACATGTTTCACTACATTCTATGCACATCTCGCTGCCTTTATTGGGCCATTAGACCAAATCTAGCCAATTTATGTGACAATTTTAATTAATTAGCACTGATAATGGTGTTTTACGTTGTTCCTATGCAGATCTAATTCTCCAAAGAGAGAATAAAAGAGTCAAAAGAAGACAATGCAAATTTAGCTTTATTGCAGTTGTTATTTTTATATCTTTCACTTCGCAAAAGAAAGTACTCTTTATTTCAGCAGTTAATTATATTATCAAGTCAGATAGCATAGAACATTCTTTTGCATCCGCTACTACCGTTCTCCCGATTGGAATACAAGCTCTGGATAAAGCCTCAAACGGGGCCAAACGCCAAAGAACCTAAGGACACCGAAGGAAAACGAAGAAAACAGTAAATCACAGTCATACCACTCGATACATACAAGCACAACCACTAATACAGATCAGACTTATAACTACCCGAATACAGAGACAAACAGGATTCACTGTATTACATTTTTACAACAAACTTCCCCTCGAAATTGTATCAGCAAAAATTTAGCAATATTCAAAAAACATTCAGACAAATGGTTGCGAACAGTAGTTAAGAATTGATTAACCACTTATCCCACTACATGGTCTCTTATAGGTTTTAATTCCCCCTACGATCCCCCCCCCCTCCTTCGATTTAAAATTCCTTGTCTACATTGTGTTTTTGCTTTTATTTTAGCATTTTAACATTTGATACTGGACGCATTTTACTATATATACGTGTATTTATTTGTTTAGAGAGGTAATAAAAACGTCCAACCGCACACGGGCCATCGCCTTTCGGTATTTATATTATTAGTATTAAATTTTAACGCCTAATTGCTGTTGGTATATGAATATAGTAATAATAATATGCCTAGCTATCAAATTTTCTTAACTTACCCTAGCTATGCCCGCATGACACATTGTGTATAGGTGTTGTACCTCATCATTTCAGACAAAAAAGCAACTCACCCCAAAAACTACCAAATTGAGAGCCGAGTTTTTGCTAATGTTTCCGGTTTCATTGTCTATGGTGTCAATTTGGGAAAGTGGATATGCAGCGCAGGTAATGCTTCCTGAAACAAACAAAAAATTCATATCCGGTTATTATTGTCGAGGTAATTTCATTTCCTGTATAGTTTACATTGTTTTAAAACTCCAGTCACTGGTTTACTCCAGCAAAGTTCCATAGACAAGCTTTCAACTGCAGAAACACAAAATGGGGGAGGGAATGGAATGGAAATGCTGTTTGAAGGCAACTCGAGTTTTCATTCTTTTTCTCGTCCCGTGTTAATGGTGCATCATATTACAGTAAACTCATAGAAATTTAAACCTTTCTGTGTTTGGAGCATAGAAATATATTAACAGGCCATAATATTCCTTACGGGGCACCCGTTAACCATAAGCCAACAATCATAGATAAGTACCAACGCAAAAAATATCGAAGTCTTACACTTTGCAACATAGCAGAACGGATACCTGGACCCCTTTTACAGGCTATTTTCCCAGCAAAATTGCGTACTTTTCATCTGCAGGCTACACTAGCAGCCGTATTGATAACGGTCTACAGCCACGGGATGGTTTAGAGGGAGATTTCGATATATTTTGTAAACAAGGTCGTGTTTTTTTTTTTTTTTTTTTTTTTTAAGAATTAATTATAGGTAGGTGGTTCCTATCACCACTTGAAATGTCTCGGTAATGAATGAAAGGAATGCTGCACGGCACCGCCATGCATAGGTAGTCATTGGTTGTCAGTGCCGTCCAGTATTCTTTATGTTTCAATCCCGACTCCAATAAGGCGGCTATTCCACTTGTAAATATTCCGTCATTTGTGCATCAATAATTGATGAGATTTTTGTTTTAAGGAGAGACTATTATGTAGATACTTAATTAACTTATCTATTATAAATTAAGTTATAATATGGTAGAGATTTATTATTGATGCATGAATGACGGAATATTGACAAGTGGAATAGCTGCCCTATCGGTTTATTCTCACTATAAGATGAAGTCTTCAGGCAAAAGCTCACCATTTTCTTCACCTTCTGTTGAATTAAAATTATAATCAATGACCCAACCACGGCGCGGATTTTTACACCATTGCACCTAGTAAAAAAACTTATTATTTTTCACCAAACGCCATCCCCTCAAAAGGGGAAAGAACTGGGTTTGTGTTTCAAAATAGGTCATGTCTCGACAAATACTCCGCGAGAAACTACAGTGACGAAAACCAACTTTCTAATTTTTTTTTGTTAGTAAAAGTAATCTACGAGTAATTTCATAGCCTTTTGGTTATGGTATGAAGTGCGGTCAAGACAATAAGCTCACATCACAGCGTCCATATTTTGGGGTCAATGTTGTCCCGTGCGTATCTTTATCCCCCCCCCCCCCCTCCACTCTAATATAAGAAATGCACCTCTACATTTTGCTACATAGGTACAAGATTTGGTTAAACTATTATGTTAAAATGTAGAGATGCATTTCTTCTACTTTATGAAATCACATTTGTGGCTCTACGATCCATAATTTTGGAGGGATTTGACTTTGTACCAAAAATGTATAGTAGACTGTTCTGTCGGGATGTCTCTCAACAACTTGACAGTCAGCCAGAAAGTCAAGTTGAATTATAAACAGGGAAAATTTAATGGAATATTTAAAATTTGCATTGTTCTATCGAAGCGTTTTCTTATAGCAGCAAGCGAGAAGTTTTGAGGTAAAGGAACTTTAATAAATTTTCCAAAGAGAGACGGGGAGGGGAGTGAGGATTTCCTCGTATTTTGCGGGTTTATGCCAGCTAGCATCGGAATCCTATTCCATCGAAATCCGGGGTAAGCCAAGAGAAGGAAAGGGAAATAAATATTTTCAAAGAAGCTCAGACAAGCTAAAACTACCGAATCGTATGTTATCATGTAACAACAATTAGAGGTACACATCTTCTTTAAATTCCTCTTATTGAAGATTGGCGATCATCGTGGCAATTTGACCATGGAAATTGCTGCTCTGAAGTCATGCTCTTGCCAAACCACTACTGCAGATTTTTCAGCCAGGATGTTCTTCTTCTGCCCTCAGTCTGTCTACTTTTCGTTCCTCATTACATGGTATATAGTATGTCAGTATCCGTTTCTTAACCGTCGGCAGCAACTCTTCTCCATTCACTTCAGGACCCCAGCATTAGGGACACGATCTCTCCCTCTCTCGATTTTGTACTCCCAACTCACGGAGGTCGGTTTCTAGGTCGTCCTTCCAGCGGTGTCGTGGACGTTCCTACAGTCTTGTTCCCTTCATGATTACTTTGTACATTTGTTCGGCATGCGGTCCTCTGACATTCTTACGACGTATCCCTGGACTGATGGTCTCTGGACAATTGACTCATTGCTGATCAGAAATCAGTCGTTTACACGACTCAACCATCAGGTCCTTCTCAGGACTAAGCTTGATGTTGGAAGTAGTAATTGAATTTTTTCTTTCTTGTTTAGTTTTAGGGTAGGGTAAATTGTTATAGGTCTTCTTGTGGGGCTTTACAATTATTGTGTTTAAATTGTTTCTGTATTTAATACACATTCATTCATTCATTCATCATGTATCCATTCCCAAAGCGTCGCCCATTCTCCTAAAAACGGGCTCCGACCTAATTAATTATAACGGGAAGAGGTGGAATCCTTATTTGAAATACTGAACTAGACTTAAACCGTTCGTTATGTGAGATATGTTATTAATTAGTAAATTTAGCTTAGTACCGGTAGCAGTCTGTTTAATTTAGTTATTTTGTTATTTTAGTTTAAGGCAGGGAAAACTGTTATAGGCTAGGGTCTACCTAGGGTGACCTTACAGTTATTGGGTATTAATTGTTTAATGTTACAATAAAGTTTACTTACTTAGTAGTAACTTAGTAGTAGTAGTAGTATAGTATAGTAATTTTGAGGGACTTTTTTATGGACCCAGGCCCAATGAGAGTGGCCCATATTTCCCTTGTCCAATGCCAACGACCCCATGGATTTTGGTCATTATTTGTATTGTTTCCGTATGCATTTTTGGCCATTGGCAAACTGGTATACGTTCTCGATGTCAATCTGCACCGACTGCAAGCGATAATGGACAAGTTGAGACAAGCTTTCCATTGACGCATTGAAACAGACGAAAGTATGACTTAACCAAGTTCAGATACGAGTTTACTTACTTACTTACTTACTTACTTACCCTTTGAGAAATAATATTACACCAATGCCAATAACTTGGATACTTTTGGATATACAGTTCCCAGTAGCTATACATTGACTCAAACGTTCAATTTCCTACATCAAGTCGACTTAAAATTTTATTAGATAAACTTCGCACGTCTCAGTGACATTTCCAACGTAATGGGGAGAATCCAGTAAGAAATGGCGGCAATCCGTTACACAGAACAGACAAATTCGTTACAGAGCTGTGCAGATTGGAGGGAGACAGACAGTGGTCCCCCGGGAATTCGTCTTATTCCACGACACCATGCATCAATTTCCTCGTTATGTGTCTCTTTTGTCAAATAAAATGTCTGATTTTTTTTCTTTCACAAACATTATCCGTGTTGAAATGTTTTAGGCTTAGTTCAGGAATTCATTCAATATATATATATATGTACACATATATATATATATATATGTATTATGGATATGGATTTGTGCGGATAAGGCGGCTATTCCACCGACGTCGTTATTCAATGTGAACGTGCATGACCTGGGAGCAGACATCATTAATAAGTCTCTACAATATTATAACTTAATTTATAATAGATAAGTTAACTATCTACATTATAGTCTCCTTAACATATGGCAGAGACTTATTAATGATGTCTGCTACCACGTCATGCACATTCACATTGAAAAACGACGTAGGTGGAATAGCCGCCTAAGCACTGCCCTTGTCGCAGACATTAACAATTACCGTATTATATGTACTATAGTGGGGGGGGGGGGGTGTTCAGTAATAAAACAACTATTTGTTATTTAAAAAAAATACCAACTGAACAGAAATTTTAAAAATTACTCCTTAAATAAGAACGTCATTGAGGGTATGGTTGAAGGCACCAACTCAAGAGGAAGACAGGAAGGAGTACCTAGAGGATGTCATGAAGGACCTACGGTGCGATACCTACAAAGAACTGAAAAGGACCGCACAAAACAGACAAGAGTAGAGGAGAAGAATACAACATTCGCTGCAAACCAATCCCTAGACTGCAACTCGAGAAGAACACTGCTTAATATCTGATAATTATTTCAATCTTTTTTACATAATATGGAAAAAAAATCTTTAATGTACGCTCGCGCTGATATAGGCATTTGCCTGAGTCCGCCACTGAGTATTATATTATGGTATACACCTATAATACTAACTGGATTAGTATATCTATTTAAATAATACTGCAATATGTTGAATAACGGTCAAAGCTTTTTGCAACAATGTGAGCTCACAGACCTGTTCGGTTATAGATGAATGAATGAATTATGCCATTCCAATTTGTATACAAAATAGTATATAGCACAAAAATAACAGTTTCGCCTTATGGACTAGGCCCGCTTTAAGGGGAACATTTTATTTAAAATTAATTAAAATATGATTGAAAGCAGCATAAATAATTTATTGTTGCATGAATGTAGGCCTATGTATGAATGAATGATGATAGTTGTGTGGCTGGGCTAACCTGTCTAGCAATACGAATCTCGTCAAAGAGTATGTAAGTAGAAGATTTAGGAAAAGCTGTACTAGTCGGGCTTGTAGTCCAGTGGTTAAGACTACGCCCCGGATAGGCGTAGATCGTGGGTTTGAACCAGTCCAGTTGTTTCTAAATCTTCTACTTAAAATGTCGGTTAGTTTAGGTTGGTTATATTGGACTGCGAGAGTGCGAGACGGGCAGAAACATAAATAGTACTTCTTCTTCTTTAAATGCCTCTCCTATCGAAGGTTGGCGACCATCATGGCAATTTGTATCATGGAAACAGTTGCTCTGAAAAGCGAAGTCAAACCACCAAACCACTGCCTCAGGTTTTTCAACCAGGCTGTTCTTCTTCTGCCGGGAACTCTCTGTCTTTCTATCTCCCCTTGGATTACTATATGTAGAAGGCGATACTTTTCGTTCCTCACCGCATAGCCAAGTTATGTTAGTTTCTAATTCTTAACCACCGTCAGCATCAACTTGGCTTCTGTATGATCCATTCACCTCAGGACCTCAGCATTAGGGAGCATATATTTATCAAATTTATTTAGTATATTTTATCAAAAAGACATGTTTTTGGTAAACAAGCGAAATTATTTTTGCCGAGTTCCTACTATATTCAGGATATGCACATCATTCGTCTGTACATCTACATTTCTAATATACTGATCCTGTTCTCCATAGCTTGTGTCAAACTCCATCCTTCCTTGACATATAGAACGATAAAATAAATACTACATGGGGGGGGGGGAGGAGTTCGCGTATGTAAGATAAACCACATTTTGTACAAATTCTTATCCTAGTTTACTAATCTAAAACGGAGTACAAATTAGCAATACTTGATACCAACATTAACAAAACATTCATAAGAAGCCCCCCTCGCCTATCATTTCAAGATGTACAATCCAAACAACTTACACGTCATTATCATGTATATACATACTAGTATATATACGGTAAACATATCATATCTGCAGCATTTATTAGCGAGTTTCATCATCAAAATCTTATTAATGTACCTACAAAATGAATACTTCCATCAGTGTCATCAAAGCCTTATATTGTTTCTCATAGCAGAATTACTCTGAAGATACACAGCGAACAGGGATGGGCTGATTATAACCACCCCCTACATGTTAAGCAATACAACCCACATTTCTATTGTCAGTTCTTCATTTATGAAGGCATTTGGGAAACTTTGCGGGCGGAGTTGTCTATAAATTCTGAGCCCGAAATGAAAGCAATAGCAATTTCAGGTTTTCAAAGTCGAAATTAACAGCGCCACAAACGGAATTAATTCTATTTAGCAGTGCTGGGGGTTGGAGGGGCTGGGGAGCGGATGGAAAACTTGCAAATTATAGGGCTGATTTGCCTTTCCTTCTGTTTATGCAGGGAGAAAAGGGTTGTTGAGCTGTTGTTTTTTTTCTCTGACGGTGAGTCCCCGCCTTTGCGGCGCCCTAGTTTAGTTTTTTCATTTGCTCTAGGGCAGATTCAGATATTCTCCCGTTACACTTTTACGAATACTTTTTATACGCATTAGCCGATCTTACAAACTGTCTGTTCTTCTTTTTCTTCTTTTAATGCTTCTTCTGTTGAAGATTGACGATCGTCTGGCAATTTGGATTGGATCTTGAAGACTGCTGCTCTGAAAAGGGAAGTCGTACTCTTGCCAAACCATTGCCGCAGGTTTTTCAATCAGGGTGTTCTCCTTTAGCTGGGTCCTTCTAGCTTCCCTTGGATTATTACTTGCAAAAAGCGATACTTTTAGTGCCTCATCACATGGCCGAAGTAGCCTATGTTATAATGTAATAATAATGTTGTCTTGAAGGCCGTTCTTATGCACCTACAGGCCTACTTACAATTACATTGGTCCATTGTCCAATGCCAACGACCCCATGGATTTCGAAAATTATTTATATTGTTCTCTTATGAATTTATGTGCCACTGGCAAACTGGGAACTGGGATACGTCTTCGATGTCAACCTACACCGTCAATAAGCAATAATGGACAAGCAGTGAAAAGCTTACCATTGACGCAGTATAACAGGTGGAAACATGACTTAACCAAGTACAGATACGTGTCCCAAAGTGTGTTGGTTTCCGTTTCTTAACCGTCAGCAGCCCCTTGGTTTCTGAATCTATTCGTCTCAGGACCTGAGCATTAGGGACACGGTCTTTCCATGGTATATATACAGTATTCGTCTATACCCACAATTAAAATGCACTGATTTTGTCCACCATAGCTGCCAAAGCTTGTAGCACAGTCTGATTGTCTGCTAAGCTATGATATTATTTGAATGGGTTTTTATTTGTCCAGGCCTACTTACTTATTTTATTACATATAGTGGGTCGTTGGTCCCTTTCACAATGCCAACGACCCCATGGATTTTTTCGAACATTATTGGTATTTTATCTGTATAAATTTTTGGCAATTGGCAAACAGATACGTATACGATGTCGATAACCAGGTCTCTTTCGTGGCTAAATGTTAAGCAAAGCCAAAGCAAAAAATAAATAAATATAGTAGAACTAAATAACCAGTTCTCCTATTTGGATTTCCTTGTGGGAAGTATTGAAGGTACTTCTTATAGCACTAACTTCGAATTTCGTATTAAAAAACACAATTTTTTAACTGACCACTTTCAGATCTTTACGGCTATAGAACGAGAAATTAATTAATTTAGTCAAAAAACAAAACCGTTCCTTATTCACAAAACAATTTAAAATCTGTCCCTTAACCACTTTCAGTAAAGTTTACACACACGCAGATATTACATATTGCTCCACTAAAAAGTAACCCCTTTCCCTTTCTCTAACAAAATATATATATTTATAATGAAAAGAAAGTGGCAATATGTCTTGGGTATAGTGGGGGAATTTAATAAATCCCCGGGTTAATGCACTGAATAACCCCCCCCCCCCCCCTCCACTCTTTCCAACCCGCCTCTATCTCATCTTATCTTATCAGTGTGAGTGAATGGTGGCGGGAGAAAGTAAATTGCCTGGGCTGGGAAAACAACAGCCATTTCACCGCAGCTGGAAAATCACAAAACTGTCGTCTCAGTGCTTAATTTGGAAACCCAGGCAAAACTTTCGCATGTTTATGCTGCGGGCGGGCGGGGGTTGGGGTGGGGATTCGTTCCCATACTTAGTTAAGTCGAGCTGCCACCTGTTACAATGTCATCAATTATAAGCATATTTGAGCTTCTCATTGATACTTGTAGTAACTGTGGGTTGACATTGAACCAGTTTGCCAATGCTGGATGACTAGGAATTCACTCAGAAACAATATAGACCAAATCCTCTGGTCCTACCTGTTGGGATTCATCTGATTAGTACGTCATACATCCAAACATTACTTGCACTCGTACCGTTCTTTTTTCTTTCTAGGGACCTTGCGGCCACTATAAGTAGACCTGGGTCCATAAGTCCTTCAAAATAAAAATACCGTTCTTTTTATCTTGACTTATCTTATCTTACATTCCATTTTCGCATGCATGGGCACTACATCAGTGGAGCACCGACTTCGTTCGATTTACTTAACCACTCCTTGACGCTACGGTCTGTGAAGGGCGTTGGCCAGCTCTGCCACACCACACCAGCCTGCGCGGTCCCGCGCTCTTCTTCGCCAGTCATCGACGCCAAGGGTCGCCAGATCCACCTCGACGTCGTCCAGCCAACGCATCCTGGGTTGTCTTCTCCTTCGGAGCACCTTGTGTAAGTCTGCTCTTGTTGCCCTATTGTCTGGCATTATTTCCACTTGCCTTGCCACCTGCTACGGGCTCTCTTGATTTCGGCTACTATCGTAGGTTCTTGGCATATCGCGTACAGCTCAACATTTCTATGGATACACCACTCTCTCTTTCCCTTTACAACCATTTACGATACAAGATATACTAATTAGATACGATCTCATGCATTAAGACATTAATTCCTCTCTCTCTAAGTGCTGCATTTGAGACATAAATCAGTGGCTTAAGACTTACCTATCTGCCAGTAAATCTCCCGCTCAATGTTTAGTATGTGGAAGAACATTTCGACCCGGGCCAACTTTGCAGACAGTGTCAATGGAGTTAGACATTTCACATTCTTGAGGGAAAGATCGGCTCCGACTTCATATCCCATATCGAAAGTTGACTGAAAACCCAGAAGAAAAAATAACCAACGAGTCCTAGGGGAAATATAAATTTCACAAAGCGTTAGTTGGAATTACATTGCCTGCTGTGTTAATAGAGGCAGGGCCTCGCAGTCATCGAATAATTCGGCAGCAGGTCCCTGCCTATATATTGCCTGCTGTGTTAATAGTCATTAGAGGCAGTGGTCTCACAGTCATCGAACAATTTGGGCGCAGTCCGTGTGTACCGGGCCTAAATGTTGAACTCGAGCCTCCATTTCAAACAGAGCTTTGTCAAATACACAATACATTTTAAACTGACGAAGCAGTTGAATCCGGGATGATAGGCCGTGGTTGTTCTGAAAGCGTACTCCCAAATGTTTCGTCAACATCAGCATGTATCTTCGAAGTCTACGCCGTTCCACTAAAGATGTCGACCGCAGATGGTGACTCTTCGCTTGGAAGTACCTACGCTTCCAGAACGACCACGGCCTATCATCCCGGATTCTACATCTTCGTCACTTAGCTCCGGCCCTGAAAGTCTTTTTAATTTCAACATTTTAAATTAATATACACGAGAAGAAAATTCTATTTATTATAAATTTATTACTAAATATAGATGGACCCTTCCGAGCATTCGCAGAGTGTAAATACAATATGTGTTATATACCTATAGTGCTTGTTTTTGTTTTGAATGCTTTAAAGGACTTTTTAAGGACTACTCGTAGCGTTCTGACATTATATTTTCTGACATTAGTTTCAGAATAAATTTCTTGCAATTCGCAAACTGGTTCACTCCTCGATGTTAACCCGACTACAAGTGCCAATGGGTAAGCTCAGACATGCCTGCCATAGACATTGCAACAGGCATTAGCTTGACTTAACCAATTACGGAAACGAGTTAATTAATTAAATGCTCTCTACGACCTGGGTTATTCTACTGTATTGGATAGGTTTGTATTATCGTCGCGGGTTTTCGAACACAACACATTGAACATGCTTGCTTGGAGCAATTTTTCGTTGTCAGATTATATGTAACATATTCCAATGTTTAGTTTAATTTCCCAATATTTAGACTTGTTGCTGTTTAAACTTCGGGATGAAGTTCGAAACCGCAGACTCTAGACAGTATGCATATTACATGTAAGCGCTCCCTCGAGCTTTGACTTATGTTCGGTATAAACAGAATACAAGTTTCAGGAACGTATAGTTCAGCAGGGAATACTTGTGGCTTGTTTTTAAGAGTGTACGTCCCGTAGGAAATAGGCAGCCCAAAATTTGATACCTACTTCTTATTTTTTATTTAGTTAACTAAGCAAGTAGTTTAAATATTACTTCATTTAAGTTCTAGAAGACTACTTTTTACATAATACGAGTATAAATGGGTATTATATATATATTTTTTTCATGGTACCGTATTTATTTTACGTGAAATTTTAGCCCTCAATCATTTTTAAGAAATGTATATAATAAAAATACCATATTTGATTTTGCATGAAGTAGTTTTCTACAACTTGAATGAGACACATCTTTATTATCTTTGTTAATGAAATAAATAAAAATAAGAAGTCAGTGAAATACAATGGATTTTGGGGTACCTATTTCCTACGGGACGTACACTCTCAAATTTTGGAGGCTGGGTTGATTAATATATTTAAAAAAAAAATGGTGTAGCTTAGTTGGTGTGAATCATGGACGGATCGACGAAACTTGAAACTCAGCAACAGGAAAAGAAAATGTTCCTTTCTTTAATCCCTTCCTTCGTTCTTAGTCCACTCAACTCTGTCTGTAATGGGTAGCCTACCATATATCTTCACGGGAAAAGCGCGGTTAACAAAATGCAAGGTTGACCAAAGTTGTCTGTATACTCAAACTCAGTTAAGTTCAGCAGGGAATACTTGAGGCTTCAATAGTTTGTTTTTAAGTTTCGGAGGCTGGGTTGATTAATACATTAAAAAAGAACCGGTCCGAGTTAACTCGAACATGCTTTCCAATTTATCAACATTAGTAGATAGAGAAAATGAGTAATTTCATGGTAAATAATTTTCCTATGGTTAGATTTCCGTAATCTCGGGGGGGGGGGGGGGTGTCCACCCGACGTCACTGAAAGTGAGATAAATTATAGATAGGTCAGACCAACACATTAATACACAGCAATAATGGCAGGACACTCAATGCATTTGAGCGCGATTTTTCTATCATTTTTTTAAAAAAAACTTTTTGCACAAAATAAAATAGTTTTTAGGGAAAGCAACCTGTCCGGTTTCGTTACTAAATTTAGCACCTAAAACATGCCTGAAGGTAGAAATCATCGATAGAAAGGTTTCGCAGAAAAATTATTTTTTAGTCATTTTTCATTAAAATTTAGTTATTTTTATTTTTTTACCCCCAGAAGCAACCTATAAAGGGGCAAGCGACCCCACGCATTTCGTTAATATTAATAACGACTACAATATATGTGAATTTAACAGAAATCGTTGGAGCCGTTTTTTAGAAATAATTTTTTTAGACGTTTTTTTGGAGTTTTTTGAGAATAAAACCCCCCCCAAATTGAGTTAGCCCCAAATCAAAAATAAAATCCCGAGGTATGATTTTTGTGAACCTACATGCCGAATTTCATCAAAATCGACCGAGTAGTTTGCCGGAAATCGATGAACAGACAGACAGACAGACAGACATTTCGTAAAGACCACTTTTTCGGGGACCACAAAACGTGTAATTCCGTTGAAATCTCGGAATCGAAAATTTGGACCGTCACAAAGCTTTCCTTATACTACGTATAAATTGGAAATCAATAATGGAATAATTTAATTGGTGTGAAAAGACATGAAAAGAAGATGTTCCTTTCATTCATTTTTTTCTTTATTTTTTGGTCAATTCTGCCTCTAATGGATAGCCTACTATACATCTTCACCGGAAAAACGCGGTTGAGGTATTGATGGATACAGGGGGGGGGCAGGGAGGATGGCTGCCCCCCCCCCCAAATTTGATAAATCTCTCTAGGGTTGGGGGCGGCGGCAATCTGCTAGTATTAACTTCCCAAATGATGTCCTGTCCAGAAATCCTTAACCTTCAGCCTTCAAGATAAGGTTGTTCTTGTGCAAAGGCCTTATTCATTTTAAAAAGATTGGTTCCAAGATCAAAGAGTCATTCTATCCATCATTTTATTTCATTTCCTTTACAAAACTCAGTAATTTATTACGATATTGTAAAACATTGTGTTATTGTGTTATATATACAACAGCAGACAAAGTCATTACATTAATTATCTCTCGCTGTTTTCTCCTTTGTCAAATGAAAATAACTCTGATTTCCTTTTTAATGATTCTTTGAAAAGGTGGGAAAAAACCTTGGAAGATTTTTTAATTTGTGATATAATTAGATAGATGCACTTTAGCGACATTGAAGAGGAAATTGCTTTTATGGGCGGGTGACCTGTTAATCTTAAACTGCATATTCAATTAATTTACTAAGATAATCATCAAAAATATTAACATAAGATGCAGATTTCAAAATAAATTTCAAAACTAAGAAAGGAATGATCGTGTGTTATTTAATTCGTGTGAAAGAGGTGAAAGTGTTTTTATATTGCAGTATTACTATTATATTATATAATATATATATATATTATATGTATATATATATGGTATATATAACACTGACATTAAATGACATTAAATTAACTTTGGTTGAAGAGGTAACTCCTCGTTATAACCGAAATTAGAGGATATAAAATGAACTGCACTTTAGTGGGATTCGAACCCGCGATCTACGCCTAACCGAGGCGTCATCTTAACCGCTGGGCCACAAGCCCAGACATCTACTGATGCATTTAAAGTAGATTTTCAAAAATTGTCATGTAGCCTGTTATAGGAGGGGGATTTATTCCGTCTTCTACCGGTCCCTTCAAATATGCATATGTGGGTGGGGTATATGACACATTCCATGACAAAATCTGAGGGGAGGGGGTTGAAAATGATACTTAACGCCCTCGTCTGCAGGGCCATTCAATTGCGATCGGCAATGTTACAATTCTACCGTGTGGTCACATTTCACAGACACGCACCGCTTTTTGTCTAATTCACAAATGCAATGCGGCTTCATTTGGATTCCACTTTCCTTGCCTTTACCTGCTACAGTGGGAGTGGCCCTTAGAGATTATTTTTTTTTAGATAACATACCAGTTTATTGTGTATGACGAGCATATGGAGTACAGTGTTACCGTTTGTGTCTTGGTTGTCTGGGTTTGCCCCCCGGGCCAACATGAGCCTGTAGCACTCCTCCTGGCCCAAACAGGCGGCGAAGCTTAGGGGATACTCGCCCCAATATACGTACCTGCAAAACAAAAAGGAAAGATAAGGTTAATGCGTTTGTAAGGTGTCTCGCAATGCCGATGCCATTGGCAATACCAAGTTCGTGAAGTTATGTATAAAATTGTAATGCTTATGTTACAAAGACGAAGTCTAGTTGATTTTAATTTTAATTAATTATTGCATGATACCCAATTCATTGTCATTAAGTGTGCTAATATACAAAATTTTAATGATTCCTGTACTGCATAATTATGACGAATGTGTCAGGACATGTAGAGTAGTGGTACTGACTCCGACTTTCAAGTTTTTCAAGCTTTTCAGTTGAGTGTAAGAGAGGGCTTTAAACCCCTAACTCCGCTAGGTTGGCTTAGTAATTGAAAAAAAGACAATATTTATAAATTATTTATTTATTAATATGCCTTTTCTACATTACAAGAATTAAGACTAACGGACATCTTCGTAACGTGGTCGGGATATAGGGACATCCGATTCTATTCGAATCGATTCCAGAGTCTATATTACCTGGAATCCAGTCCAAGTGTTATCAGTTCTTATTTGTTAGTATCGATTGATATAGATGAGTTCTGTAATTATATTGTACGGTATTGCCATTAACTTTAATACCGTATAACTTTCAATATACATAGATGATAGAAGAACAAACATATTTAGACATTTATAAATGTTTCTGGTGGAGAATGTTGAAGTAAACAACTACAAATGCTGGGACAACAGTAACAAGAAAAAGAAATGTTTGAAAAACTGGACAAGTATCGTGGGTTTTAGAAATACGAATACGTCTACAGGTGGATTATACCTTATTTAAGCGGATCTTCTTGTAACCCATGACCCAAAAAGGACAGATTCTCTTCAAAAAAGCTTTTCAGACCAAATAACTTACTGCAAATTGAAACTCTGAAAAAAAACTTCTCCATTAAATCAGGAAGAATCCTTTTGCAACTTAACCATGTTCAACTACAGACTTCCTAACCAATAAAATCTCAGGAGTTACTATAATTTTATTTTTGAGAAGCAAACAAGTTCCCTCGGTATAAGTTTTTTATTTTTAACATTGAACTTTAAAATTAATTTCCATGTATTGCATTTGAAACTTTACTCTGCAAAGGAATAAAACGTACCTAATAAAAATTTAGCGGGGGTAGAGTTAATAATTTGTTCTATCTTGAAGTTGTGCTCGTGTATCTATCCAGTTTAATTATAAAGATAAAAAGGGGTACTATAGATCTGCACTTCTACTGTATATACAATACGTGACCTTTTTAATGAAAATATAACTTGATGGGGTTTTTATTAATGTAAAATTGAAATACCAACCTTTTAGCCATTTTTATGATTCACAAATTTTAAGTTATAACCGTGCTGAATTTAAAGAGAAGGTTTGCTTCATATTATTGTAAATGCATTAAAAATGTACCGGATCGAGTGGTTTAATATTTCATTAAACCAGAATTCCCAATTTCTCATGTTACACACTCGAATATTGTTCAAATATTCGATCCAAAAAAGATGGAGCCAAGAAAAATTCGAAAATGTAATCCCTAAATTCAGATTCACATCGTATAATTCAACAAAAATATTCCGAATATTTCTTCGAACGAATAGATATTGGGTCTAATTAATATTCGAGTGTGTAATTAGGGACAATGAGTTATTTTGTACAACTTAAAAAAAGGAAAACAGCAAATGAGTTCTTTGATGCCTTTCACATATGACTGGGCGATTCTGCTTTCATGGAATCTAGAGGGGAACTTGATCCGAGCCAGCAGTAATGTACAATATATACAAGTACCCCCGTGTGAATATACATTTGCAGACATTTACAGCGCCTACTTGTACATAGCATTAGTCATAGCTAATGCATTACCGGTATATACATCAAGGGTGGATACAGGGGGTAGGAGGTGCTGAATAACATTATAAGGACCATTTTAGAATCCACAGCATCAAATTCATATTATGAAAATGTACCCACCAAATATAAAATTAGACATTCAAATACCTAGGCCATAAATGCAGAAAGGCTTCCATATTGTCGCAGATTATTGAATAAACTTCACGCTAACGGCAATAATAGGCTTTCCCTCATATAGAGAGGTAATGCTTTGGGAAAACAAGACATATTGTATGTTTGTGACGTGAAGCTGTGAACTCGTTCACACAAAGTCCCATTCAATGGAAGCAAACAACATTTGAATCCTGACAGGGGCCCCATCAAAGGAACTTCTCCTCTATTTCATGCTCTACCTATTGTGAAAAGCACTAATACAAAAGCAGGCAGTCTCAGTAGTCGTGATTAGATTTATGACAATTATTGCAATTTGTAGATGTCAAGCAATAAAGTAAAGTAAAGTAAAAATGTATTCCTCCAAAACATTACAGAATATTTTCATTGATACAAAATTTTCAATGCATACACAATACAATACAATATATATGAATAACTGCTTGATAGGCCATCCACCCTGTGCAATGAGAAACTCGTGTCGGCACGGGTGTACGGCATATCAAGCAGGAGAGAGAAATGTTTATATAACAATGATAATTGAAAAGAATAGCGGAGAGCTGAGGTTCTGAACCGAATGGACACAGAAGCCGAGTTGCTGCTGACAGTTAAGAAACGGAAACATACTTCGGCCATGTGATGAGGAACGAAAAGTATCGCGTTCTGCATGTAATAATTCAAGGAAAGACAGATGAACAGAGGGCTCCTGGCAGAAGAAGAACATCCAGGTTGAAAATTCTGAGGCAGTGACTTGGCCATGAGCACGACTTCCCTTTTGAGAGCAGCAGTCTCCAATGCCCTAATTGTTACGATGGTCTTCAATCTTTGAATAATATTCTGGTTGAACATAAAACGTGGTCCTCACACCTTTCTTTTTTTCTCCCCCTTTCAATGCTAATGAACTAATACTACCTACTTACTGAAAATTGCATCGACAGATGGAAGAACCTAATTCCAGACATCCAGGCGCGGATCTCAACTACCGTACCCTACATGGCGGAGCCCCAGTAGGCTAAGAACGGGGGCTACAAGATGCCACGCGAACGTGTGTAGGTGGGGACCGGCGGAAGACCCGACTTGCGAATTCGAACAACTACAAGACGACGCTCTGGTTTGCCTGAGACTAGAAGAAGCTGTGTCCCAGACGCCAACGACAAGGCCATCCATCCAGGATCCAGCTATTTGGATCAACGTGTCCTAGGCCCGGACACGTTAAGTAAGTAAGTAAGTACTGAAAATAAATGTGCGCTCATGGTCCTTAATGCCATTAGTAACCACTCACCCATCGTAAGTGGTCTCTGGAGAGAGATTGACCCATTCGTGGTCAAGAGAATCAGTCCGGGTTGTCTTCTGGTCTTCCGGACACATAAAATTACCAACGCAGCGCTCGTGGAAGTTGGCTCCTGCGTCCAGAAGATACTTCACCATGGACGGGTCTTCGTTCACTATGGCAACGTGAAGCACATTCTCTCCTGCAATGACATTTTCCCAAGATAGATTTTCTTCTCTTGCAAAAATGCATAGTACTACATTACTTGATATGACGTTGGTAGGGGTACCACAAGGGAACATGAGAAATCGGCATGAATGCGAGAGGGACTGTTGAGTTGGATAACATTCCAGACTCATAATAAAAAATAAATAAATATATAAAATAAAAAACTGGGCAATGCGGGACACTTGGTTTAAGAACTGGTTAGTGTTTTTTTTCTAAAGGACTTTTTATGGACTAAGGTCTGCTTAAAGTGGCCCTAGTCCAATGCCAACGACCCCGTGGATTTCGGACATTATTTTTATTGGTTCCGTATGAATTTGGCATTGGCAAACTGGTATACGTTCTCGATGTCAACCCACACCGGCTACAAGCAAAAATGGATGCATGATATATAGTTATATATAACTCCGGGTGGAGCTTGGGTTAGAAACGCATCAGACGTACCGTATCGCTAAACCAGCATTTAATAAGGTGGCATTAAGCACATCAATTTTCCAATCTAGTTTTCTGTGTTAGGAATTAGTCATGGGCATGACAAGAAAGGTGAAACGTGCGAGATAGATAAACCCATAACGCATACCATAGTATTCGTCGCACATGTAGATGTCATTAATGAGCTTGGGGTAGAACCGGAGCAGGCGTTTCGCTAAGTCAGCATGTATTGAGGTGGCGTTGAGCATGCAGAGATGGAGGCAGGTCTCCCCCACGGCCCCCCGCTTTTTCAGGTCCCAGCACACGTCTCGGAACGACTTGTTTATATCCTGGAAGTCTGCACAAGCATATTAAGTTCATTACCTTCTTTTACTACATCGTACCCAACTAAATTGAATTTTTTGTAGGTCCCTGGGAAGTCGTTTAAAACATCTTCATCCAAGTTGTGGGAACTAACAACCATTGAACATATGCTGTAAAGTTTAAGTGAGTAACAAATTTTTTTATGTCGTTCAGTGTTTCAAGATGCGATATAAAGTGTATTTTACGCTATGTTTGTTCTTAATTCTTCATTTTATTATACGCGTGTACGTCGAGTAGGTACTTATCGAACCATCGGTTAGAAATCCCGTTTAGTTCCATTAGACCCGGTAAACACGAACGATTCTCCCAGTCGCGATTTCATTCTTAGAAAACGTGCAGCGCAACTTCACATCTTGCGCTTCTGTGTTGGCTATACATATATGCACAGGTGCCGCGGATGAGCACTGGCGCAAGAGGGGGCCATATTAAAATATTTCCCCCTTGAGTCACCCATACAGTCCATACAGAACAAGCAGTAATATGATTGGTTCCCGTAGTACAGTTGAATTTAAATGAACAAGTCTTGCTTATACTAGAAAATATGCGTTAATTTGGCGCAGCCGGTCCGCAGTGATACATTGTAACAATAGTCCTCCGGCCACCTTTCGCGGTCCTCAACTCACTAATCGCCAGACTGCAGTGTCGAGACCGACATGGAGGAGATCCTCCTGGAACTGGTCTGCCCTTCTACGTCTTGGTCTTCCTCTAGGTCTTCTTCCACGCGGGACGGTTTCCCAAACTGCTTTGGTCGGTCTGCTATCGGACATACGGTGTACGGGGCCAATCCACTTTTGATTTGATGATCGTCGACAACGCTTGGAGCGTTGCGTTGTAGGGGCGATGAATTTCTGCTTTACTTCTTACTTACTTACTTACATTGCTTCTTCTTAGGTACTACTAGGAATCAATATAATATAATATTATAGGTATGCTTACCATCAACGTAGTCATCTGGGGCTGCTTTGAAGTCGCCGGGATTTCCGTCACGGTCCAAATCATATTCAGCTTCTGGGTCTTCCATATTTTTTAATGGTGGCAACTGTGCAACAGATGAAACATTAAGTCTACAACTGAACTGACGGCTTAGCCTACACCATGTACCTATAGCCTACTACACCTGCTTACGTAATAAACCTGGGATGTAAACAGACAGTAAACTACGAAGTAGCTATACTTCTGAGTAATGTGTTATGGTCTCAGAGGCGAAGACGCGAAAAACCCTAATCCGTACTTCCTCGAGGTATAGATGGGAGCGCGATAAGATAAGGGACCTGGTTTGGGCTGGGATAAGCGAAAAACACAGTTTTATCTGTGCAGGGAGCTCTTTTGTCCTGGGGTTGGGAGGGTGAAGGAACTCAATGAAGTGCTGTCGACCGACGGCATAAGGATGCAGAAGGCAACGGGAAACCACTGCAATAGAATTCCCTATTATAGTCATCATGACAAGAATTGCAATTATGATCGCCTATCTTCGATAGAAGAGGCATCAGAAGAAGAAGAAAAATACGTCAAAATACGTAAACCCCCACATTTTTGTACCTAACCATACATTTTTTTTACAAATTCTCCCCGGACCCCCTGGTAACTGGTTGGAGTCTTTTTATTAAGTCTTGGAGTGTAAAATTTGCAAAATCCTGCTGTTTGCAGTTATATGAATCTTCGTCGGTAAAATTTAAATTTTGCTGCTATCATAATGTTAAACACCCCATTGTTTTAGGCCTTCTTTTTCGGAAAAATTGCCACGGGGGAGACCAAGGGTATAACTAGTGTGTTACTTACATACTTGGAAGTTAAATATATAGGTTAAAATAATGCTACATTTCATACGAGGATTTTAATAATATTAATAAATTTATAATTTTTATTTAAATTAATATATTACATAATTCTCCATAATCAGGACATCCCCAAGCCTAAGGGCGCGGGGGGAAACTCCCTAGTGCCCCACCTAATTTACCCTACGTAACAAAAAACACACAACCACCCCCCCCCCCCAACGTACATAAAATCTCCAGAAAAACGCTGTGTCACCTATTGAGGATAAGAGCTGAGAAGCAGAAGATCCACTATCATGTCCACTGGACTACTAGGTTACCATGGTCAGCAAAATGCCCGGCAGTCGCGTTTTTCTCCATACTGTTGAAAGTAACAAACTCATTAGGTGCATACAACCTGTGAACTCCCAACCCTGTTTTAGGTTTGGGCAGAATTTTTTTTCAATTTTTATTCAAATCTCAAATCTGCTGGTCATATTACAATATGTACAACCCGACCACGGTAGGAGGGCACTTGGAACACTATGTTTATTCGAAAACTTGCAAAAGCGGAACACCGAGTTTATTCGATTTTTATAAGTGTTCCAAGTGTCATCCTATCGTGGCCGGGTAGTACATCGTATAGCCTACTTATGCTCAATTAGGATGGTTGACATGATTTTCAAAGCCTGCTATGCTGTTTGGTATTAACTTACTCCTGGGGTTAAAAATGTAAACAAACCAATTTTGAATAGCACTTTCCATTGTAAAATTATATTATTTACATTTTTAATACCAGGGTATTACTAGTCCTATATTAGCCCCGGTATTAAAATCGCCATGATCAGGCTGCTGATAGAAAGAAAAGTAAGTAAGAAAGACGATTGCCTTTATTTTAGGCCTTTCGGCCGACTCTTATAATTAACCCAGAAAATATATAACAAATGTGGGTCTCCAACAATCAACGCTTCGAGTGGAAATACTAGCATGTGTATATAAGATATGCTACAGGATCCCACACATGTTAACCCTTATTTTCAGCTTTCTATTGTATACCTGAGATATTATTATTTTCCTTTCGTGTTTTAGATGAGAAATAATCGGCTTTGTCACGGGATTGCGGGGGCTTTTGAAACACATGTTGCTTGTCATACAATGATCGATCGCAACTTGCAATATAAATTCTCTCACCCTTTCAAGGTGCCCTGTCATATCTTTGTGCTTATATTTCATATAAACTCGTGCAATCTCAAAGCTTGCAGTATTGTGCATTGTATTATTGTCTATTCTCCAATTGGTATTATATATATCCTTGATATTAATATGTGCTGTATATATTACACGATTTTCGCTGCTCGCACATACAGTATGTAATATGCTTTTCTACAGGTATAAATTGGATATTGTCCAATTGGCAATATTGTATTATATATCCTTGATATTAATATATGCTGTATATATTACATTATTTAAGCTGTTCGCACATACAGTATGTAGTATGCTTTTCTACATGTATACATTTTCTACTCAGCTGATTTTGAACGATATTTTCATATTCCTTGTGTTTGGCAAAATTGTATATGCGGTTTACGTATTCTGTGGCCCTTTGAAGCTATTGAAGCAAACACATGCACAATAGTTGATACAATCAGGCCCGTAACCAGGAGGGACCAGGAGGGGGGGCTGGGGGACTGCAGCCAATGTTTTGTTTTACACTAGCTAGGTAGAGGTACATGGAGTGAACGTCAGTAGACAGCTCGACCGCAGCCCTGGTTACTGGTCGTGGTTTGTTCAGAGCCTACATGACCAAACTGGGTCATGGAGGTCCTACCGTCTGCTGGCTCTGCGATGAGTCCGAGGCGATGATTCGCGATCATCGTAGCGAGAAGAATAATCAGCGTCAATTTTACGTATATCAAAGTAACGCCTCCCTTGGAGATTCCCAACCACTACGACGACAGGCTGTGCCTCCACGAAAGGATGGGGCTACATGGAGTGAATGTCAGTAGACAGCTCGACCGCAGCCCTGGTTACTGGTCGTGGTTTGTTCAGAGCCTACATGACCTAACTGGGTCATGGAGGTCCTACCGTCTGCTAACATTGCAATGAGGCCGAGGCAACCGGAGAACACGTGGTTGACCACTGTCCAGCACTGGGGCAGGCGCGGTTGGACCGTCTTGAGGATGCCTACATCGACCAGATCGATTTGATTGACTTGCCACTGAAGGACATGACTGCTTTTGCTAACAAGGTTAAGCAGCTGTTTTTCAACAGTTGATGAATTAGCAATCAAAATTTCATTTATACATATATATATTTATGTAGTATATTCTAAGCTATATATGCTCCGCTTCATTTAAGTACGGTACGGTAAATTAAGACTCATGAAGTTTTACTTAGGTTTGCTATTCAAGTAGGCCTACCCATTAAAACCACACACACCTAGGTATTGTACTGGGAACCTATATGGGCCCAAATTGTGGCCTAGATCCCGACTACAGGTTTATACTACTACTACTAGGAACTGTACTAGTTATATGTTACTTCTTATTGCCTAGATGATACAGAGCCTGTAGGGATTATTATAATCCTGCTTGTCTTCTTATATACACTATCTTGCTTTTTTTTAATAGTAGTAGTCCGTATTCAGTAGTCCCACAAAGATAAAGAACCGGTCCGAGTTTACTCGAACATGCTTTCCAATTTATCAAAATTAGTAGATAGAGAAAATGAGTAATTTCATGGTAAATAATTTTCCTATGGTTAAATTTCTGACCGATATCTCGGGGAGGGGGGGGGGGGGGTTGTCCAACTGACGTCACTGGAGGTGAGGTAAATTCAAGATAGGTCAGACCAACACATTACCACACAGCAATACTGGCAGGGCACGCAATGCATTTAAGCGTGAATTTTCCATCATTTTTAAAAAAAAACATTTTTTTTTACAAAACCATATACTTTTCTGGGAAAGCAACCTGTCCGGTTTCGTTACTCAATTTAACACCTAAAACATGCCTGAAGGTAGAAATCATTGATAGAAAGGTTTCGAGGTTTCGCAGAAAAATTATTTTTTAGTCATTTTTCATTAAAATTTAGTTATTTTTATTTTTTTACCCCCAGAAGCAACCTATCAAGGGGCAAGCGACCCCACGCATTTCGTTAATATTAATAACGACTACAATATATGTGAATTTAAAAGAAATCGTTGGAGCCGTTTTTTAGAAATAATTTTTTTAGACGTTTTTTTGGAGTTTTTTGAGAATAAAACCCACCCAAATTAAGTTAGCCCAAAATAAAAAAAAATTGTTCCGAGGTATGATGTTTGTGAACCTACATGCCGAATTTCATCAAGATCGACCGAGTAGTTTGCCCGGAAATCGATGCACAGACAGACAGACAGAACGACAGACAGACAGAAATTTCGTAAAAACCACTTTTTTGGGTTCCTGGGACCTCAAAACGTGTAAATCCGTTGAAATCTCGGAATTGAAAATTTCGACCGTCACAAAGCTTTCCTGATACTACGTATAAATTGGAAAGCAAAAACACAATGAAGTGGCATTGCTCCTTCTTATACCACAAAACAAAATTTATATTTTTGTTAGCAAGGACACAAACAGAATGTCACTTCATTATACAGCTTACTTTTGCTACATAATTCCTCAAAGTGTTCTGTATTGTAAAAACCTGTCTGCATGAAATACCACTTATATGAAGCTTTCCTGCTTTTACGAATCTTCATTCAATCTCACTCAAACACAAGAAATAGCGGTGGGGCACATTCAAATCATACAATAGCTTAGTATAAAGCTACATACAGTATAGGTACCGACGGCAAGAATAGTGTATTGTATGTACAGTACTAGTGAACCCGTGCGAACATTCAGAGAATTTTACAGCACCTGTTAAGATTTAATTATATTTAATTATCAGAATCACCATTTCAACAAGAAGAGGCAAATGGATGGGGCATATTGTCAGACACGAAGGGCTCCTCAAGAACATCATTGAGGGTATGGTTGAAGGCTTCAACTCAAGAGGACGACAGAGGAAGGAGTACCTATAGAGGATGCCTAGGGTGTGACACCTATAAAGGACTGAAAAGGACGGCACAAAACAGACAAGAGTGGAGGAGAAGAATACAACATGCTGCAAACCAATCCCTAGATTGCAACTCGAGAAGAAGAAATCTGAAGCATTTAAGGCGTCTTTTTTTAAGAGAATAAACCCAATATGTCATTTTTATCCTCAATAAACATATACAGGTACATTATTATTATTACTTTCCCTTATTTTATGGTATGTTATGGTCTATTTGACCATAAGCCTATAGGAGGCTACACCCAATAAAATAATAATTAATAAATATATATACTAGTATATAAAATTAATATACTGCTTATATTTATTATATAAAATAATACACTATTAACTTACCCTAATCTCATCTTTGCTCTCTCGTTCTTCTAAATCATCTCCTTGGGAATTGCCCTCTAATAAGTCGCCGTTACAAGGCTTTTATCACTTCAGGGAGGTTATACCCATCAGTATGCCTAAAAGACATGTAACTAGCGATCTGATTGGCTTATAAGGAAGCACAATTGGTGACAACAGGCTATATGTACACTGGTACACAGGTATATTAGGTACCTTTAGACCTACAGTAGCTGTCCAGAGTGAATCATCATTATGCAATTGAGTACAATATTGTCAGCACAACAGGTATATAGGTACATACAGGTACATATACAATACAGTACATCAAATCATTCCTACACACATCTGTTATACCTCTTCTTCTTCAGCTTCCTATACAGTATGATCTTATTAATAAAGGCATATGTAACAATTGTACTAACCAGTTTTGTACGAGAACGTTCGCAGTTTCGCATGAGTACCAACTGCGAAATAGGTATGATCCGTCCTTTGCCCTTGTTGTACAAGAACGGCTCAACCTTTGTTTTGATGGCGTGGTCCAGCTCGGCGTATTGCTTCGTCTGTGCCGCTCTCTTCATCATGTCCACCAGCAGGCCTCCACCTAACAATTAAATAAACAAATGAAAATAAAAACAATAAATAAAGAGAAGTCAAAATAAAGAGAGGGCGAGGAAGGCCCAGACTGCCAGTAGAAGCGAAAGTCCGCCGAGAACTCAGGATTGTAGGAGAAACTGCGGCTGGAGTACAGAATCGCAAGGAGTGGAAGGGAACCTGCTGTATCGCTGACCCCACCTAGGGGACAAAAGGGAGGAGAAAGGAAAAAAATTAAAGCTACCTTTCAGAAATTGTTATACAGTATTAGGAGCCTTAACTTAATCTCATAGCCCATGGGGGAAACTAAGCCAACAATATGCACGTCATTAAATCTGTGACTACTGACTCCCTATTATCCTTTTCTTTTTCAATGGCAACAAGGGTCAATATTGATTCTACCTTGATGTAATGCAACAACATCAATGCAATGGTATTAACGTGGTGTGCACAAGACAGAATAAGTAATAAATATAGAAATGTGGAATTAACAGCAACAATATATCCGGAAAATGGAGACGACAAAAAACTGGACAGAGCCTGACTCGAACCCACGATCTAAGCCTATTTGGGGCATTGGCCACATTGTGTTACCTAGCTCTACACCATCTATATGGGAAAAGCAAGGAAAGGGTTCGATTCGCGTCAGTTCCGAATGTTTCTCTATTCCCTTTTCTGGGTATAATGTCATGAAGAGGTTGCCTTCTCCACTATAGTAAATACGATTAATGATCGTATTGTATCTTCTGCTCGTAGTGCCCCTTCTATCGATGATTGGCGATCAACGTGGGAAAGGTAGTCACGATGATTATACTACTAGTATATAGTACTAGGGAATTGCATTGCAGTGATTTCCCGTTGCCTTCCGCATCCTTATGCCGTTGACTCTTCATTGAGTTCCTCCGCCTTCGGGGCTAATTTCCCATGACAAATGAGTGCCTCCCATAGGCTGTTTTTTTTTCCAGTTAACCCGGCTCAAACTTGGTCTCCTATCTGTTCCATTTTCACCAGGAGGAGGTACAGATTTGGATTTTCATGTCTTGTTTGATTTTTGAGCAATTACGTTTTTAAAATTTAAAATTCCTAGGTGCGTTCTTAGACAAGCGAAGCCTTTTTTCCTTCGCAGTGACCATCGGAAAATTTGTATACAGGCTCTTGGTAAATTTGAACGAAATCAGTCCAATAGAGACAGCTCTGGCTCTGCTTAGATGCGCAAGCGCACACAAGTACATGCGACACCCCCAAAACTATATACTTTCGAACTCAATGGGGGCCTCATGGATTTTGGGAAAACATAAAAGCTCGAAATCGAAAATTATTGCAATAACAATGCCTTTACTATCGATTTCGATAGCTAGGTAGCAGCGTACTTGAGTTGCCTATTAGCAAAAGCAATCCTGTCCACCAAGGTCGATTTTTCAGAAACCCCAAAAAACTGCTGTACCGCAACGCCATGAGGTATAACATTACAGTTTTTAAAGCTAATTTTAACAGTATTAGAATTGCTTTTGCGTTTCAATATCTGATTCATCAGATAGAGTACTGAAAAATAAAAAATAAAATGGCGCGAATATCTCAAAACTGAAAAAAATGGAGAGGATGGCTTTTGCTAATAGGCAACTCACTTGTACTTTTGCGCGAGTCTCTGCACACCATGCGATCGGAAACGTGTCGTAACTTAATTCGGGTACTAACCTACAGAGGCGACTGAAGAGGTCAATTGAATAGGTTAATTTAATTGTTGGTATGAGATTAACCTTTTCTAAAAAAAAAAATAAAATAAACTTTCTGTTTCGTACTTATTTGGATCAAAGTAAACCCTTGCCCCCCCCCCCTCCCCGCCCCCCGCCATTCTTGCGTGAGTCTACAGGTACAATCCTACAGTATTCTTTATTGCTACTCTTGAAACATAAGCGAAGCCCAATAATAAAAAATTGATTTTGACAATGCGATAAATTTTCCTCTGACAGAATGACGGATGAAAATAGAAAAATATGAAAAACTTCCATTATTTTGTAATATAAAAAATAGCTCAATCATGTATTTTGCCCGCCTGACTTGTTTCATTGCAGGAAAATATGGCTTCACTTCACAGGCTCATAACTTATTGTATACGTTCCTGCCACTTTCACTGCTAAGGTTCGGTACAGAGAATGTCTAATAATTTAATAAAGCGTCCAGCTGGCTATTGTCAAGTTTATATTACAGCCAATCATAGCCAAAAATATTTATCAACATTGTTTGAAATTTAAACTACAATAATAATAATAATAAGGTTGCTGGCTTAGTAATAGAACAAAAAAAGTCCTTATTTATTTATTTATTTATTATTTACAATTTGTCTTGTAATTAACTGATTTTCTAAGAGACAGTTTATCAAACAAGTTTCCAACCCATCATTGCGTAGGAAATTTCTCATAAGAATTATAATTTTTTAGTTTTTTTTTTTAAATTATATGAGCTTGTAGTGCGATATCAATATACGCATTCGGCACTGTGTATAAAAGAAAGATTTCTTGAACATGTTTTCGGAGAGCCAATTAACTAAATGTTTTGTTTCCATGAGCAATTTGGATTATGGGGAATCGGTTAACTACATGAGCTTGCAGCACGGTAATACTAAAATATTACACAGTATACTGTACAAAAAATAAAGGTTTATTAAACATAACAGTTTTAAGAGGATGTGGGACGTTTCGTCTACATTTGTAGCAATGGCGGCTTGACGGGGGGGGGGGGCCTAAATAATTAAATTCATAAGATAGTAAAAAAAAAATTGAATAAAACTCAACTTTTCAACAAACAAATTACCTTTTAAACTTACAAAATACTTTCCACTGAATCCGCCGTTGATTTGGAAGCACGGATTTGTGTGGGAGAATTCCAAGAGTGGATCGATAAGACCAAAATTTGCCAATGGAAAATAGAGACAATTTTCCTTCTTCTTTCTTTCTTGATTTATGTGTGATCCAGGGCTGACCAATATCTACCTATTCACTCCTTATCCTCATTTGTTTGGCAGTCAATTAACCGAATTTTGTTTCTTCCCTGAGTGATTCGGATAATGAGAGTTAGGACAACAGTACAATAGTTCTATACTGTACAAGAAACCTTCTCTCAATGCAAGGCCGTAGCCAGGGGGGGTTCATGGGGGTTCAAACCGCCCCCCCCCCCCCCGAAATGAAATGGATTGACACTAGATAGAATCGGATTTTGAGAGGAAAAATAAAAAATGCTATGAAATATCCAATGAAATTTCTGAAACCCCCCCCCCCCCCGAAAAAAAATCTTGGCTACGGCCTTGTCTCTATGTACTTATACGAGGATGTTCTATGTTATTAAGTTATTAATTGTTAATTAATGTTACTAGTGTGATTACTGTGATCCAGTCTAGTTTATATTACTGCTATGCGTCTGATGCAAGTTAAGATCATAAATATATCCCTATTTGTAAATGTTAATGACAATGGTGTCATACTATCTAACAAAAGGTTAGTTGGGCTAACATTGCCTGCTGTGTTAATAGCGGCGAGAGCCGTGGTCAAGTGATTAGAGATCTTGCATTTCGATCGGTAGAACGGAACTTCGAATCCTCAAGGGGATCGGATTTCCTTAATAATTCAGAATAGAATACAAGAGCAATGAGTCAATCGACCAAAAACCATCAGTTCTTAACAGGACTAAGCCATCAGTCCTTCTCATCAGGACTTAGTCTGATGATGGGAGTAGCACGCACTCTCGAAACGTCGCCCCTTCCTCTGACAATGGGCTCCACCCCAATTGTTCGATGACTATGAGGCCCATGCCTATGAATATTAACACAGCTTGCAATGTAAGTCCAACTAACCCTTTGTTAATTATAAATACCCCTCTATAGTATCTCCTTACCTTTTAAGTCAACCAGTTTATAAATAGGTTGCTCGGATGTTCCCGCTTGTTTCTTCACACCACTAGTCACATTACTTTCTGTATTTCCCATGGTTAGATTATAACTATTTCACCAATAACAACAGTCTTTCAGGATAAACAAACACATTCAGTGTAGAATTGTGTAGGGGAACATACTCCTCCCTTATTCTACGCATCCGCCTTGCCAAGTTCACACGCCTCCTGCCTTAGTACACAATTTTCCGTTAGAAACGCATTATCGAAAAAACGTAATTGGCACCCCCACTATACGACAACCCCTCGCACTAATCATCCCTTTGCTTACTACCGCAACTTCTGGCGGTTTCACATCGTGCCATCCGGTGCCACCCACACCCTGTGTCGCAAGGTAAGATGGGGGTCCTACCCTAGGGAAGAATAGGGTTTGAAACACTTTTGCAAATTTTGGAGAAGTCAATGTTGAAGGAGGTCAATGTTTTTGATGAATTGTGACCTCGTTTTCGTGTTGTACTTAATGCTATAGAGCAAGGGTTCCCAAACTGTGATCCATGGACCACCGGTGGTCCACAGACATATATCAGGTGGTCCACTAAGTCTTGGCACATATATCAGTCCCAAACACAGTGGCGGCGCACTCCAACTCCTGCCCCACCCCTCTGGGCCCCCACTTGAGATATTTTACATGTTATAGCCCATAGCAGATTTATTGTAATTCAAGAACGTCAGAATTAAAACTGGTTACAAGTTGCTTACCTTCATTATACCTACTCCCAATGAAAATTGTTTTGTTTTTTCATTGGCCCCCAGATAGAAGTCATGCCCGTAGGCTGATTGTTGGCACAAACTAATTGATCTTGGTCTCAGAATTTGACGATTTTCCTGTCAAAATACGAAAATATGACCGATAGTCAAAAACCTGTCGTGTTTTTGTGTTTTTACGTTATATTTAGTAAGATATTTATCGTATCTTGTTAAAAATCTGTATTCAAATGTAGGCTACAAGTTAATAGAAGTTAACAAATCAACTCAGACAATAAAATATCTAAAAGAAGTTGTCATGAGAAATAGCAGACTTCTCTGCAATACCAATTTTAGATTGTATTATTCCAACATTCCCATTGCAAAGCATAACTCAAGAAAAGCTTTGGAAAGTATGCTTCTCTTAATTGACAAGCTAAAATATTGAATTAGAAAATAATATAGCTTTGAAATTAATGGTGAAACAAAAGAACCCTTTGTATCAATAATTCAGGGCAGCAATTTCCGTGTCAGAATGTCTTTTGTCAGCCATTAAAACTTTTGTAAAAACTTGCAGATCTGAGCTTCAAAGCTCTGCATACAGAATGAGCCTTTTCAATATAATCAAAAGGAAAATAAGAACGCGAAACATGTAATTTCTCCAATAGTTGGCTCGGGTATTGACTTTCATTGTTTGCTGTATAGCTCGTGTTTACACATGGAAATGAAAATGTATTAAAAATGCCAGTGCCCTGGTATATGAGTAGAATAGGTAGGTGAAATTTCCATTTTTGCTTGCACATGGAAATGTAAACAAAGCTACCTACATTTAAAAATAGTCATAATTAAAAGCGATTTCTGTATCAACGCTTTTACTTATATTAAGTAGGAGACAATGTTCGTGGTTGGTGGATGGTGGGGAGAATGGAAGCACTTGAGTTTGAATTTGAGCGTGAATTGTCAATCATGTTTTCAAAAAAAAAAAAATTTTTGCACAAAACCAAATACTTTTCTGGGAAAGCAAACTGTCCGGTTTCGTTACACAATTTAACACCTAAAACATACCTGAAAGTAGAAATCATCGATAGAAAGGTTTCGCAGAAAAATTATTTATTAGTAATTTTTCATTAAAATTTAGTTATTTTTATTTTTTTTCTCCCAGAAGCGAACTATCAAGGAGCAAGCGACCCCCCGTATTTTATCAACATTAATAGCTGCTACAACATATGTGAACTTAAAATAAATCGTTGGAGCTGTTTTTTGGAAATAATTTTTTTAGACGTTTTCTTGGAGTTTTTTGAGAATAAAACGCCCCCAAATTGAGTTAGCCCCAAATAAAAAAAATTTCCGAGGCATGATTTTTGTAAACCTACTTGCCGAATTTCATCAAAATCGACTGAGTAGTTTGCCCGGAAATTGACGCACAGACAGACAGAACGACAAACAGACAGACCGACAGACATTTCGTAAAAACCACTTTTTTGGGTTCCTGGGACCTGAAAACGTGTAAATCCGTTGAAATCTCGAAATCGAAAATTTGGACCATCACAAAGCTTTCCTTATACTACGTGTAAATTGGAAAGCAATAATAATAATAAAGCAGTCATATTTTATAGTGGTTCAATACTCCATACAATACATTACCACACCATACAAAACATCCATTCATACATATTTACCTCCATTATTAATATAGTCTTAACTAGCCCATAGGGCAAAACAGTTTTTATTTATTTATTGAATATTGTTTTTATGAAAAGATGAAAAAATAAACTATTCATATTCATATTCTTTCATTGGACCATCGGTTTTTGGACATTCTGGGTATAATGACCACGATGAATATCTAGCCGTTAGCAAACTGGGTCACCCCTCGATGTCAACCCACACTGACTACAAGTGCCAATGAGCAAGCTCAGACAAGCCAAGCATTGACTTTTTACAGGCGTTATAAAATATTAGCTTGATACATTGCAGTATTATATGGTATACAGTATATAACACTGACATTAAATTAACTTTGGTTGAAAATGAAACCTTCACGTTATAACCGAAATTAGTTTGGCTTAATGAAAATAATGAAATACGAGAATGAGTACCGGTAAAGAATTAGGGTAAAAAAGCTGTGCAAATAAAAGTTAAAACTATAGCTATAACGAGGAGGTTACCACTTCAACCAAAGTTAATTTAATGTCAGTGTTATAATATATACCATATAATACTACAATGTGTTAAAACTAGCCCCTAAACGGCATAGGAAAAAAGAGAGATTCAAAATGTATGTAGCAAATACAATATATTGTATATTAGATCACTGAGTTAGTTTGTCTGTCTGAATTTATGAAATTTTGTAAGTTTCTAATCTTGTCATCTTAAACTTTAATGCCGAAATACCTTAAAGTACAGTATATACCAGGGAAACACGAAAGATAGAAACCATTGGAATATAACAGCATTGTTTAGGATTCGGGAGAATTGACTTGTCTCAAAAAATTGAGAAAGTTAAAAATAGCTTTTCAGATATTTAGGCATCAAAATTGATTATGAAAGCTCATTTTATATAAATCACACGATTTCTTAGGCAGCGCTTTAAAATTGATTCTCTTGGAGCTAGAATGAAAATGTCCTTTTTATGTTACATGTATACTGTGTTTTTAAAGTTTTGAACTACAAGGAACATAATAAGGAACTTCTCGAAGAACTACTTACGTTACTTTACGTTATCGGCGCCTTATCCCTCCCACGGGGTCGGCGGCACGGATCTTCATCTTCCAGGTGTTTCGGTTTTGCGTTTCATCCGGCGAGAGATCGAGGGTCCTGAGGTCCTCCCTCACTTTCGTTTCAAGGGACATCCTCGGTCGTCCTATAGGTCTTGGGCCCTCCACCGTGTAGTCCCTCACACGTTGTAGGAGGTGTCCATCTTCTCTTCTTAGCGTATGGCCCCACCACGCCAGTCTTAGTTCCCTGACTTTATCGGTAATCGGTGCTACTTGCTTCTCCACCGGATGTCCTCGTTTCTCCTCCTGTCTGTCAATTTGTAACCCCGACAGTAACGCAACATTCGCATCTCAGCCACATGCAGCAGTTCCTGTTCGTCCCTCCGCAGTGGCCAGCACTCCACTCCGTAGGTCATACACGGTCTCACCACTTGCTTGTATATGCGGCCTTTGAGTTTCTTCTGCATTCTCCTATCCTTCAGGATTCCCGCCATATCTCGCCACTTGGCCGAACCTGAGGTTACCCGTGCTCTTGCATCGTCTCCACAGCCGCCATTCTCGCGTAACGTTGCTCCCAGATATTTGAATGTCTTGGCCTTCTCAAGGCCTTGGTTATCGACTTTTATCGATCCAGGTTCCAGGCTTACACATTCCATGTACTCTGTTTTCTTGCGATTCAATTTAAGCTCCTGGCGCTCCATCGTTTCCACCCACCGCCTGAGAGTACTCTCGATATCTTCTGGCGAGTCTTCTACCAGGAGGATGTCATCTGCGAAGAGAAGACTTTCTGGCGCTTGCCCTTGTATCTACCTAACTTAAACTATTACATTGTAGTATTATATGGTATATATAACCCTGACATTAACTTTGGTTGAAGAGGTAACCTCGTCGTTATAACCGAAATTAGAGGATATCGAAAAAACTGGGCTTGGCGGGATTCGAACCCACGATCTACGCCTAACCGGGGCGTCGTCTTAACCGCTGGACCACAAGCCCCGACAAGGGTCGACAAGAACTACCCTTTGACATTTCTAGAGCTCATAGGAATATACATTTACCATATATGCCTGCTATTACCAAAGAAAATGAGAAAGCTTTTCCGCTATACCGATTTTGTGATTTGATTAACAACTTTTATAGAGCATATTATATACTAGGCAGCAATGTGAAATAAGTCAGTCCTTATAAAATAATATAACTGCAAAGGCTTTCACGGCCGGAGTCGAATGAGGAACCAGTAGAATCCGGGCTGATGGGCCGTGGTCGAAGTGAAAGTGAACTTCCAAACGTTTCGTCAACATCTGCGGTCGACATCATCACAGTCGCTGCTGAGCCTCCGAGAAACAATCTTAGAAGTCTACGCAGTTCCACTGAAGATGTCGACCGCAGATGTTGACGAAACGTTTGGAAGTTCACTTTCACTTCGACCACGGCCCATCAGCCCGGATTCTACTGGTTCCTTATAAAATAGCTGTTAAGCTATATTTTTTATTGTTAAATAAATAAATAGTATATGTATGTAATCTGTTAAATTATACAATGATGTAATCAACAAGTAATTGACAAGAAAGTATAAAGTAAAATCGTCAAAATATCGTCAAAATCATGTAGTTTTGTCATTGTCATTGTGCTAGTGCCTCAGTGGCAGTGTAGAAAGCTCTCTCTAAAAGAGATGGTCTCTAAACAAATTAGGGAAGTCTGTAGCATTTCTCGCCGCTCTCAGTTCATTCGGGAGTTTTTCTAAGGTAGGCGAAACCTTATAGTATATAGGTTCCAGTCGCTCACACTTGGCTGTGCGTGGCGCTGGCCTTACAAGGTCTCCCCGCTGCCTCATGTTGTTTTTTATACGATTGGAATGGAAGAACATAGCAAGAATTGACCGCACTTTCATTCTCATGTTTGCCGTTTCGTTATTTTTATTTTTGATAAGTGTATAATTGGTTTTAAACTGTACCTGTACAAATATTAATTATAATAGTAATATTATACATTACATGTATCTATTGTATGTATCTATATGCTGTATATTATTGGAATAAATCATATCACAGAGTTGGCAGAGTACTTAATGCATATAAAACAATATAACATGCAATTCATAAAAAAAATTATAAATAACAACGTGCTACAACATTTAGTACCTATACAAGCCACAGCGACTATAAGGTGGTAACAGGCAGTCTTGCGTGTGTGGGCTGTATGCAAACCAAAGATGTGTACCCGCTGTGGCTCCCTCCAGAAGATGTGGACACTTCGTATACAATACTCTGTGGACAAAAACAAGATTATAGGCTACAATGCCAGAGAATACTATGAAAGGAATCGCTACGAATAATGAATACTGATCCCAAAAGTCAGCCCAGCATTAGACACGATATGGCTGCCATTAGTTAGGGAAAAAAGAAGTTCAAGTAGAAGTTTCAAACTAGTATACCCTGGTGACGGCTGTGGTCGAGTGGTTAGATAGGTTGCAGTACGATCGGGAGAACGGTAGTTTGAATGCTCAGGGGCATCGGATATACTCAAGAATTCACAGTAGAATAAGCTGTAAGAGTAATGAGTTAATCGTCCAGAAACCATCAGTCGTTCTCAGGACTTAGCCTGATGGTGGGAGTCGCGCCCACTCCCGAAACGCTGTCCCTTTCCCTGGAAATGGACTCCGCCCTAAATGTTCCATTATTATGAGGCCCTTGTCCTTAATCACTATTAACGTAGCAGGTAATGTAAGTCCAACTAACCCTTTTTTAAATCGGTAAGAATCCTGAAACGGAACGACCCAGGACAGAGATGAATGGAGGTGAAACTTACGGCTAAAGACGATGAATAAATTCTCTTTCCTATTTATTTATTAACCAATAGAAAACTGCCAAGTATCTGAGCTTCCGAGTAATTCCTAATATGCTCTCAGAGGCGAAGATGCAAAAATTCCTAGTCTGTTTCTCCTCGGTATGACGGCGGAAGCGCGTAGTGGCGACTGGTCACTGAACAGATAAGGGACCGAGTTTGGGCCGGGATAAGCAACAAAAAAAAACTTATTTTCTGCAGGGCATTCTTTTGTCCTGGGGTTGGGAAACTGGCATAAGGATGCTGAATACAACGGGAAACCACTGAATTACAATTTCCTAGTACATTCAATTCATTGTGACTACAATTGCAATGATGATCGCCAAGCTTCGATAGAAGAGTCATTGGAGGAAGAAGAAGATAATAGAAAACTGTGATAAGCAGCTCGAACTATGCGCGGTAAATAATTGGTCTATTATTATTGGTTTGCTCGATTATCTCTACCCTAAAGCACTGAATTTTCAATAGGTAGTCCTTTGTCAATAATGGGCCGCCATGTACACTGTACCATGCAGATGGCAACATACAGTATATTATTAATGGTATAAAACTCGATACGTTGGAAATATATACTGTATGTATATACAGGGTGCCCCAGACCATCCGTCCACCTACTTTTTCTCGAAAACGAATGACGTCAGAGGTCTGAATTTTTTTTTATCATTACAAAGTGGGGGTTGATACATTTCTGGAAATTAGTTTGGAATTTTTTGGGGACCTGGAAGGGGGGTTTTGGGGGGGTCTGTATTATAAAATTAACTGATATAAAAGCGACTTTGGTGGCAAGGTGGTAACGTGCATGTACTTGTGCGAGTATAACCTGTCTATTTAAAAAAAAATGACATTCTATCGTCATTAGTGAAATTTTAAGCTTGGACGCAAGCATGCCGGATGGTACATAAGCAATGAAAGCCACAAATAAATGTTTTACAATAAGCATTTAATGACACATGAAGACAATCGCCAAAGTTAATGCATGGCAAGCAGTTCGAATCAATTACTGAAAATTTCACACAGAATTCACAGGACAAATGCCATGGAATACATTTATGGTATGCAATGTACGCGTCGTGTTTTCATGCAGTAGGAAGCTAAATTAGTCCTACAATAAATAAGCGGCTTTTCGATACGATTAATTGATTAAACTATAGGCTGAAAATCCTTAGTAACCAATGAAAATTTGCCTCCTCTAAACATGTAATTTGGTTACATATTATAGGTCAGTGTATTAAACGTGATAAAAATTCAGTCCAGTCAGCTAGAGTTTTCAAATTGTTTGCTGGACTTAATTCGACTGTGATAATACGCTTCTCACTAAAGGTTCAATGACACTTCATGGCAGAATTGTTCATTAATATACGTAAGTCAGTACCTCAAATCTAACGGTAAACAGTACAAAAGTGAAGCTAGCCTAAAATAAAACACATCGTCAGCAAAGGATTAATAATCACATGAACCCTGAACCAATTTAGAGAACTGAATCAAGGGAAAACTAGCGTAAAATTGAGAATTACTGATTAAAAAAAAAGACTAAAAAATATCAAATCGTAATCAATTTAGAAATCTGAATCGTAAGATATCCCAAAGTTAAGAATCTCATGTACGAATCTTCAACTTCATCAAATGCATATATTTCATAAGAATTAGCCTTATTTTGATAAGAGATATTGCTAGTGTAAATTAAATTTGTACTTCCAAAGGCGAAAGCACAGCGGATTCAATTTAGAGACCAGAATTATAAGATTGCATTAGCTAGTGTTTTTTATTGGTGGTTCAGAAGTCTTATCAGAGGTCGCGAATCTCACATTTGTTACCTACCTCGAAGTTACCAAAGGTTGAGAATTTCCCAAAACCCTCGATTTGTGGATTACAATCAGAAGGTGAAGCTATGAGTAGCCTACTTAATGTCATCAAAAGTAGTACATCGGGATCTATTTAAAGATCTGAATTATACGGTGTAGGCAAAGTAAAATAAAAATCTCATCAGTGGTTAAGAATCTAATATCGGAGTTAATCAAAAGAACTGTATCTGAAGGTGAAGTAATATCACGAGCGCCATAAAAAAAGGCGACCAAAGCACAAAGGTAATTCATTTAAAGTTCTGAATCAGGCAAGGTGTAGCTAACGTAAAATTAAGGGTTAAGAATTTCAGTGATAAGAATTTAAATAATGATCTCCAAGTCTTATTTAGAGACTTGCATCAAAAAAGTGATGCTACTGTAAAATCAAGAATTTTATCAAAAGTTAAAATAAGGTATGCTAACACATAAAATATAACAACCTCATCAGTGGCTAAGAACTTAATATCGGAGTTGATCTAAAGATATGGATCAGAAGGTAAAGCTAGCGTAATATCATGAATATGATGAATATCATGAAGGCTATCAAAAGCTAATAATAGCACATTAACATTTATTTAGAGATCTGAGTCACAAGGTGTAGCTAGTGTAAAATCAAGAACCTCGTCACTTGTTAAGAATCTCACATCGGAATCTTCGACCAGACATTCTCTATGCCGTTTCCTCCTTCGCAGAATGAACACAGCTATGCTGGACCCCACCAGGATCAGAATCACAAGTCCTGACGTCGCCTCGATGATGGTACTCAGCGGGATGCTGATTGCCTGCAACTCTTTTTCTTCTGTCTTTGTTGCTTCTTGATAAGTTCCTGGAAGAGGGTTTCAAACTAAAAGGTCATACCTGCATTAATTTGCATTAATTACAATTGCAATTTTAACACATGGGTTAACATTATTATTATTCTAGTTTGCCTTTGCCAAATAGCCTACATTATAACTGCAAAGGCTTTCACGGCCGGAGTCGAATGAGGAACCATTAGAATCCGGGCTGATGGGCCGTGGTCGAAGTGAAAGTGAACTCCCAAACGTTTCGTCAACATCTGCGGTCGACATCTTCAGTGGAACTGCGTAGACTTCTAAGATTGTATCTCGGAGGCTCAGCAGCGACTGTGAGGGCAGGAGGTTGTGCTCTGAAATTTATACTAAGATGCGGGGTGGTGGGGGGTGGAGGCGGAGTCATCCTCGCTCCTGATTGGCTCCCTACTACCTCAACCTGATTTCCGGATGATGACACCAGTTTCTTTGCTGTAGTCTTCTTTAAGGCTGGATACCAAATTCTATTGACCTTTAATCCTTCTTCTTTCCTATTGATGTTATGCGGGTGCTTGTGGATCTCTATAGCCTCTCTGTGTAACCGAGGGTGGTATGATGAAGTTGTAGAAAGTACTGTAGCATCTTGAAATTGTATTATGTGACCGGTATGTGTTAGAACATGCTCAGCGATTGCAGACTTCTCTGACTGTAGAAGACGGCAGTTTCGTTTACGTTCATCAATCCTGGTTTTTAAGCTTCGTTTCGTAGTACCTATATAGACTTCTCCACACGAACACGGAATCCTGTAAACACCTGCTGACGTCATCGGGTCCCGGCTATCTTTGGCTGATCTGTACAAACTATTTAATTTTCTCGTAGGCTTGTAAAATATAGTCTTCACATTGTGCCGTAAGAAGAGTTTACCTATACGGTCTGAGACTCCCTTGATGAATGGAAGGCAGAGTAGGCCAGTAGTACTTGGGGGTGCGTCTTGCCGAGCGGATCTATTCATGCGGGGTCGGATGGCGCGGGCTATTTCTCGTGCGCTGTATCCATTCGATTGCAGTGCCGTGTCTAAGTGCTTGAGTTCCCGTTGAAGAAATGTTGGTTCGCAGATCCTGTTGGCACGGTGGATGAGTGTCTTTATCATGGCTCGTTTTTGGCACGGCCCATCAGCCCGGATTCTAATGGTTCCTCAAATGGCCTACAGTTGACTCACCTGGAACTTTGTTATTTCTTGGATTGTAATATGTAAAAACAGTCTCATGAGGTCGGTTATGATTATCTGCCAAATTGATTTCGATTTCATTCGACCTTTCAGTAGTTGCCTTCTTCGCAGCAGTCAGTATTATTGTATAATATGCTGCTTTCGTAGTTAATAATTTTCCGACTGCAGTTGAGCTTAATGTAGTCGTACTTCTAGGTGTAGTGGGAGCAAGTGCGGTAGTTGATTTGGATGTGGTTACAATTTTTGTAGTCGTAGAGACACTATGATTGTATCCTGTTGAGGTACGAGCTGTGCTTGTCGTAGGTGTAGTCGTCTCTGAAGTAGATCTACTTCTTGTGGATGATATTAGTGTGAGAAGTGGCTTAAGTGTACTTGGTCTCTCTGTCACGGTGGTACGAATGTTAGGAGAAATTCTAACTGTAGTCATAAGAATGCTTGGAGTAGATTTATTTTTAACCGGTACACTCATCTTTCTGGTGGTAGTAATATTTGGGGTTGGTATTTTGGTTATAGAGGAAATACTTTTAGTTGCATTCGGGTTGGATGTAGTAGAAGAAATAATTTTTGTAATCGAAGATGTCCTTGATGTAGTACTAGTTGTCGTTGTAGTAGTGATTCTAAATGGTCTACTGTTTAAGACTGATGGTGTTGATTTAGTAGTGACAGAAAATCTGGACGATGACTTGAGAATTTTGGACACTATTGTATGAGGAGTAGATGATTTGAAAGGCGTTACCGTGTTCTTATTGTCTAATGGGTAACTTGTATGTTTAAAGGGTTGCTGATTATTTTTTGTGGTAGAGTATGGTGAAAGTGTCCGAATAGAATTTGGACTAGGAGCAGTTGTGGTCTGTACTTCTGGTGCTGATTCATTTGTTTTTAAATTTGTAGAAGTGAAGTTCGTTTCCGATGTATTGTAGTCGATTCTTGTTTTCTGGTCACCTGCAAAAATTGCGTACCGTAGGTATTTGTTTAAAAAAACATTTTTATAATTATTTATTATATTAATATTGTTCACTTTATTTATGGTAGCTTACTAACGATAGTCTATACACATCAAACTATAGAGAAATACGTAGTATCTATATCACTTACAGCGCTTGACACTGCTCATTGGTTCCTTTAGTTGCCAAGCCCGCCTAAAAGCATATTGACCAAACATATTTCCATACACAGTTTCAGAATTTCTATACTCCAAATACTGTGAAGGTTAATCAGTTATAAGTTGGCAATAGAGTTGCCCTATCGTCTACGTCTAGTATAAATTAAATTCTGATGCCATTTCAGTGGTGCTTACCATCTAATACACAAAACTCGTGATAGTCGTTACAACAATTGAGAATATTATTCAAGCAGCCCATGTGACAGTCGCACTTGGGAACTTCATCAAGATCCGCTGCAGTCATGTCCCCAGAGTCTACAAACACGGCCGACTCGTTACATCTGTTCCTGCAGGTGAAGTCAGCAATTGTGTCAATCGGATCTGAAAATCATCATTATCATCATTATTCGTCACTAAATAATTAATCATCAGATGCTTAATTTTATCTTTAAAGCCAGCATTTATACCTACCCATCACATCTAAGTTGGTTTCATTGCTTTTCCATTTCAATGTTGGTATAAAATAAATGTAAAAGTTGAAAGAAATAATCTTTTAAGGTGGTGGACACTTTGAAATTGGTGGTTTTAAAGAATTTATATGGTGCGTTTATAGGTCCAAGAACCAAAAAAGCGGCTTGTCTGTTTATTTGTCGGTCAGTTGGTTTGTCAGTCTGTCGGTCTGTAACTCGATATGCCACCAAACCTACCAAAAATAGAAATTGATGAAAGTCGGCATACAGGCTCTCAATAATATTGCATAGGGGCGTTTTTTTCTTTATTTTTTGGATACCTTACATTTTGTGCGTTACATAGGCCTTACACAAAAAACCCCTACAAACGACATAACATTCTTTTCAATTCACATATATTATATTTGTATTACTTAACAATGTAAACAAAACCCACTATATCGTATATTGCATATTGATATCTTGCATCGCTCATGATTGGCTCAAAATGTAAAACAATGAAAAAAATTCATTAAAATGACTATAAAAAAAAAATATGAGAAACCTTTCTGTCATCGATGCTTTCTAACTTCAGGGACAGGTGCCAACTACCAGAATTGTTTGCTTTCCCTAGCAAGATTTTTATTTTGAAGAAAAAATATATTTTTTTGAAATATTAAGGACAGGTCCAGCCCCAATGCATTGCATATTATTATTACTATTATTACCATTATTACTACGTAGTGTTATATTGGTCAGCCCATTTTAGACTCTACAATTGTTACATCGACCATTCCAATGGTTAGTGATAGGGAAAGATCTATAAGCAGCAATGTTGAAATATGGGACAGTTATTTACCACAGAACTGCGTATTGCAGTATACCTATACTAATTAATATATATATATATACTGTATAATGTACCGGTTCTTTGACTTTGAAGCTGGTGTAGGTTATATAGGTATTATATATATAATATAATAACACTCGTACTTTCAAGTATTTTCTGCCTATTACGTTTTAAACGTACCTGTTGCTGATTCGGACGTTTCCTCTGTATGTTTCATGAAGTCGTTGCATTCTTCGTCTGCTAGTACACTGACATTGTCAATAGATACTTGGTAACTATCGCTGAAGCCATCAGCCTCCGCATCAAATACAATCTGCAAGAGTAGTACAATAGTAGATTTTATTACGATTTATAACAAGCCTTGTTCCCACGGCGCGTGGCTCGCCGAGCCGATCATCTCGAACCTCGCGCTATTGGTGGTCTGTGCAGACTTGCTTTGGCTTGTCAATACGTCGCGCTTTGTCATTCCCACGTCGCGGAATGGCTTGTGGCTTGTCAAATTTTAAAGCACAGTTCAGAATCTGCTCTAATGTTTTTAAGTGCCACGTTTATTCACGCTTTTTTTAAATTAAATTGGATAGCAATGACCCTGTTTCTCTCTTAGTGGTCACCACATCCCGGGTTCCAAATATGTTTGGTAATGCTTTTGCGCATATTCCACTTACGTCAATAGTCAATAGTAAATGTGGTATTGACTATTGGCGTAGTTGGAATAAGCGCCTTTATACAGGTCCAAAAATGTCATAACAAGTTCATTTAACCAATCCATTATTCACAAGTATCACAACGCACCTTCAAAAAACAATAAAATAAAATGAAAACCTTCCCTTTATCTGAAACAAACCGCACGCGTCTTTGGAACACTACCAGTGACAACCGAAATTAGAGGATATGGAAAAAAACTGGGCTTGGCGGGATTCGAACCCATGATCTACGCCTAACCGGGGCTTGTGGTTCAGCGGTTAAAACGACGCTCTGGTTAGGCGTAGATCGTGGGTTCGAATCCTGCAAAGCCCAGTTTTTTCCACATCCTCTAATTTTGGTTATAGCGAGGGGGTTACCTCTTCAACCAAAGTTAATTTGATGCCAGTGTTATAATATGCTATATAATACTACAATGTACTACCAGTGACATCTGATCTGCGGCTTGTGATCTGCGGAGCCACAGTCCTTTGATCTTACCGACACATTGTGGGAACGAACGAGCCTATACGCCTGTCCGAGCCTGCTTGCCGCACCACAAACTTTCGTGTTCCAACGGCGTGAGGTTTGTCAAACATAGAACAAGCCACGCTCCGTGCGAACAAGGCTTAACAATAAAATAATTTAGGTCCAAGTGAAACTCATACCCAAGCTTGGTTAAGCACGTTGTCGCATGTTACAATGTGTCGAAGGTGCCCATTCCACATACGTACAACGTCAATGAAAATTATGAAATTGAAGGTGGTAGCAGGCATTAAAGACATACTAAAAATTCTGCTACCACCTTCAATTTCATAATTTTCATTGATGTTGTACGTATATGGAATACCCGCCAATGAGAAGTATGTCTCAGCACTTGAGGCACCCCACGGGCAGACTCCTTCACGACAGGGAGAAAGGGAGTTGACTGACAGCGGGACCTCCTGATTATAGTGGACTCCGAACCACTAGGGGAACATAGTAAAGTCACTCGATAAATTCGGAGGGTGGCATGCACTCAGACTGGTGGTCTCAGCACGTTATCATGTTCCACCATGTTCCCCTGCCAACGCTATGCACATTACCAAGTTCGCTGCAGTTTTAATAAATAAATAAATATTATAATAAGCTGAAACACTCAGGCTCTGTTCGGGTGGATTCAAGTTGGTAGCCTATGGCCTTTAACTTTAAACTATTACAATTTAGACGTTAAGAGAGACTGACCATCAGTATAGCAGACCCCCATGTAGTCAGCAGTCAGCACCTTTTGGAAAGTGGCCTAAAGGTATTTCTAAAATGAAATTGAAATAGCCTATAGTATATACGTTTGGCTTAATTAGAGTCCGCCATACAAACCTAATATTTAACAGACATCAACTCAAAGCGGTGAAGTTCCTGGATTATTAGTTTACAACTTTCCTGGAAAAGCATCAAAGCTACTGATTTTGAGAAAGGCCCCGCTGCTGAATTGGTTTGATATTAATCTCTTTTCCAGCAGCGGGACACACAACTGAATGCTTGCCTAGATTGAGCTCCGTTTGGAATATGCTTTTAATAACTGTTGCATTTTTTGTTTCATTCATCTGACTGATTTTGACTGTTCTGTGATAAAGGTGCAATAACTGAAGTTTTACCTCTTTGCTTTTGTCACCGCCCTGTTGCTGCAATAATTCATCAGAAGTTTAGTGTAAATGGTCCTAAATAAACCACAATGAATGCAAATTTGCCTACGGGAATTAATGCGGAACAAATAATAGTATAAGTTATTACAGGTTATTTGTCAGCAAGTGTGAGCGACTGGATTGTTTACTACAGGTATTCGCATGTGAGAAATGCTACTAACTTCCCTAAATTGCTAAGAGACCATCTCTTAGAGAAAGCTTTCTACATTGTCACTGAGGCACTATTGATGACTAGATCATTGGCAATGACAGAACTATCTAATGTTGGTGATATTTTGACGATTTTACTTAATATTATTTTGTTGATTACTTATTGTACAGTTTAAAAGAAATATCTACATAGCCTATTTATTCATTTATTGATTCATCGGTACATATGCTAGCTGAATGTAGAGCGTTATTTTGGTATCACCGGGGATACCAGCATGACAAAACGGTTGAATGTATTTACCGTATTTAAATGGTTTACATAATTCCTCAGATGATTTATTCTTTTCCACTCATGCTACAGGAATGCTGAATTTCTAGAGCTGTGTATAGCCGTAGAGCCCTCTATTATTGTGTATTAATTGTTTTGTTTCAATCCAGGTTTACTTATTTATTTATTTATTTATTTATTTATTTATTTATTTATTTATTTATTTATTTATTTATTTATTTACTTACTTACTTAATTAATTAATAAAGGTGGGTCCAGAATTTCCAACTTAAAGGTCCAAATGGGGGAGGGGGGGCTCAGACATATTGTAATTGTTTCCATACGTGTTTTTGGAAAACTGGTGCACGTTCTAGATGCCAAATGGTCAACCTACATCGGTAACAAGCGATAGTGGATATAAACAGACAGTCTCATTATTGGCACAATGAAACTGGCATAAGCATGACTTAACCAAGTGCGGGTAAGAGTCACCTGGGCGGTTTTAGTCCAGCAACGAACTTTTCTCTTATAGAAAATCCAAAGACAAATTACGTCAAACCCCATTGACTTGTGTGGTTGGGCACGGTTGGGCCACGATGTATGTACCTGTATCATTGGTTGAGCGTAGACAATATTTTTCAAAACAAAACAGGTCCATTCCTGATGATGTCTTGCCATCAGTGAACTGTAAAATTTTAAATCTGATGACAGCAACAATTTATGGCTTCTATATATTGTACAAGAAAATGAGAACGACTAAAATTCTAAATTCACTCTTGAACTACAAGCCCTTTGCATTACCTAACCACACATATTATGGGCATTCGTAATAAATTATAATAAGACAAAATTAGAGAAAGAAGAATCGGCTTGGGAGGGGGGGGGGGGCACGTCCAGAGGAGAGATGAAACGTCCCTACTAAAGCGTATCCAAGACATGGTGGGACCCCCCGTGGAAATCCATGACTCCTCCGAACACGACCTGAGGACTCTCGCCATAAACAAAGAAGACGCTATCATAGTGACATGACGACAATGACGTGTGGTGTCCCGCAAGGAACCGTCCTTGGTCCCCTTTTTTTCCTCGTCTACTATAACCAACTACTGGAACTGGACACAGAAGGTACACTGATAGGCTTCGCCGACGACACAGTATTGTACTTCAACGGTCCTACGTGGAACGACACTTATCAAAAGGCAACCACCGCAATGCGCAAGGTTAAAGATTGGCTAGACAAGAACTTACTTACCCTTAACATTAATAAAACGAAGTACATGGCTTTCAGCAACACGGTTGTTGGGCAACCTGAAAACCAGCACTTGATACTTTATGGACATGACTGTGCTCTAAACAACTGTTACAATTGCCGAGAAATAATTAAAACTGATAAATACAAATACTTAGGGACCATTATAGACCACAATTTACGATGGAGTGAGCACATATTATTAACTGTCAAAAGGATAAGAAAAACCTTGTACAAATTCAAAAGACTAAGGAATATTGTAAACCCTGACGTTATAAGACAAATTTACTTCGCACTAGTCCAATCACTTGTACAATATAACATCTTAGCATGGGGCGGAGCACATTCTACAATCATGGACCCACTAGAAACAGCCCTCCGAAGCGTAATTAAAGTTGCCATGAAAAAGCACTATAGGTACCCATCGGAACTGCTCTATGACGAATTTAACGTACCTACCACCACAATCACTTACGCAAGACAGCTTTGTTTATACAGGTACAAACAATTACTAGACGCAAACAACCAATCAGACTTAATTCAACATGACTGTGGCACAAGACTTGGTGTTGGTCGCAATCTTCAGATCCCCAATCATAACACTACCCTTTTCAAACATTCGCACATTTACCTATCAGTTCCATTCTATAACAGCCTTCCTGAGTTCATAAAAAATCTACGACCAAAAAAAAAATTCGTTAGTAAAATTAGTTTTCATCTGTCCCATAATCAACTAACAAATCTTCCAGCAATAGCGCGCTAGCATAACAACCCCGGATTCAACAGAGTGATAAACATTTATATTATTTCATCTTAGTATATGATCTTACTTATTTACTTACTTAGTGATGTTACTTAGAGTCTACATAAAATTAATTATTATCGATAAAGTTTTAGTATTAGTTTAGTTTAGTTTTAGCTTAGTTATTAGTATTAAGGGGGCCCCAGCACGGGAGAAATCCTTTCGGCCACCCCTACTTCATTATATCACTGTATATGTAATATTGAAGAAACGAAATACATTTATTTATTATTATATTAACAGAGTCATCTGGAAACGCCGCTGCCGTGCCGCTGACACTCCTTGAGGACGAAGGCGCGTCGTAAAACTAAAAATAAGTAAGGAAGAATCTCACCAGAGAAGCTGAGAAACAATACCATAATGGTAAATACTAGAAACCCAACAAAATAGAGAAGGTTTAGCAGAGGTATGCAATAGTGACTTACTTGATATTGCGAGAATGTTGGTTCAATTAGGAAAAACCCTTTTAACCAGTGGTTATCTTTTGCTTCTGTTACCCAAAAAAGGGGTATCGAGTTCTCCAAAGTCCTTCCTTCCAGTTTCACAAAGACTTTTAGAGTACCTGAGAAATAAGCATGATCACTTGACTACAGAGGCGGAAATAGAAAATATATTCTAGATAAAGTTCAGATTGTAGCGTGGCTATACGAGTACGATATAAAAGGGGGGGTCCAGAGTGTGGTTTCTTATATATAAATAAACTTATAAAACACTTTAACGAGCAAGATCTTCGTCTCTCCTGGTGGGGGACCTGACCCAAAAAGGGAAATTGAGCCTCCATATGAAGTTTTTTTTTTTAAACAATTTAATGTTGCCTATACAATACAATACAGTAAAATATATATTTCCTTTAAATTATACAATACATGTAAAGTATAAGATAAAATTGTCAGAGTGTCGTCAAAATCAGGTAGTTCTGTCATTGTCTTTGTGCTAGTGCCTCAGTGACAGTGTAGAAAGCTTTCTCTAAGAGATGGTTTCTAAGCATTTTAGGGAAGTTAGAAGCATTTCTCGCCGCTCTCAGTTCAATCGGGAGTTTTCTAAGGTAGGCGAAACCTTGTAGTAAAGGATCCAGTCGCTCACACTTGGCTGTGCGTGGCGCTGGCCTTACAAGGTCTCCCCGTTGCCTCATGTTGCAGGTGTGAGTGTCGGCTTGACCTCTTAAGTCACCTCAGTGAATAAATTAATACTTCCGCTGAGTTGCGACAAATCTCCGATCGCATGACGCGTTGAGTGCAAGCACACCGAAGCCGATCAATATAATATACATAAGTACATGACAGTAAAGTAAAGTAAAGTAAAATGTATTCCTCCAAAAAATTACAGAATATGGATTCATTGATACACAATTTTCAATGCAACGATAATACAGTATGTATGTATGTAATACTGCATGATAGGCTATCTTCCCCTGTGCAATGAGAAACTCGTGTCTGCTCGGATGGATGGCATATCAAGCAAAAGAGAGATGTGTTTATATCAATGATAATTGAATATAATTGAGGAGAGCTCCCCACTATAAGAACTCTTGTGAAAGTGGAGGGCTAGAGCAACCAAAAAAAAGTGTAGTATGTTTAGCATGTTCATTGCAACAGGGTGCCTATAAGTGGTTCAAATAGCGCTTTTGGTATGTTACAGCAAATTCAAGGTGACGATTGACGATTGACGATTTTATTTTATAATTTCTTGTATTTGTATTGTATAATTTAACAGAAATATATATATATAAAGTATCATTCAGGAACAGTGGGCTACCTTTCCCCAAATAGGCTCGGAATCCACTGCACTCAGGAGGTCCACCCTGTCAGAGGTGAAGGAGTCTGCCCTTGGGGTGCCTCAACTCAACAAACAGACTCACTCCTCTCGCCAGGCTGACAGGGTTGCTTAAATCAGAAATGCTAAAAGCCGGCGTTGGAAAACAGAAACAGATTCTAAAAGCCATGGTTGTTGATAAATTAACTGGCCCATTTGCCTATCATGCACATATAATCGTGCATGCCTGTACTTTATTGCTCAATTGTTCGAAAAATGAAACAGTAACCTTTCAACAAGCTATGGTTGTTGATAAATAGGCTATATTGACTGGCCCATTTGCCTATCGTGCACATATAATCGTGCATGCCTATACTTTATTGCTCAATTGTTCGAAAAATGAAACAGTAACCTTTCAACAAGCTATGGTTGTTGATAAATAGGCTATATTAACTGGCCTATTTGCCTATCGTGCATATAATCGTGCATGCCTGTATTGTTCATTTGTTTGATATTCTGATTCTGATGTGGATAATTAATTTCTGCTGTACACGAACCTTTAGGGTCTCCAGATATTTGGTACCAGAATGAGAGACACGTTCGTTTAGCAGCATTTGAGGAGTAGACCGGGCTGTACAATTTGGCAGGGTAGGTTCTACGACGTGATCTGGGTATGTCAACCATCATGAAATATTCTGAAAAACAAGAAGAATCCAAGTGATTTATTTATTTAATGTTCATTAGAAGCCGGCGTATGTTTCTTCACACCCTTTGAGCAGTCTTATCACACATAATCTAGGTATCAATCTTCTTGCTAGTTGCTATCTCGGTAAGCCATTAAAAACCGGAAAGGTTTTATGTAAACATAGTTTTTTTGGCATATTCATCAGTAGATCGCACCAAAGTGCATCTATGTGGTGTATAGAAAGAAAGAAGAAAGATAAAAAAAGAAGATTGTCTTTATTTTCCATATGGGCGAATTTTGGGCCTACCGTATCCTGTAAAATTATTTTCGTGCTATGATGTAATGCTTAAGTACTATAGCATGTTGTAAAAATAGCAGCCTGCAGGTGCATTTCAAATCGCCTATCTAAATTTCATTAAGCCATCCTTACCATTAGGCGTCTTATCTACTTTGGGCGGGGCGGTTATGTTTTCGCTCTCGTAATTCTGTCTGACCCACAGCAAATTTTGGTTGTTCTCTTGGGACCAGCCGCACAATCTTTCATCTTCAAAACTACACGATTTCTCTGACTTGGCAGAATCAGCTGTAATTAAGTTTCCAAATCTAGTTAGTTACATTTTTAAGCGAGCTATAGGGATGGGCCTTTAAAACAATTTTTAAAAGAAAGGGCAGAAACCCAGTCGGTAGTTAGGAGGTAATGGGTAAGCTCGTTTATGTGCGATTACTAGGCTATCTAACCTGTCTGATTTAAATAAATAAATAAATAAACGTTTATTTGCAAACAGACAAAGTCCAATAATATGCAAATTAAAATTAAAATTTAAGAGGTACTGCCAACCAGGAAGACCGAGAAACCGTCGGCTGTACAACGTGGAAAAAGACCTCCATGAGTGACTATCATAACAAATTGGCGAGCAAGACAGAAATTGAGGAGGCTTCTATAAGAAGCTATAGCGCGGACGGGTGTAAGATTATATCTTAACTTCGACCATCTGTAGGTAAGCGCCAGGAAAGTGGATTCCAATGGATTAAGTAAGTAAGTAAGTTTTGTGTTTTGTTTTGTTTTTAATATAGCGCGTACAAACAATGTAATGAATGTATCCGAATAACCTTTACAATCGCTTGACTAAGTAATCTAGGTCAGGACATGTAGTGTAGTGGAATGGACTCCAACTTTCACCCGAAAGGTTGTTGGTTCGAGTCCTACACTTACTATATTTTCTGGCCATGCTTCGGAGGGCATGTAAAACAGGCGGTCCCGGGCTTTCCTAGTTGAGCGTATAAGAGAGGGCTTTATAGTCCTAACTCCGTTAGGTTGGCTTAGTAATAGAACAAAAAAAGTCGATATTTATTAATTTATTAATTTATTTATTTATTTAATCTAATAGGTACTTGTGTCGAGTTACGACACGTCTTCAAATCCAATCGCAAGGTGTGTAGAGACTCACACAAGTACAAGCACGTTATCACCTGGCCACCGAAGTCGAAGTAAGTAGACGTGTATAAATAACAAAAATGCACAATAATGTAGGTCACTAAACAATTTTCTTTACCCTAAAATGAAAATTAAAATTAAATTAAAAATGTTGCAAATAAACTTACAAATTAATAACAAACCCCACATAACGAACAGTCTAATTGTACTATTTCAAATAAGGATTACACCTCTTTGCGTCCCTTCAGTCATTCCAGAGAGAATTTTGAGAATTTATTTATTGACATAGATCCAGGTGGGCAAACATCTAATAATATAAATTATTTTTGCGTTATGTATCGCCGTTCTGGTAAGATTTTGTAAAAGTTACTATGTGTATGCCATAGATACTTCTATACAAGGTGTTCAATTTTTCTAGTGTTTGTTGGCTTGGGTCGCTGCTGCATCTATCATTTCGCCGCTGACGAAGTAAAGAAAAGAACCCGTACATGCTTTCCTATTTATCAATTAGTATAGATACCGTCATAGATAGAAGAACCGGTCCGAGTTTACTCGAATATGCTTTCCAATTTATCAAAATTAGTAGTTAGAGAAAATGAGTAATTTCATGGTAAATAATTTTCCTATTGTTAAATTTCCGATATCTAAGGGGGGGGGGTGTCCACCTGACGTCACTGGATGTGAGGTAAATTCTAGATAGGTCAGACCAATAAATTAACACACAGCAATACCGGCAGGGCACGCAATGCGTTTGAGCGTGAATTTTCTATCATTGTTTAAAAAAAACATATTTTTGTACAAAACCAAATACTTTTCTGGGAAAGAAACCTGTCCGATTTCGATTTTGGGGCGATCGCTCCCGAGAAAATATTAATTTTTTAAAAATTATAAAAAAAAATTGTGAAAAAAAAATATTTTTTAACTCCAATTTTTTTGAATAGATACAATAAACTGACTGGCAAAGATGGATACCTACTTGAGCCATCACCAAACACTGGAATATCACACAGAAAGTGTGCAGAGTGCAGATGATTTATTAAAAGCGTTTACGGACCCAAAGTTGGGCCTAAGAAATGTTATTGAAACATCACGATTGCACAAGATAATGGAAAATAGAGAGCGGATAATTGCCATAATTAAGTCTGTGATTTGCTGGGGGCGACAAAATATTCCATTCAGACGTCCTCGAAACTATGGAAGCCTGTTACATACTGAATCGATGAGGACAACGAAGGCAACTTTCGCGAGTTTTTAAGGTTCAGAGTGGAAGCTGGAGACCGGCCATTATAGAAGAACACTTACAAACATCCTGATCTCGGGCTACATATTATATCAGGAACAAGGCCGTGGCCAAGGGGGGTTCATGGGGGTTCAAAAGTTGGCTGTTGCTTTGTCATAACTTCTGACTTCGTAACTTCGTTGCCATTAGACTAAAAATTGCTCATGAAACTAATTTATTTAAGCTCTGATAGTTTTCTCGTAAGTATAATTTGTACACTCACCCAATTAACAAAAGAATCGCTGAACCAAATTCGTAAAAAACGGGAAACCCAACAGAGTGAGAAACGAGAAAATTTATAGAGGAGACTGCATAATCCTATAAAAATATGCGATAGTCAGTGGTGGGTGAAAATAATTTACCTCGGGTTAAAAATGCTGGATAGGTGAATGTCTAGCGAGGTTTGTAATTTGGCACAGGTTCAGAATGGTATTCCAATATGGCTGCCGGGGATGTCTACTTCTCATTCTCAAGATGTCAATTGTTTATAACCCACCCAAAAAATTGCTTGAATGACAAAAATGGTTAGGTCAGCAACTACGCTGTAAGGGTATTCCCGATGATGAAATTATCGAGTTACGTTATCGTAAAAGTGCTAGCCTACCCACATTACCATGCATGGTGAATGGACCTCTGCGTGGGTTTCTGTGCTGCATTGAAACAAGCTATTACTATCGATCGAATTGCAATATTATATGGTACCTATAATATATATATATACCTGTAAGTTAAGTATCCACATAATAGTCTCCTTAAAACAAAAATCTCATCAATTTTTAATGCACAAATGAAGAAAAAATGACAAGTGGAATAGCCGCCTTTTTCCCATGTTGAAATTGTCGAGTTACGTTATCGTGCAAGTAAGTTACTACCCACGTTACCATGCATCTTGAATGGACCTCTGCGTGGGTTAATGTGCTGAATCGAAACAAGCTATTAGTTACTATCGATCCAGGGCCACTTCAACGGTTTAATACATGTCCGTATTATATGGTATATATAATACTGACATGTATTGAATAAAGCATTGGCTTTATGCAATAAAGTAAGCTCACAGACCTGTTCGGGTCGGGAATCTTTTTTTACATGGAGACAATTTTCACGGTTTTAGCAATTTACAAACCTTATGAGAGCTATACGTAGTGTATATTGAAATGAAATGAAGCAGGGTAAACATTTTAGCATTTGAAAGCACAGATCCTACGTGTGCATTACTAGGGACTAGGTACGAGTATTGAGCATTATAATTCAATATAATAGTAATAATAATTCAATACAATAATGCCATGTTATGTTTTAAAGATTTTTTATGGACCCAGGCCTACTTATAGTGGTCCATAATGGGTCCCTTGTCCTATACCAACGACCCCATGAATTTTGAACATTATTTTTATTGTTTCCGTATTCATTTTTGGTCATTGGCATTGTTCACGATGTCAACCTTCACCGGCTACATGCGATAATGGCTAAGACTAGCTTACCATTGACGCATTGAAACAGGCAAAAGCATGACTTAACCAAGTACAGATAAGAGTCTAGTACGAGTAAGTATAATCAGTAATTTTTTTAAAGGAATTATTATTTATTTTCTGTGGAAAAGTAGGCATTGATGTAGCTTAGCCGAGTGCAGCTACACCAACCAGAAGTACTTCGGAGCCTCAGGTTCCCCACCCTTGGGTTAGATACCTAGTTGTGTAGCTCTGAGACTGCACTAAGAATACTTTTTTTAATTGTAGGGCCACCTGCTATGTTTATGCAATTGCTGGTCACAGAAGATATAGCGAGTGGCGTCAGCAATTTAATTATAAGTTACTAAATTTTCAGCGAGAAACGAATGTCCCATTTTTCCTATATAGACCTCTATGAAGACACATGCAGTTTATTCTCACCGGTGCATACAGGAAATGTGTCGTTCCAGCGCCTGCCGTTGCAGTAGACCACAGGCGTACCTTTGGTCTGATACCCGGGGGCGCAGATCACTCGTACGACAGCTCCCCGGTAAGTTTCCGAAAAGATCCCATTGATGAACTGCGCATTGGACCGTGGGCAACCCGGCTCTGAAACAAATATTACGATTAATAGCAAGACGGTCCTGAAAATGATGACCTCTTTACTTGTAAGGAAATGCAATTTTGAACCTTTCTTTCTTCTTCTTCTTCTTCTTCTTCTTCTTCTTCTTCTTTTTCTTCTTTTTCTTCTTCTTTTTCTTCTTCTTTTTCTTCTTTTTCTTCTTCTTCTCCTTCTTCTTCTTTTTCTTCTTCTTCTTTTTCTTCTTTTTCTTCTTTTTCTTCTTCTTCTTCTTCTTTTTCTTCTTTTTCTTCTTCTTCTTCTTCTTTTTCTTCTTCTTTTTCTTCTTCTTCTTCTTCTTCTTCTTTTTCTTCTTCTTCTTCTTCTTCTTCTTCTTCTTCTTCTTCTTCCTTTTCTTCTTCTTTTTCTTCTTCTTCTCCTTCTTCTTCTTCTTCTTCTTGCGTAAAATCCCACTTTTTCATCCCCAGGCCCCGCTGCAGGACTCCAGAACCCTGAGCCTCCTGCGTAAAGGACACTAAGGTCATTAATTTAAAAGCTGCGTGCGTCCATGAGTCTTTTTAAAACTTTTGTGATAATTGGGGGGGGGCGCCAAATTATACACCGCCCCCTTCGAAAATCTATTGTTACGCCGCTCGGTAGTGGCGCACCAAAGGTCTTGTGCGGGTGGGGGGGGGCAGCAGAAGTTATTTACGCCACTGGTACCTAGGGTTGTTTTTCAAAAAGGTGTTATTCTTCTTTTTTCCCCTTAGTGCCGCTTGCGCAGCGTGAGGGGGTCGCCTCAAACCCATTTCCTGAACTCGCCCCGGTCGGACGTTAACACCTTGAGCTCGGCCATTGTTTTCCCTCTTGCTCCGGCGAGTTGTTCAATCCTTTCCTCGAGGGTTGTCCTCGGTCTGCCGATGGGTCTTCTTCCTTGCGGCCTTGCTTCCGCCAACCTCCGGGTGGTTCTGTTCTCGTCCATCCTTTGGACGTGGTCGAACCATTGCGGCTGCTTGTTCTCCATTCTTCCCTCTATGAAATCCACTTGCTGGTCTTAGAAGGTGTTATAATTATGTATATTACTAATAAATCCTCCAATACGTTATACTAGACAACTATAGACTTCTAGTATCCTAAATAACGCACTCTGTGTTTTATTTACGGTTAGCAGTGTGTTACGTTTTAGCTAATGAAGAACCATGTAGCAACCTGACATTGATGAGGAAATCTAGCACCCTTTGAGTTTCATAGCTGGATGATAATCATTCTATGGTATAAGTTTATAGCTACGAGTAGTGGCGATCGGATCTTGCCCCCCCCCCCCTCCAAACAATATTTGATAAGTTTAATATTTTATATATATATATATAGTATAGGCTATTTATACAGTATATACACAATACATCTTATATTTGATCGTACCTCCTTAAACATTTTAAATACCGTAGCTTAGGCGCCAATTCCATTGACCGGCTAGGGCTATTTCCAAAAACGGTGACGTGGTAGCAGACATTCAAGACTTAGGTGGCGTTTCCACCGACCTCGCATTGCAGAATTGGCGGAAATGTTTATTTTCCTTTATGCCATAGTTAAAATTGATCAATGATCATACAGTAAAATCACAAACAAACAAACTAAAATTAAAAAAATAGCGTCATGGGATATGTTAAGTACAAACATTTTAATAGATTTCTATATAAAAAGAAAAATTCTAATTTCCGTCAATGTCATTTGCATTCTGCAATGCGAGATCGATGGAAACGCAACCTAAGACTTGAATGTCTGCTACCACGTCACTGTTTTTGGAAATAGCCCTAGCCGGTCAATGGAATTGGCGCCTAAGCTACGGTATTTAAAATGTTTAAGGAGGTACGATCAAATATAAGATATATTGTGTATGTACTGTATAAATAGCCTATACTATATATATATATAAAATATTAAACTTATCAAATATTGTTTGGAGGGGGGGGGGCAAGATCCGATCGCCACTACTCGTAGCTATAAACTTGATGCCACGGGTAGAGGTCCCAGATGACGCTTACCCCTATCTATTACATCTATTACTAGTAGATCTGTCTAATTTTGCACTCACAGTAGTTCTTCTAATAGTTTCCCATTTCAAGGGGGGGGGGGCTTGTCATGTATACCCCACTGGCAACAGCAACACAGATCTTCGATGGCAAGGTGGTATCGTGCTTGTACTTGTACGAGTCTCTACACGCGATGCGATCGGAGACGTATCGCAACTCAACACGGGTACTAACCTACAGAGGCGACTGAAGAGGTCAATCGGATACATTCATTAAATTATTTGCATGTACAGTAATTAATCCTTTTGAAGCAGATACTTACTGGTGCAAACAGGCATATCTACATCCCAGACACCTTGAACGCAGTGGGCGAATTTGGGGCCGACGAGTTGGTAGCCCCTCTTACATATGTACCTGGCGTTGAGTCGACCCCGTGCTCGGCCGTTATCGAGTCGTCTGACAGGACAGTCATCTCTGTCATATCCGTCGTCGTCTGCTGTTGAAAATTCCAGCAGGAAACACAGCAACAGCATCAGAACCAGCCCCATCTCGCCTGCGAACAATTGCAAATGCCAAGGTGCGTCATGATGGTACCCTGTCCTGATTTGTCGGCAACGTGAGGCTCGCGAGCTTCATGCGGCTCTTTGAGTCATTGGGTGTGGCTCTTGAAATGAAATGAAATGATATGAAATGAAATGAAATGAAAAACGTCTTTATACTAGGCGAGAATTAGCCCCGAAGGGGTACTCTATCAGCTAACCTATTTACAATTTATTTTCTAAAAAAAGAAAAAAAAATAGAAAATCAACTCATTCATTCACTCACTCATTCATTCATTCATTCTCACAGTTGACTCTCCAGAGCCTAGAACCTAAATGGCAGGCTGTCCTAAATCTCTCCAAATTATTATCTGTTCACGGTTCTTCTAGCAAGGAATTTCAAAGCCAAAAATAGTTCCTTGGGGTCAGGTGTTCAAAGGAAAAAAATCGACACATATTTAAAAATAATATAAAATAAAATTTGTCTTAATAACAAGCATTTCAACTGCGTTTTTAATAAATGTAAGCGCGCCGCGTCCACCTGCCATGGCCGATTTCCAGCCCTAGTCCCAGTCCGCCAATGGACATATCACATGCATTCAATCAGTGTGCCGTTTATTAATTTAGTTTTTATTCTTTAGGTTAAAAAATTGGAAATAGACCAAGTTTTGAATAAAACTTTCCTTTCTAAAATTATGTCGTTGCTCTCCTATTTACACATAAGGAAAGCTTTGTGATGGTTGAAATTAACGATTTCGGCATTTCAGTGCATTTATACATTTTGAGGTCCCAGGAACCAAAAAACATGGTCTTTACTAAATATCTGTCTCACTCTGTCTGTATGTCAATACTTTGGGATAGGAAAACTCGAAGTTTAAACCAAAACCTAAATTTAATCCTAGGACAATTATTAACGAAGGAACGACTGCAGTACGTGTCATAATTGATAATTAGAAAGCTCATTCGTACCGGTTCTACATTTATTTATTGACTCCCTCGGAGCTGAGGAGGGATACTCTAGATGTGGTAAACTAACTTATATTTATGATTTCAGATTGAACAGGTTCAGAATAATTTAAATTTTCGGCACTTACCAATCCAACACACTAGATCACGAGGTAGCCACCGTAAGTACTACTGTCCCGGCGATTGAGTACATAGGTCCTGGCGTCAGGCACGTCAGACTTAAATAAGCCATTTCTGTGCTTGTTCTTGCACATGGAGCCGTCACAGACAAACTCACGGATGTCCTCCTCTTAGAGCCTTCCGCTACCATACTTGGTTAAATCGAGCTAACACCGGTTGCAATGTCAACGATAAGCAGATCTCAGCTTGTCCATTGGCACTTGTAGTCGGTGTGGGATAACTTCGAGGATAGAAAGAAAGAAAGCAACATGCCCTGCTATACTATAACATCCAGCTACCACTAGATCTACTACTTATCAAGTACTACCACTCCTTAATTGGAAGAAGACGAACTCGCGGCACTCACTGCTCTACCAAGCAGTAACACAATACAATTACACAAATAAACACACCAACATTAGCAATGCACCATCAAAAACAATTCAGGGTTGTAAACGTGACATTGTACACTGGCTGGAGGGTGAATTGTGTAATTTGAACTAACCTCATACTATATCATGACTCCATACTGGGTATTGACTATCGTATTGTATTTTAATGTATGATTGTAATAACAATGAACGTAGTCTGCTTTGAACAGGTACATTTTTAAATATTTAATATATTGCATACTGATGTGCCACCCTCACGCGCTCCGCCTTGAGGGGAAACAGTTTTTGGCAAAATACTCTTGCAAAACGATGTCAAAATACGCGAAGCATCTATCTATATTTCTATCTAGGCTATCTATTTATACTTACACTATTAGACATTACACACCAAAAACCTATCTTTCCTATCAGTAGCATCCTTATTCACATACTTGTCTAATTAGCCTACCACAATTTCAACACAATCGCTTCTAACAAACTTTCCTAGAAACCGAACAAATTACTGCAACCATGCATTCACTCGCAACGAATACCTCTAGGCTTTGGAATTCCGTGCCAGAAGAAGCGACGACAGACATTTAATGATAATAATAATAATTGTTGTATTTATAAATAAAAAAAACATTACAAATTACATTACAAAAATCGGTGCCAAAAAGGTAAAGTAAAGTAAAGTAAAATTTATTTATCGAGGAATACATTCTACATACCGCACAATTTACTGTACCGTTAGCAGCCTACTTGAAATATATATTATTTTTTACTAGTTCATCCCACTAACATTAGTTTTTAATTTAGACAGCCTGCCATCAGTTTCTGGGGAGTGAAGTGTGAGACTGAATGAATGAGCAGGGATGGATCTTTGGGGGGGGGGGGGGGTGGAGAGAAATAGCTTTATACTAGAAATAATGGACTTTTGAAGGAAATTAAAAAAAAAATTATTACTCAAGTAAAAGAATCGCGAAATTTTTCATTCAGGCCACCGCCCGCCCCCCCCCCCCCCCCCCGAAAACTTTTTCTGAAACCGTCCCTGTGAATGATTGCCTGTACCATCTATTTTTCTGTATCTCTCTTTTGCTGTTTGTTTAAGGGATAAAATGTTTTGATTTTCATATTAAAAATAATTTGTATACCAAAATAGATTAGCTACTAAAGTAGTCCTTCGAGGCTAAAGCTCCCACAATTTCAAGACGTTTTTCATTTTTTCATTTTATTTCATTTCATTCATGTCAGGACATGTAGAGTAGTGAAACGGACTCTGACTTTGACACGAAAGGTTGTTGGTTCGTGTCCTGTACTAGCTACATTTTCTGGCCATGCTTCAGAGGGCATGTAAAGCAGGCAGTCCCGGGCTTTCCTAGTTGCGTGTAAGAGAGGGCTTTATAGCCCAAAATCCGCTAGGTTGGCCTTGTAATAGAACAAAAAGTCATTATTTATTTATTTATTTATTTATTATTCATTTCATTTCATAAAACAGTTTGCCAATGGCTAGAAATCCATGCAGAAACAATACCAAGCAACCAATGGGGTCGTTGGCAGGACAAGGGACAGACTACAAAGTAGGCCCATCAATAATAATAATACGTAGGTATAATAAGACTGCACCACCGATATTTTTCGGTCTGGTTGAAATTTTGAGTTTTGGAAACTTGTGTTGGTTCCTAAAATAAAAACAGAAAAACTTGTGGAAAACGTTTAAATTTGGCGGCATAATTTGAAGTGAATATTCAAAAAATCTAACAATCAAACTGGAATTTGCACAACAAGTGCTTCATATTTCGACTTTATAACGTAAACTTCCCTCTTCATGCCTAAAAACCTGTAAGAAAAAAAATGATTGTCTGTTGGTACCCCTACTTTGTTTCTAGCTAAGCATAAAATAATGTGCCGGAAAAACCCTTCCCAAACACCCCCCCCCCCTCCTCCCCCCGGGGGAATGGATGTTTTCTGAAAGAAACCAGGTGGTAAAATCTTCCTCTTCTTAAGATATTGAATCATTGGCGTAAATAGGAGGATCCTGGGGGGGGGGAGGCTAAGCCCCCCAGGTCCACCCGTAGCCCCCCCCCCAGGATTTCTGGTGACAAAGACGTTATGGAGGCTAAAGGCATAGTATCCACAATAATGAAAGGGAAATTAATTCTTAGTTTGCTTATTTTACATGAAAAAAATCAACATATTGACCAAGTATTTTCACAAAAAATACGATATATTACTCAAAATGCTTAAAACCCCAATACTTCTGACCTATTTTTTCAAATTTTTTCTTCGGGGGAGACCCCCGGGCCCCCCTCAGTGGTAATTTTATTCGTCTGTAAAATCCCAACTATTCTGTTTGCAAAATGCGTAAAACCTCCCTAATTTAGGCCTATTTATCAGTGTTTTTTTTCTCCGGGCCCCCTGAATGGTAGGTTTATTCGTCGTCATAATATCTCAATTGTACTGCTTACATACATTGGCGTAAATGGGGAGGTCCTGTGCTAAGCCTCCCCCTCAAAAGCACCCGTACCCCCCCCCCCCCCAGGATTTCTGGTGACAAAGACGTTATAGAGGCGATAGGACAATACAATCCAATACAATCCACAATAACGAAAGGGAAATTAATTCTTGGTATAATATAACTGCAAAGGCTTTCACGGCCGGAGTCGAATGAGGAACCAGTAGAATCCGGGCTGATGGGCCGTGGTCGAAGTGAAAGAGAACTTCCAAACGTTTCGTCAACATCTGCGGTCGACATCTTCAGTGGAACTGCGTAGACTTCTAAGATTGTATCTCGGAGGCTCAGCAGCGACTGTGTCTCACGGCCCATCAGCCCGGATTCTACTGGTTCCTAATTCTTAGTATACTTATTTCACATGAAAGACATCATGAAAATAATGAACATATTGACCAAGTACTTTCACAAAAATATATTACTCAAAATGCTTAAAACACCAATATTTCAGACCTATCTTTTTCAAATTTTTTCTTTGAGGGAGACCTCCGAGCCCCCTGCAGTGATGATTTTATTCAAAATCTCAACTATACTGCTTGTAAAATTTGTAAAACCTCCCTAATTTGGGCCTATTCATCATTTTTTTTCTCCGGGGGAGACCCCCGGGCTCCCCTTTCTCCAGGGTAGCATATTCGTAAAACCTCATTAATTTGGGCCCACATCTCCATTTTTTTCTCCGGGGGATCAAAGTCTTGGGGTCCTAAAGCCCCCTAGAAATTTTGGGAATTTACGCCAATATGTTGAATTATTATGAGAAGACCTAATTTCCCACTGTATTACATCAGTTGTAACACTTGTTTGTTTTCAAGATACGTATACATTTGTTCTTCAGGGTCAAAAGGGACAGTTTTAATATTGGGGCTTCAATTTTCAACCTTTCTCTAAAATCTCTATCGTTTTATGAGTGAACGATTTGATTTTAAATCATAAATAAATAATTATTGGCTTTTCGTTTTATTACTTAGCCAACCTAGCGGGGTATAAAGCCCTCTATTACATATAACTAAGAAGACCCGGGACCGCCTACTTTACATGCCCTCCAAAGGATGGCCAGAAAATGTAACTATGGTGTAGGACTCGAACCAACAACTTTTCGGGTGAAAGTCCGAGCTGCTCTGCATGTCCTGGCTTATGTATTTATTTGCCACTACTTTACATGCCCATGACCGTGGCAGTATTTTGATGTTTACCTTATGCGGAGTATTAACAGTGACAGCAGATATTTTTAGCACATTACAGTTGGCCACATACCACATACTACTGAGATGAGAAAAGGCCGGGAGAAGATAGCGTTATGGGAGATAGACACTTCCGGCCCTGCAGATAACTCAAACTGGTGGTTTCCAAAGTCTTGCAAGACCGATTAATTGCACCCCAATAGTAAATAGCCTATTATTACTAGTATTAATGTTTTCAATGGCTTTTTCCCTTACTCTTCTTATAAAATAACTGCATTAGGTTCGTAATGAATGTCAAGTCGTACAGAGACCACATATCTCCACTCCTGAACGCTCTGGCCTGGCTGAATCTCCAACTTTGGCGTCAACTTCAACAGGCATGCCTGTTCTTCAAAGTGCTGCATACCCAATCCCCTACCTACCTATTCTCGTCCCTTACACTACTCTCCTCGCGAGCCTGTAATACTCGTGGGGACCACTTCCTTCTAACCCATTTCTCTCATTCATTGTTAAAAAACAACTTAGTACAGTTTTACGTAATAAATTAAAAAACACACAACCGGTTTGGTTTTTTATTTTATTACGTAAAACTGAACTAAGTTATTTTTTAACAATGAGTGACAGCAAGTTTTACAAAGTTTCTAAGGAGACTATTATGTTCATTTCTCTAATTCCCAAATCTTCCACTCTTCATTTCTCATCTCTTCCTCTACACTATGGAACTCGATATCCATAGAAATTCGTGCCTTTCCTTCTCTCAGCGTATTTAAAAACAAATATTACAAGTTTCTCCTTAGTCAGTAAACCACTGTCACCGGTTGAACAAGGCGAAGTTGCGTGTGAATGTGTGAGAAAATGTGCGTGTGAACGAAGATGGCAGCGAATGTGAATTAGTGTGACTGTTATCTTGAATGGAAGGTATGACTGATATTCTGTATGAATGCAGTTTTTAAATTATATCTCAATTGAACTATAGTTGATATGTACAGTTAGGTGTAAGATAGGCCCTAATCTCGCAGTATCTACATATATTTGTATTTTTTCAATACAGACTTTGTTGTTATTATTAAACTCACTCCCAACCTCTCAATACTACCCTAACTAAGGACTTCGATGGCATGTGAGTAGCTTGTTCGTACTTGTGCGAGTCTCTACGCATCATGCGATCGGTGACCAGTCGGAACGCAACACAGGTATTACTTACACAGGCAACGGAAGGGGTTATTCAGATACATTTATTATTTATTGAATTGTTCATATGCGAATAATCGTGTTAAAAAAAAATTATTCTATACTATTGTAAATTCTTTTGTCTTCCTGACGGGTTTGTCTATGGGACCAGGTGGGTTATGGACCCAGGGCCCCTACAAAAGGGAGGCCTCCACAAATATAGTAACAAAGTACAAAATTACAATAGACTAAAAAAATCAAATCAAATAAATTTGCAGAAATATTTTGCGGGACTTTGGGACTCTATTTTATGATTGATATTATATTCGTCTAAGCCAAAAGGGTACATAAAACGGCTCCCCCCGTGAAAGGGCTCCCAGTCCAAGCCCGTAGCCAGGATTTTTTTTCGGGGGTGGCTGCGGCAACTGTGATCCTATCCAGTGTAAAAAAATTTCTTGAATTCAATTGTATCTAGTGTATTCTTTTGAGGTTATGGTGTTACTGAGTATATATGATAGCACACCAAACGTCAATTTCTAGGCGGACTTAGTTTTGGTGCGAACACTGACACACACTATTTTGCGGAAGTGCAGACTAAATCCTAATGTTACCATTACGACGGTTTAGATTGAATAGAAATAATATTGCATTTCAACCCAAATGGGGGGTTCGGGGGTCTCCCCCGGGGGGAAAATTTGAAAATATTAGTGCAAAAAAATGGGGTTTTACGCATTTTAACAGCAGCAAAAGATAGATTTTACAAAGCTTACAACGGAATACTTACTCATAGAAATAATATTGCATTTATAAACCAGAGGGGGGCCTCCCCCGGGGAAAAAAATCCACATATAAGTGCAAAACAGTGGGGTTTTACAGCAGCAAAGCTTACAAAGGCATGCATATTCATATATCTGCAAACAGGGGGGCCCGAGGGTCCCCCCCCCGGCGGAAATGTTTATCAAAAGTGTTCATTTCGGGGGGGGGGCTGCAGCCCAATAAGCCCCCCCCCCCCTTGCCTACGGCCTTGGCTCCCACACAACTTCAAACTTCACACAAGGCTAAACCCGGTACTGAATATATACGATATGAAAGCAAAAAGGTTTAATCTTCACAATGTACAAATAAACAGCGGATGTATCATCATTATGAGTAGTTTTAGTGATGACTTGCCTCATAGTCACGCAACACCTTTTCTATTACACCTACTCTTTTAATGACTACAACAAATATCACTTATGTCTCCGCATTGCCCCGCCCCCTTACCCTATTCGTTTCATCGTACTGTTGGGTTACCTTGCAGTAGCTTGGTATAGTGTGTGCGGTGCTGTTGTAAACGTTTCCAAAGTAATTATGTGCCTACTGTATCCCAGTCTATATCTGATATATTACATCTTCGTCTTTATAATGACTGGCCAAAGGGGAAGTGATAGGAGAAGTGAAGAGTGCAGGTCAGGGGAATATCGGGTTGCAAAAAGTCACAAAGAAAATAATTTTTGAGTTAGCTATGCTAATCTATGGCTTGGAGTTGGCATATAGTTCTGCTTTTTAGCTTAGAAATGAAATGAAATGACAAACGTCTTTATATTAGGCTAGCTCTAGCCCCGAAGGGCTACTCTACGAGCTAACCTATTTTAGTTCATAAATTATTTTTTAAATTATGAACATAAATAAATAAATAAATAAATAAGGACTTTTTTGTTCTATTACTAAGCCAACCTAGCGGAGTTAGGGCTATAAAGCCCTCTCTTACACTAAACTAGGAAGGCCCGGGACCGCCTGCTTTACATGCCCTCCGAAGCATGGCCAGAAAATGTAGGGAGTGTAGGACTCGAACCAACAACCTTTCGGGTGAAAGTCAGAGTCCGTACCACTACTCTACATGTCCTGACCTGAACATAAAGTTTTTCCTGAAAAAAAGCTGGCTAAAAGACTGGCTAAAAACAAGACTGGCCTCTTTCTATAAGAAGAGACTCAATAACACTAATAATGTATAGGTACAGTAAGTTTCTAAGTTGAATTTCCATATGCCACGAATTTGGTTTTTTTTTTCTATAAGCCCGTTATTACCCTGCACTCTTCAAGTGGCCTCAGAATTTTTGGCGCGCTCGTACTCATATATCGCATCTATATAATCCTATAAATTCTATAAAATATCCTATAAATATAGAGTATAGCCTAAATATATAGTATAGCCTTACTTACTGGTATTTATCACTTGTTTCACACCGCTGGTGAGGGCCTAACTTTCATTTTACATTTCAATATTATTGTAGGCTTAAACGGTCCCACCACTTTTAAAAATGTTTTTGAGAGGAATACTGGAGGCGCTGCTATGCATTGGGCCATAGGAGTGCTTCCAATAACCCTCACACAAACATTCCTGAGTGTTTTGGGACGGGCCCAATGATTATATCATAGCTTTGCATAGTACAAACTCACATAAATACGAAATTAGAGGATATAGAAAAACTGGGCTTGGCGGGATTCGAACCCATGATCTACGCCTAACCACTGGACCACAAGCCCCGACAAGGACAGTTGATGTGTATTCTCTACTTATATGTTCGTATTGATATGATTCGTTATGTTAGACAGGTTAGCACAACTACACAACTATCTAACCGAACAAGTACTCTAATATAATACGTAAAACAAACACTCATATAGTTTGAACATAGTTTGAAAATTAAGATGTTATAAATGTGCAAACTTGCACTATTTTAATATTGTCAATAAGAGTATATAATTAGAGGAATTAGAAGGACTGCACTTATCGGGGCTTGTGGTCCAGCGGTTAAGGCGACGCCCCGGTTGGATGTAGATCATGGGTTCGAATCCCACCAAGTCAGTTTTTCTATAATAACCTCTAATTTCTGCTATTTTAATACGGTATGTATTAAACTGAAAGTATAAAATAATAATTCATGTGGCATTCCGCCATTTTTTCAATCTAGATTTTAGAACAGTGCATTTTAATGGAACCGGAAACCAAAACCGGATGTTGAACCATCGCGCGCAAATCTTGCAACTTTTCACGAGTTCACCAATCAAAAATCAAAATTATTCTTGTTGATTTGCAACAAAAGTGACGCAACGGTAGGAAAACAGAGTTCTATACAAAATGTTGGAGACTCTATTCAAAATATGTATAAGAGTGCCACAAGTAATAGTCAGCCGAACAACTTTGTACTTGAGCAATTCTTCTATCCACGGACTTCGCTACATTGTTGACCACGAGACTTTTATTTTGGAGAAGTAAGTTCATTAGGTACTTTTAAAGATAAAGTAGGCCTGCACCAACCTCCTAATAAAGGTGTGTCGGGAAAACTCAGTCTCGCTGATTTGGGTCCCGGCGCACTCGAACTTTGATGGGAATGAAAGAGCCGACGAGCTGGCTCGAAAAGGTGCAGAAACGCCATTCATTGGTGCAGAACCTAAGTACGGGATGGCTTACTGCCAGGCCCGTACTTCTGTACAAAAATGGGTGCAGAGAAAAACTGTAGAGGAATGGAAGAAAGTCCCGGAAAGCAGATTTGCTAAGAAGGTTATTCCGGGTCCTAGTAAAAAGCTCACCGAGCAGCTTCTCTCTTTAAGTAGAGAGCAAGCTAGAAGGGTGGTTGGCACGCTTACGGACCACGGCCACTTCAACAAACACATGCATAGGGTTGGCGTGAAAAACGACAGTAGATGCAGACTGTGTGATGTTGAAGAAGAAACAGCTGAACACATTCTCTTTGAATGTGAAGCGCTGGGACAAACTCGATACCAAGCTCTTGGCCACCCTAGGTCTGAAGAGGAAACCATCCGATCTAATCCCATCACAAAAACACTAGGATTTATCAAAAAGACTGGTGTTATAAGATGGGCGTAGACGGCAAACGTGGAAGCAAAAGACCTTCTAGGTCGACGCTTATAGGAACTCAAACGAGTAGGCCCCACGAAGAAAAAAAAAAAAAAAAAAAAGTTCATTAGGTACTTTTAAAGATAAAGTAGGCCTATATAAAAAATACAGTATGTTTAAAAAAAATCAATTACCTTATAAAGTTATTAGTGAAATTTCTTATGAAAGGGATTTGAAGTCTGATCCGCTACCTTCCTGTGGCTCTATCTTGATTGTCGGGAGGCAACTCAGTTTTATTAGGTTGTCCGCTGATGGGTGTCTCTATAGTCTCGCTTGTCTCATGGTATCGGAGAAGTGTGAAACGTTTTCCAGTTTTTTTTTTTTATTAGGTACGGTGAAACTGCATGTACTCGTACACTGAAATCTTTGGAATGTTTATGTTGAAGTACCTATACGATTTGAATCTAAATTTAGGTAGCCTAATACACTTTTGAATTTTTCTCGGACACATATTTTATAATATAATAATATATCTAGAAGTATATATGTATAAGAATATGTAGAAACAATATTCGAGTGTGAAATATGGGAGTCTAAAAGAAACAGACTGAAAGTGTAGTCTTACGGATATATATTGTACTATAGGTACAGCGTATACATACATACATACATACATACATATATACAGAATACTATTTATATACACACATAGAAGTAGGCTCTTGGGGGGGGGGTCCATCTGACAACCCCAATATATTAAAAAACCTTTAAACTGCAAACACTTAGGGGGGGGGGGGGTTCCTTATGTCTACGGCCTGTTCCAATGCAACGAATTGATCGATGGGATTGCATATTCTGGAACAAACAGACTCATACATTGTAACAGTAGTAACAATGACAGGGCACGCAATGTATTAGAGCGTGAATTTTCCATAATTTCTTCAAAAAATAATTTTTTGCAGAGAACCAATTATTTTTTTGGAAAAGCAACCGAGTTGGTTTTCATCATCATCATTTCATTCAGAAATCACCGTTAGAAAGGTTCAGGAGAAAAATTACTTTTTAGTCATTTCTCATGAAAATTTAGTTATTTTTTTTTTTTACCCCCAGAAGCAAACTATAAAGGGACAAGTGACCCAAGGCCGTAGCCAAGGGAGGGTTCATGGCGGTTAACCCCCCCCCCCCCCCCCCCGAAATGAAATGGCTTGATACTATATAGAATCGGATTTTGATAGGAAAAATAAAAACCACTATGTAATACCCAATGAAATTTCTAAACCCCCCCCCCCCCCGAAAAAAATCCTGGCTACGGCCTTGAAGCGACCCACTGCATTTTGTTAAAATTAATAACGACTACAATATACTGTATGTGAATTTAAAAGAAATCGCTGAAGCCGTTTTTGAGACGTTTTTTTTTAGACATCTTTTTGTTTTTAAAGTTTTTTGATGATTAAAAACCCCCCAAATTGAGTTAGCCTAAAATTAAAAAAATTACCCCGAAGTATGATGTTTTTGAACCTATATGCCAAATTTCATCCAAATGCACTGAGTAGTTTGGCCGCAAATCGGTGAACAGACAGACAGAGCGATAGACAGACATTTCGTAAAAAACACTTTTTTCGGTTCCTGGGACCTCAAAAAGTGTAAATCCGTTGAAATCACGGTATCGAAAATTTCGACCATCACAAACTAAAAATTGGAAAGCAAAAATCCAGCACAAGTTGTGGAAAAGTCACTCACTCCATCACTTCATTTGGATCTGAGGTGTCATTTGGGGTCCCAGAGGGGGCTCAATTGCCCACCTGCAATCGGAAAACAACACGTCATTGACCTGAATTAACTAGGAAATCGTTTCAACCGTGTTTAAAAATACACCGAATTGCCATCTAGCCCCCCCCCCCCTGGCTTAAAATATTGAACTGAAGCCTCTGCTTTGAATCCACCCAAGATAACTGTTAATAAATATTATTTTTACTGCATTCCACTATAGGCCTACTGCAGTACGACTATAATAATAATAATAATAATAATCTTATCATGAAATGCTTGTCCTGCTATCATTTTGCAAAAAATCCAGAACCCTTTGAAACAGAGACTATCGAGACTGAGACCTTAGTATCTAGTTCGGATATAATAGAAGAGATATGGTTCATTTCAGGTTGATATGCTGTTTCAGTCAACATTTCAGGCATAACAACACTAACAATAAATAAAGTGGGGTTTCCATCGACCTCGTTTTTGAACGTGAGCGAGATATTGAAGTGGTAGCAGACATTTTTAGACTGTCTTTAATGTCTGCTACCACGTCAATTTCTCCCTCACGTTCAAAAACGAGGTCAGTGGAAACCCCGCCTAACTGATTTTTGTACTTCATTCCACTATACTGCAGAACACTACAATGTCATCATCAAGAAACGCTAGTCCAACTATCTTGCAAAAAATCCAGAACCCTTCGGAACCGAGACTATCGACACTGAGACCTAGTCTCTAATAATAATAATAATAATAATAATAAACGTCTTATATTTACGGGGCGAGACTTAAGACTAGAAAGTCTTTTTCTGCCTAACCCACATCCAAAAACAATAAAATTTACAAAATACATACGCTTAACGTAAACAATCTTATTCTAACAATGCATAAAAAGAACTTATTCTAAATTTAGTTCGGATATATAATAGAAGAGATATGGTTCATTTCAGGTTGATATGGCTGATAATGTTCTCATTAAGCATTTTCGGAACATTCCTGATGTTTCAGTCAACATTTCAGACATAACAACAATAACAATAAATAAGGCGGGGTTTCCATTGACCTCGTTTTTGAACGTGAGCGAGATATCGAAGTAGTAGCAGACATTTTTAGACTGTCTCTAATGTCTGCTATCACGTCAATATCTCGCTCACGTTTAAAATCGAGGTCAATGGAAACCCCACCTAACTGATTTTTGTACTTCATTCCACTATACTGCAGAACACTACAATGTCATAATCAAGAAACGCTAGGCCAACTAATTTGCAAAAAATCCAGAACCATTCGGAACCGAGACTTTCGTGACTGAGACCTAGTCTCTAAATTTAGTTCGGATATAATAGAAGAGATATGGTTCATTCCAGGTTGATATGGCTGATAATGTGCTCATTAAGCATGTTCGGAACATTCCTGCTGTTTCAGTCAACATTTCAGACATATAATAACAATAACAATAAATGAGGCGGGGTTTCCATTGACCTCGTTTTTGAACGTGAGCGAGATATCGAAGTAGTAGCAGACATTTTTAGACTGTCTCTAATGTCTGCTACCACGTCAATATCTCGCTCACGTTTAAAATCGAGGTCAATGAAAACCCCGCCTAACTGATTTTTGTACTTCATTCCACTATACTGCAGAACACTACAATGTCATCATCAAGAAACGCTAGTCCAACTATTTTGCAAAAAATCGAGAACCCTTCGGAACTGAGACTATATCGACACTGAGACCTGTCTCTAAATTTAGTTCGGATATAATAGAAGAGATATGGTTCATTTCAGGTTGATATGGCTCATAATGTGCTCATTAAGCATGTTCGGAACATTCCTGCTGTTTCAGTCAACACTGCAGACTTACTGGGAGAACCCCATCAGCATAGCCACGGAGACCACATATTTGGACTGGAAGACACCCTTCCCGGCTATATATATTTGCGAACATAAAGAATATGGTAAAATAGACGCGTTCGCAAGAATGTAAGTGCTTATGATGGTTTAAAAAGAACTCAGCTCATAGTCTTGGTAGCGCTAGTTGACAACCCCCCTCAAAGCTATTGGAAGGAAAAGAAACAAATTGGGAATCAGGACATGGTATAGGCTAGAGTGATTTAACAGAAAAGTACCTGTAACGACCTTTAAAAAACAAGGAAGTTAGTAATTTAATTTTTAGCGGTAAAGTACATTATGAATTAAGCAATCCCTAATCCCGTCATAAGCATTTTTATAATAAATATACAGCATATACGGTACATAAAGTATCATATATATATGTATATATTATATGCAACTTAAATAAAGTAGTAAAATATGTGAGAAGTCTAGTGGTACTCTAAAAAACAACGATTCGCTACCTACAAGTATATATAATTATATTTTACATAAAATGTAGACTTGTTCGGACCGAATACCTGGTTGAGTGGTAGAGTCACTAACGCCAATTATTGGCCACAGTTCTTGAACTACTTCCTTTAGATTACCACACCAATCGTTTTTAGTATAAATCAAATTCAAAAATTATTTATTGTGGCAATCTGTCACTGTGTGAGAAAAAGGATGCATTCGTTCATGCACGAGAAAAGTGACACATTTCTAAATATTGACTTTTGAGATAATTCAAATTTTAGTTCTGACCATTTTTTAGTTTTTACTTGTAGTACTATCGAGGCACTTAATACTTTTGAGATGTGACAGTTTACTTGAAAGAGAAGTGTAATTACCACGTCAACGCCTGGAGCACATTCCGCATTATGTCAGGATTGCCAAACCCGAAGTAGTCAAACTTGACAATGGATCAGTGACAAAACGCAATCTTATGGAAACAAATTAAACTTTTTTCCTCGACATTTTTGTATAAATAACTCAATTTTGCAATTTTTTGAAATGTGTCACTTTTCTCCTGCATGAGCGAATGTATATGTACGTGCATCAACAAAATACTCAGAAAAATATCTCCTGCTTGTTCTGATATCTCTTGCAGCTCTATACTATTGACATTTCTTGAGATATTTGATAATAATGCACTTATAAGGTTTTTCTCGCTCCGATTGTCACTTAAACAATATTAATTCAAAAAATGTTCAGGTTATATGCAGACGAGTACGAAAATAAATATGCGCAACTGTTTAATGACTACCTGTTTTACGATGGTACCTGTGCGTATTGCTACACGTTCTGCGTTCGTCGAAACCAAACGTGCGACGTGTCCCACGTTGACGCGAATTTACAACGGGTAAGCAAACATGACAGTCCCAGGCCAAAATCGGTCAAGGAGCCCCTGGTTTGTTGCAGGTTCTCTAGTTTAAGGTATTAAATAAAAACTAGTAAATTTTTCTGGATTTAATATAGGAAAATTTAGAGATAACACTCTCAATATCGACTTCTTTAAGCAAATCATTCAACAAAGTCAGATGATTTAGACGTTCTTGGCCCATCGCATCGTGCTCGTGAACATATTTCGGAAAAACGTTCCTATCAAAATTAATATTAAAATTTTCATTATTATTATGGTCAGACAGGCGTCGGAGCGGGGCCCCAAGCATTTGCTACTCTTGCCAGGTACGTGGCTATTCTGGAACTGAAACATGCTCGAAAACACACCATTCTTGTATATTCTCTACTTACGAGGGGTGACTGAAAAGTTCATAGCGTGGGATATTTCTGATGGGCCAGTGAAAATACCAGTCGTTTGAGTTGCACCATTTTGTCTAGATGTCACCCTGAACACAAAATTGAGTACAGGGCCGTTATTAAATTCTTCACTAAGTGTGGGAAAAGTGCGAAGGAGATCAGAAGTTTGATGCTTTCTGTGTACGGTGAAACTTGCCCTAGTTACTCAACAACAACAACACAATGGCGCCGCTATTTTTTGTTGGGGAGGGAGAGCCTTCAAAATGACCCACGCTGTGGTCGGCCGTCAACTGCAGTTACGGCCGAAAATGTTGAGCTTGTGGAAAAACTAGTCCTAGAAGAGAGAAGATTGAGTGTCTAGCAGCTAGCTGAAACCGTGGGCGTTAGTAAAGAGCGAATTGGAGAGATCCTACACGAATATCTGGATATGTCCAAGGTATCGGCGTGTTGGGTCCCCCGAAATCGTTCCGCCTTTGACATGAGGCGGCGAATGGACACTTCCCAAGCATTTTCGGATATCCTAGCAGTTGAGGGTGAAAATGTCTGGGGTTGGATAGTTACGGTATGATCTCGAAAGGGCCCAGAAGAGTGCCCTCAAGGTCACATGGCCACGGTTTTCTGGGACGCAGAAGGTGTAATACTGGTTGACTTTCTTCCCAAAGGAACTACGATGAACAGATAGTACCTATTACGCTGGAAAATCAAACCAAAGAATAAGGTTTTGGTTCTTTAATAATATTTCTGTCTTCTTTATAATTATTTTTATCAATTCTTTTGCAGTTCTACTATAAGTGTGATAAATTGATAACTAATTGTAAATGGAACAACGAGTCGTTCAACTGTTGCGACTATTTTCTACCAATTTACACAGAACAGGGATATTGCTATGCGGTCAACTCAATGCACAGTTCACAGTAAGTTGTATTAAAAGTCTGATTGACCTACTAATAACATTTACCGTTCAGCAGCCTGATCGAGGCGATTATAATACCGGTATATTCATTTAATCCCCTGGTATTAAAAATGTAAACAAGATAATTTTATAATGGAAAGTGCTATTGAAAATTTGTTTGTTTACAGTTATAATCCTAGGGTATTTATTTAACCCCGGTATTATAATCGCCTCGATCAGGCTTCTGTTCTGTTGTTTATTCTTCTGTTATGGAATTATTGTATCGTATATGCATTGCATACATATTATTATATACCAGTACCTAGCCTACTACCCGAACACGACAGCTAGGATGGCACTTGAAACACATCGTTTATTCGAAAACTTGCATAAGTGGAACACCGAATTTATTCGATTTTTATAAGTGTTCCAAGGACCAAATGCCAGCCGATCGTGGTCGGGTAGTCGGGTATTTTTTTTTTTTTTTTTTTTTTGAAACGTTCGGGACCGGGAATTTTTTTTGGAATATGTTCAGGGGTGTCCCCTGAATGTAAATCAAAGTTGGCGTCATGGGGGTTGGGGAGCTTCAGCCGCCATCTAAAAAACACGTTTTATTGAATATCTCGCGAACCGCGCATCGTATGATAAAATTAGAAGAGCTTATTTTTATAGATAATAATATTTGCCATCGTTTTTATTTGAAATTTTTTCTGTAAAATGCATAGTTTTTTATTTGTAGCACTTCAAACGTTTTACAATATGGTTTTGCTAAATATTTAGTTAATGGTCAATGATAAATTAAAAATAGGTGGTAACTCATTTGTAGAGCATAAAATTTCCTATAAATTCAATTGGAAACTTTTTTCCGTAGCATGTACAGTTTAGGAGCTGCAGCTTGTAAAACTTGCACCTCGAACATTATTTTGCGATCACTTGGCATGTACAGCGTTATAGCTCATAAACTATAAATGCTACGGGAAAAAGTTTCCAATGAAATTTACAGGAAATTTTATGCTCTACAAACGCGTTACCACCATTTTTAACTTGTCATTGACCATTAACTAAATATTTAGCAAAGCCATATTGTAAAACGTTTGAAGCGCTACAAATAAAAAACTATGCATTTTACAGAAAAACGTTTCAAATAAAAAAGTTGGAAAATATTACTATCTATAAAAATAAGCTCTACTGTTTTATCGTACGATGCGCGGTTCGCGAGATATTCAATAAAACGTGTTTTTCAAGATGGCGCCTGAAGCTCTCCACCCCCCATGACGCCAACTTGGATTTACATTCAGGGGACACCCCTGAACATATTAAAAAAAAAAAAAAAATACCCGGTCCCGAACATTGTTTTGCGAACCTAATTTTTTTGCTGCGGCGCTTGGACTATAGTAGGTAGTTCGATTATATGAAAGAAATTGATTTTCAACGTTGTTGTTGTTTTTTTTTTGGTGAGTGACTTTTATTTTTATAAAATTTAAACAATATGGTACCGTTTAGTAGGCCAGGAGCTAGCTGACTTTGAAATTAATGACTTTTAGGTACCAGAATGCGCCTAAATATGACCGTAAGCTCCACTTCTACTCTAACCTAAGTACAGGCCCCGGAACTATGACCCTTGAGCTAACCGCGTCCGCTAAGACACACATCAGATCTCCCGAGGAGACCCTACTCATTGACGGGGGCGAATCCAACGAGTGGTCCAAAGCTTCACACGTGCCTTGTAACCACCTTATCACATACAAGGTATACAGCAAACATTAAGGTAGGGCACCACAGTTAAGGCACCCTCTGGCCTCTTGTCCCGAAGAGATTCTACTTACAGTTCTTGTTGCCACCATCTCAGGGCGCCAATAAGCTTCAAATACACATTGACAGTTTGGTCCTTTGCCCATGCATGTGAATTGCGGTACATATATCTAGTAGCCAATGGCGGACCCACGGGGGAGTCCGGGGTCACGACCCCCCTCCCTAAATAAGTTAATTCATAAGACAGAACAGAGTCTACATCAGAAGATTTCTACTATCCGGCGTATCTAGGGGAAACCTGAGCATTTTCGTAGGGTCAGCTTCAGGCCAGCTTCTGAAATCGTCAAGAAGTCTTCAGCTATAATTGCTCCTGCGAGAATCGCCTATAGGCCTAATCCCGTGGCACCTGATGATTGTCAGCGGCCAAGTTCACAGACCAATAAACATTGTATATTTAGATTATGAAATACAGGCTTACGCAGGGACAGATCCACAGATCCAGAGCCCATTTGTGGAAGGGGGGGGGGGGTAGCGGCGAGTCAAAATTTGGAATAAACGTGTTCAGTATTGATTGAATTATGATGTAATTAATAATTGACTTTTTTTTTTTTTTTTTTTTTTTTAAATTGGGGTACAGGTGTTACCTGTGTGCACTTAAGCCTATTGGGCCTATTGTGCCCCCTACAACAAAGAATCTACATATCTACATCAGTTCCTCGAGGCCTATTTCCCTCAGGAGAGCCAGGACCTTGAGGGGATTTAGAAGTGGTAGGTCTTTTACATGTAATTGCAAGTTTCCCAAGCATGCTGCTCTTCTACGTGCGATTGCATCGCAGTGAAGGAGGATATGCTCGGGGTCCTCCGCTCCTTCGTTACAGAATCTGCATGCTCTAGACTCTCTGACACCTATGTTGGTCAGATGTCCATTCAAGTTGCAATGCCCAGAGAGGAATCCTGTGATCACACGCAGATGTCTCCTGTTCATATTTGAATAATTGACTTACAACAGACTGACTAAATTTCGGTCAGGCCGGTCAGCTACCCGGTCTCTAGAGCACAAGCCCCCTTGGCCCTGACTTTGACAGCGTGTTTTTTTATATAAACACATCAGGGTCACCTGTGAGACAAGCGAAGGCTATAAATAAAACGTATGAAGGTGTATATTTTACTATTATTTATTATTTAAAAGTTGTTTATAGTTCGGTAGGCCTATATTACAGTTCAACTAACCCATGACCGTGCCCAGGGGGGTGGTCCATAGGGTCCGGACCCCCCCCCCCCCCAAATTTTTGTATGTAAACCTGTATGGTTTGAAGAATTTATCCATTAATGCATTAATAAATTACGTAAAAAAATTGTTTGTTTGCACCCCCCCCCCCCCAAATCAAAACCTGGGCATGGCCCTTTGTTAACTAATACTAGCGTATGGTATACTTTCATTCCAGGCCACGGAAATCGTAAATGATCCAGATCTGGTGGCGGAGGTTCCTATCGAGGCGAGGGGTTGCTTGTTCCACTCAGAGCGCCAGAGTCAATTGTTCGGGGCGTACGCCTTCTCCACATGTATTGTAGAGTGTCACATGGAAGCAGCCATAAAGGAGTGTGGATGTATACCCTATATTTATTCAAAAATAGCGAAAATGCGTGGCTCTGGTAAGCCTACAGTTGTATTCATTTTCCTTTCCAGTATACACTATGCAATGGTATAACTATCAGTAAAGTAAGCTATACTTATATAGCTATGTAAGCTCACAGAACTGTTCTGTTAGTTAGTTGTGTAGTTGTGCTAACCTGGCTAGCAATATGAAACTTGTCAAAGAGCATATAAGTACATAATGTAAGATTTAGATGACGTTAGGCGTAGATCATGGGTTCGAATCCCGCTAAATCTATTTTTTTCTATATCCTCTAATTTTGGTTGCCATAGAAGCCGATTGGCATTTGTAATCGGTATGATGGGTGGATATATAAAGCAAGTTTACTAGCGGTCTTCTTCTTCTTAAGGTTACAATCTTAGCGATTGGTTGGCAGCAACTCCCTGCATATCGTCCTCCAGTTTACTCGGTCCTCGATCTTCCTCTTCAGTTCTTGATATGATATTGCTCCTGCGTCTTCTTTTACTTGATCCATGAATTCCTTCTTCTGCCGTCCTCTTCGGTTATTTCCCTCTACTGTGCCCTCGATAATAGTGTGTACCATATTTTCGTGCCTTAGCAAATGCCCCATCCATTTCGCTCTCCTGATTCGTATCTGGGCTACTAACTGTCTTTCTTCCCCGATAGCGTCTAGCACTCTTTCATTAGTCACATGGTCCCTCCAGCTGATCCGTAGCATCCTTCTGTACCACCACATTTCGAAAGCTTCGAGTTTCTTTAGTTCCTTATCTGCTATAGTACTAGCGGTCAGAACTACTTAATTATAATATATAGGCTATAATAATAATAATTTAATTCCCAAATAGTACTATACAATAACAGGTTAAGCAACGAAAGTAAGCGTGAGTCAGTAAAAAGGCCTTCAGAACATGTTTTTTTCATAAGTATTTCCAAATTGTTTAAGTGTCCGAGTTGAACTACACAGAATGCGACGTCCCGGGACTATGGTGTGTAAACCGCCAAAGGGAGTCCATATACCAAGTCAGGTCAATGAATTACAATGAAAAAGGGATTGAATGCAACTGTCTGCCGTCCTGTGAGGAAACCGAGTACGCCATACCCTTAAATGACGTCCAGTAAGTGTAAATACTTTGTTCCCAAGACAACCACGGCGAAATATAATTAGAAAGGCGTGACCGGAATCAGATGAGGAAGCAGTACAATCCGGGCTGAGTGGTGTCGGGAATATCGAGTTAGTTAATTTGAATTTCGCGGGTTTTTTGAATTTGTATGTTTTTTTTTTTTTTTTTAATTTTAACACAGAATTTAGCCTAATTTTCAAAGTTTAATGTAGGGCCTACAGAACAAAATATAGGCCTACAACTCTATTATTGTTCGAATTGATCATTATTTTAGCCCGGCACATTACATGATTCCAAAAACAGAATAGTGTTATTTACTATCATTATCAATTGTACTGAAACGCAAAACCAAAAACTCGCGAAATTTATATTGACTAACTTACTATTCCCGACAGTGGCTCGCAAGCCTCGCATCGCATATATTATTTGCAAGATGACTGTTGTTCGCGTAAAACTTGCGCATTATGCCTTAGTCAAAATGTCTTGATTTTTCTACTGCGACGTATCGTTCAACTCATGGTTTTACCCCAATATAATTAAACCCAGTCGCTGGTCAATAACTTTGATGTGGTTGATGAAGGAGTAGAATCCGCGGTCGATTAGAAGGCATATTTAATTTTCCAGACGTTTTGCCAACATCTCTGTTCAACATCTTCAGTTACACGTTTAAATTTAACAGGCTGTGATATCCACTTTTTATTTTTATGCCAACGACCTTACCAAGTTGAATCCACGAGAACAGAGCGTGTTTCAAACTGCCACGGACTTGGTCGTGTGCACAGCGTTGGCGGGGGAACATTGTGGGACATGATAACGCGCTGAGACTATACCAGTCAGTCTATGTGTGTGGCCTGGTCACCTCCGAATTAATTGTGTGACTATTATAATGTTCCCCAAGTGATTCGGAATCCACTATAATCATGCGCAGGAAGTCCACCCTGGCAGCCAACTCCCCTTCTCCCCGAGGTGAAAGAGTTTGCCCTTTGGGTGCCTCAAGTTAATAAACAGACTCACTCCCCCCGCCAGGCTGACAGGGTTGCTTAAAGCAGAAATGCTGAAAGCCGGCTTTTGGGAGGGAAACACTTTTTATTGCTTTCCAATTTATACGTAGTTTAAGGAAAGCTTTGTGATAGTCGAAATTTTCGATTCCGAGATTTCAATGGATTTACACGTTTTCAGGTCCCAGGAACCCAAAAAAGTGGTTTTTACGAAATGTCTGTTGCTCTGTCTGTCTGTCTGTCTAGGTGTATGTCTGTCTGTATGTCTGTCTGTGCGTTGATTTCCGGGCAAACTGCTCGGTCGATTTAGATGAAATTTGGCATGTAGGTTCACAAAAATCATACCTCGAGATCATTTTTTTATGTTGGGCTAACTCAATTAAATAAATAAATAAAATAAATAATCGTTTATTTGCAAACAGACAATGTCCAATAATATGCAAATTAACTTAACTTACTTAACTATGCTTATCATAATTTACATGTGTGATACATAACTATTGTACAATTATAATTATAAGCAGTATATCGTATATCTAATTGACAATGTGAAGATTAAATAAATAAGTTGTATATACAAGTTATCTAGTTGGTAAGTAATGATAAAAATAAAAAGTAATGCTATAAAGTAATAAATTATGGGGGGGGGGGTTTATTCTCAAAAAAACTCCAAAAAAACTTCTAAAAAAATTATTTCTCAATAACGGCTCCAACGATTTCTTTTAAATTCACATATATATTGTAGTCGTTGTGCTTGTAGTCGCTTGCCAATTGATAGTTTGCTTCTGGGGGTAAAAAAATAAGAAAAATTCAATTTTCATGAAAAATGACTAAAAAATAATTTTTCTGCGGAACCTTTCTATACATCATTTCTACCTTCAGGTATGTTTTAGGTGTTCAATAGGGTAACAAAAACGGAAAGGTTGCTTTCCCAAAAAAATATTTCCTTGTGTGCAAAAAATTATTTTTGAGAAATTATGGAAAATTCATGCTCCAATACATTACGTGCCATGTATCATTGTTACTACTGTTACAATGTATTGGTCTGTTCGTTCCAGAATATGCCATTAAGTTTTAAGGGGTTTTAATATATTGAGGTGGACCCCCCCCCCCCCTCGAAGATTCTGAAATTTAACCATAGGGAAATTATTTCCTATGAAATTACACATGTCTATATCTGCTAATTTATAAATTGGAAAGCATGTTCGAGTAAACTCGGACCGGTTCTTTTTATTACTATTCTTTTTAAGGTACGGGGTCCATGCGGATATTTGCTCCGTTAGGTATTTACGTGGGGGCTTCATGTAATCAGTGGTGGTGGGGCGCGGAGGGCTTGGCAAATTGCTGCTTTCAGGCGCTTTTGTGCGTACAGGAAGAAATCTTGCAAACTGCAAAGTCCCACTTTTTCACAATTTTTTTTATTGGCACCGTTGGATTCACCAGCTGTAAGCCAAAATTGGCGAGCTGCATTGTAAAGTGGTGTCAGGGCATGTAGAATAGTGGTACAGACTCAGACTTTCACCCGAATGGTTGTTGGTTCGAGTCCCACACTTGATACATTTTCTGGCCATGCTTCGGAGGGCATGTAAAGCAGGCGGTCCCGGGTCTTCCTAGTTGAGTGTAAGAGAGGGCTTTACAGCCCTAACTCCGCTAGGTTGGCTTAGTAATAGAACAAAAAGTCAATATTTAATATAATTTAATATTTAATTTAATTTAATTTAATTTAAAGCTGATTTAAAATTTACAATAATGTTACATGTGCAAAGTCGAATCGTTCGATATTTGGGAATTTTATTCTTAATTAGTAGATTCTTAATATAGGGGATCCCAATTAAGATCGACCTATCTGTTTAATGGATGAAAATTATTTTATAAGCAATTTAGTATGCTAAGAATTATAAAAAATAAAAATAAATGTGGGTAGCCTGAAGATATCCTGGGCAGGCTAGATAATTAATATATAATTCAAAATCGATTTTTTTTTTTTTTTTTAAATAATGAACCCATTTTGTTTGTAGCCTATCTAATTCTTAGCCTTATAAATTGCTTAGAAAATATTTTTCATAACTGAGGAGGCTGTTTACAAACATGGCCAACTCTAAGTTGTAGAATTTTTCAGGAGAGTGGATTTTCTGTTGAAAATTGCATTAAGTTTATAGCTAACCCTAGACTTCTCAGCGCTTCTGTGCGCAATCTGGCTGCTTTTGTCACTTTATTTTAAAACGTGCAGGTGGACATAAAAATTTTCTGCAAGGTCCTAGAATCAAAACCCAATTTTGTAAAAAAATGGAGTTGGCCATGTTTATAACCAAGCTCCTCAATTAAACAGGTAGATCATACTTCGGACCTTAAGCGGCTGCAATAGATCTCAAAGGTCGACGCAACGAACCTTACCTTAAGGAGGCACCGCAAAAAAAAAAAAAAAAAAAAAAAAATACTTCGGACCTTAGACTAAGACGTGTTTTTAGATTGGTTGTAGGTTTGTTTTCGGCTTATAACTGCAGTGTTTTTGCTCACCAAAGATCTTTGCGCCGCGTATGCCTCTAGGCTATACTACTCACTTAATAATTTCACAGCATTTTCCTTAGCCTCAATAAAAACATTTAAAATCGCTGGCAAAATTAAATTATATTTTTTCAATAAAAAATCGGAATGCATCTCTGTTGAAACATAAAAGATAACAGTGTCCTGCCACTGTTACATAGCCATGTTTCTGCAGAGAGAACTCAATATTATTGTAATCAAAATTTGTTGATTCTTTTGCAGATATTTGAAAACTGGTACCAAAGCCTTGTTGACGATATCAGCGGATTCTCTCTCTAAAGAGAGATTTATACGGAATATTGTTCGCACCAAACTTGACCTAGTTGGTAAGTTTAGGCTAACTACAATACCGTAATTGACGGTTAAGAAACGGAAACTAACATACTTTGGCCATGTAATGAGGAACGAGGATCGAAGATTGGCGATCATCATGGCAATCGTCACACAAAGACATGACAGGACATGTAGCGTATAGTGGTGCGGACTCTGACTTTCACCCGAAAGGTTGTTGGTTCGAGTCCCACACTGCGGCTACATTTTCTGGCCATGCTTCGGAGGGCATGTAAAGCAGGTGGTCCCGGGTCATCCTAGTTGAGTGTAAGAGAGGGCTTTATAGCCCTAACTCCGCTAGGTTGGCTTAGTAATAGAAACAATAAAAAAGTCCTCATTTATTTATTTATTTATTTATTTAAGATAACGTACTTCAGACTCCCCAAAAGGAAGTCAGGTTAGTTGAGTATAGAATGTGCTTAGGTGCCCATTCCATTGACCGGCTAGGGCTATTTCCAACAACGGTGACGTGGTAGCAGACATTCAAGACTTAGGTGACGTTTCCACCGACCTCGCATTGCAGAATTGACGGAAATGTTTATTTTCCTCTATGCCATAGTTAAAATTGATCAATGATCATACAGTAAAATCACAAACAAACAAACTAAAATTAAAAAATGGCTTCATGGGATATGTTAATTACAAACATTTTAATAGATTTCTATAAAAAGAAAAACAAACATTTCCGTCAATGTCATTTGCAATCTGCAATGCGAGGTCGGTGGAAACGCCACCTAAGTCTTGAATGTCTGCTACCACGTCACCGTTGTTGGAAATAGCCCTAGCCGGTCAATGGAATGGGCGCCTTAGTCGGCATGACTACTGTTCTAGGATATTACAATGCAGTGGTTTCCTGTTCTGCATCCTTATGCCGTTGACTCTTGATCATTGAGTTCCTGCGCCTTCGGCCGATCAACACCAGGACAAAAAGAGTGCCCTAATAGTGGTTGCTCATTTAGTGGCAGCAACCATTCGTCCCGTCACATAGTCCTCCCCGGGCCACTGAGGCTTTTTCTAGACAAGCCTGCACCACCAGACTTACCACCACATACCCTCTATGCCGCTGCTTGGTCGAAGACTGCTTACCTTTACTCATTTTATTCACAGCTATATCCAATTATCCATATCTGAGCAGCCTGATTGAGGCGATTATAATGCCGGTATTTATTTAATCCCCTGGTAATAAAAATGTAAATAGGATAATTTTATAATGGAAAGTGCTATTCAAAATTTGTTTGTTTACAGTTATAATCCTAGTGTATTTATTTAACCCCGGTATTATAATGAAATGAAATGAAATATCGTCTTTATTTTCAGGCGAGCTTTAGCCCCGAAGGGCTACTCTTCCAGCTAACCTGCACAATTTTTTGTTTACATTAAATTTTTTGAACAAGATAGTTTTCCTGTAAAATAAAGATAGCCTAAACAACATAAGAAAAGAAAAATTCATGCACTCACTCATTTACTCGCACACAACATTCCCCAGAAATTGATGGCAGGCTGCCTTAAATCTCCCCAAGCTGCTCTCGGTCCTTGTTTCGTCAGTCAGGGAATTCCAAAGTTTAGAGGTATTCACTACAAAGGAATGGTTGTAGTTGTTAGTTCGGTGATTAGGGATGGAAAGTTTGTTTGAAGCTCTTGTATTGAAATTATGGTAGTCTGATAAATATTAAAATAAGGATGATAGGTAGGATGGGTTTTTAGTATGTAAAATCTTAAAGAGGTATTATATCGCCTCGATCAGGCTGCAGGCTGGTCAAATTACCTTCGGGGATTCCAGGCTCCCGGCATTAAACGACTGAGCTGGGCTGAGGAGTCGTAGAAGCGCCCATACCACTTCGTCCTTCGTCGCGCTCCTGCGGGTAACTTAGGGGTACTGTTTACAGTCATATTCTATGGGTCTATGGTTGCAGTGTCTCTGGGCGGCGCAGCAGGACTGTTCCTCGGAGCCAGTCTGCTTAGCGTCGTGGAGATCGTCTACTACTGTTGCATCTACCGCAACCGGACGACAGAGGAGCTGTGGTACAACAGCAAACAGAAGCCCGCTCTTTTGAAGAAACTGCCCAAAACTATCACGAGGCCGGAGGAAAAGACGTGGCTGGACGAAGCCGAGTTTCGGAAACCGTTCACGGTTAGGCCACCCGGCTACTACCCCACCGACTTTCCTAAATTCCCCAAAGACTTGGAGTATTGAAAATATAATTAACAATTCAAATGGATTGTGGGGTGGGTAGGTATAGGTGTTTTTCGTGTTAAATAGAGGAACAAAACCGAACAGGTTGCCATCAAAAAAATATTTGGTTTTGTGCAAACAATTATATTTTGAAGAAATTATGGAAAATTCCAGTGTCTCCAATACATTGCGTGCTCTGGGGATATTGAGGGATCCGAAATTTAACCATAGACAAATTATCTAGTATCAAATTACTTATATCCTCTATCTAATAATTGATAAATTGGAAAGCATGTTCGGGTAAACGCGGACCGATTCTTTTAGATACGGTGGGGTTAGGTGATGTTAGATTGTAATGACAAACACACCTAGGTGGATGCATTGTCAATACTGGGGCCATGAAATGTAAAAATAAAATGGGTGACAAGAGTTCCATATTTCAAAAAAAAATCATGTCTTATAAAAACGTGGCCAACCCGTGTTAGTGCCGGCTACGTATATACTATGCATCAAAATGTAGAGGAGCATTATATAGCATCATATATTCATGGCTCTTTGATCGATAGTTCAAGAGAAATTCGACTTTGTACAAAATACACGTAGAGGGATGTCAGTTTTGGCCATAAAACAGTATCGATTCCGATAAACCGCACATCTATATGTAGGCCTATATTTGTATTTGTATTTTATTTTATGATTTTAGGCGCCCATTCCATTGACCGGCTATGGCTATTTCCAACAACGGTGACGTGGTAGCAGCCATTCAAGACTTAGGTAGCATTTCCATCGAACTCGCATTGCAGATTGCAAATGACATTGACGGAAATGAATGTTTTTCTTTTTATAGAAATCTATTAAAATGTTTGTAATTAACATATCCCATGAAGCCATTTTTTAATTTTAGTTTGTTTGTTCGTGATTTTACTGTATGATTATTGATCAATTTTAACTATGGCATAGAGGAAAATAAACATTTCCGTCAATTCTGCAATGCGAGGTCGGTGGAAACGCCACCTAAGTCTTGAATGTCTGCTACCACGTCACCGTTGTTGGAAATAGCCCTAGCCGGTCAATGGAATGGGCACCTTACCGATAAACGAACCTGCACCTTCATCCTGAACACAGTTGTATAATATAACAATGACAATAGTCTGCTTATCACTTTCCAATTTATACGTAGCCTAGTAGCCTATAAGGAAAGCTTTGTGATGGTCAAAATTTTCGATTCCGAGATTTCAACGGATTTACACGTTTTGAGGTCCCAGCAGCCTGATCATGGCGATAATAATACCGGTATTTATTTAGTCCCCTAGTAGGCCTATTAAAAATTTAAACAAGATCATTTTATAATGGAGCTATTCAAAATTTGTTTGTTTACATTTTTAATCCCAGGGGATTAAATAAATACCGGTATTATAATCGCCATGATCAGGCTGCAGGAACCCTAAAATGTGTTTTTTAAGAAATGTCCGTCTGTCTGTCTGTTCATCGATTTCCGGGCAAACTACTCAGTCGATTTTGATGAAATTTGGCATCTATAGGTTCACAAAAATCATATACATCGGGAACATTTCTTTATTTGGTAACCCTCAAAAAACGTCTAAAACATTATTTCTCAAAAACGGCTCCAACGATTTCTTTTAAATTCACATATATTGTAGTCGTTATTAATGTTAATAAAATGCGGGGGTTGCTTGCCCCTTGATAGTTTGCTTCTGGGGGAATAAAAATAACTCAATTTTCATGAAAAAATAATTTTTCTGTGGAACCTTTCGGTCGATGATTTCAACCTTCTGGTATGTTTTAGGTGTTAAATAAAGTAAAAAAACTGAAAAAGTTCCATTCCCAAAAAATATTAACTTTTGTGCAAAAAAAAAATAGTTTTTAAAGAAAGTATGGAAAATTTACGCTCCAATACATTGCGTTCCCTACCATTATTACTATTCGTATGTTAAAATGTATTGGTGTGCCCGTTCTAGGATTTGGAATACCATCGGCCAATCCAGTGTTTTGGGATAGGGGATATCAAGGGCATAACCAACGAGAGATCCCAAATTTAACCATAGGAAAATTATTTATTATGAAACTGCTCATATTATCTGCCTAATAATTGATCAACTGGTAAGCATGTTCGAGTAAACTCGGACCGGTTCTTTTTTACATGTTCATGTATGCATTTTAAAAATTGTTAACGTTTATAATAGGTTCGCTTCGGCTTGACGGGGCACAGCTTTGTAAATTTATGTTGTACCTACTTTTAGATTAATACACGGATTTTCTATCTAGATCTACAATATATAAGGGGTCTTCACAGTGTTCGTGTTATCGAGTTATCGAGTTAGATGTGCTATTCAAGTTAACACACAATCGTGAGTGGACCTCGGGAGTGAGTTATCATGCTATATCGACAGAGTAAACAACGTGGTAGTAGTCATACGTTCGTGGCACGGGTTTAAAGAAAGTGGTAGAACTCTATTCTAGTGCCACATTTGTTTATATTTTTGGTTCATTTCTGTTATTATAATTTTAAGTATTTACGGTAATTGCTTGTGATAATAGATTATACAAATAAATTTAAATACTACAAAATTTTAAACGCGTGTTTCAAATTAATCAACAAAAACAAAGATGGCACCGGTCAAACCTGAGCTATAGCAAGGTAAATAACACGTTAACCAACTTGGAAGTGGGTTTAGGATAGCACGCTGGTTAGCTGGTTATCGGGTTACTGGTGTGTTAACTTAGCTTGATATAACACACTTAACTAGGTATAACTCGATAACACGAACACTGTGAAGACCCCTATTTTGTATATATGTACATTTATAATACCCTAGTAACCTACACTGAAGGTAGCCTATATAAAATGAGTGGCAATGATACAGAACGGGACATATCGTACTACTAGACAGTTTAGGTGGATTAGAAAAACCAGCAGCTCTTACTATTCATAAGGTACGGCAGGTACCTGTATTATTATAGGATTCATGACACAATATAAATAAAATAATAATTACAACTAATAATTAACTAACCATGAGTTACACAAATCTAATCTTTGGTTGACAAATATGGTGGACAAGGAAGGCAAGAATCAGTTAACTTACCGTACACAAAATACAACTAACATTGATTTGTTTGTTTCACCGAGTTTAAAATTGTTTGGTGAATAAATACATTTAAAAGGTTACAAAAATTGTTCAATTTATTCAACATAATTTATATAGGAGTATGAATGCTAAGTACGGTATAGTATCTATCAACCAGTAGACCAATAATTTAAGTTAATTATGAGCAACTTTAAGCTCGAGATTTGTTCTATCAGCGCAGCGCCATTTTATAATTTTTACTGAATCTAATGAAGAAATGGCTGAAAATATAATCCAGAAACACAGCTTATATATGGCATTTAGTTTCTAGATAATATATTTTGTTGCTCGATTGCTCAAAATGTTTGAAGTTCAGCTAAAAATGACATGATTCCACAGTTTTTGACGGCTGCGAATATCCTAATAGTAAACAACATAGCAAACGATTCATAGGTAGGTACCCTTAATAAAGACATTGACACAACAGAAAAAAGGAATGTAAGATGGCGTTACGCGAACTAGAGTTAAATATAGGATAAATGGGACATTCTACCTGTCACAACTTCTTTAAACCAATCAGAGCTTCAGCCCCCCCCCCCCCCCCGAAATGTTGGCTAGATAAAATGAAATTTCTATCCAGACGAGCGCCCTTTTACGTAATTTAGTAAAGCAAAATTGTACCATGAAGGAATTAAAATTGTGCTCAAATTTCCTGTAATAGATTTGCATTTTATTGGACTCTAAAGCTGGCCATTCACGAGGGCTCCAAACGGACTCGCGCCAAGCCAAATGGCGCGTCCTGTTCCATTTGCCGTTAGCGCCATTTAGAGGGCGTACAGCGTGACGATATGGAACAGGTAATTTTAAACTGTACAATTTGAAAGATTTGGAGCGACTGGTTCAGCGTAGTCGTGATGACCCCTCTAAATGGCGCTAACGCGAAATGGAACAGGACGCGCCATTTGGCTTGGCGCGAGTCCGTTTGGAGCCCTCGTGAATGGCCAGCTTTAGATCTGTTTGCAAACAAATAAATGGTTATTTATTTACATATACAATAGGATCGCAGCCCCAGCAAAAAAACATGGTTACGGGCCTGTTTCAGTCAATAGGTAAGTCTTCTTTTGACCATGCCTTGCAGCTTCGACGGGATTTGTTACTTATTGTTTGGAAAGAGCTACCCAAAGGGTGCTCTAATTAGTCGAAGAATATGTGGCAGGTGACACCATACATTTAAAAAAAGACCTTATCGAATACCCTATCTATCCTATATAGAACACAAACGCAAACTAGAACGCCTACCGTAGTAGAAATGGCGCCGGCAAATATTGTATAAACAAAAGATGGCCGAACTCATACGGTTGTTGCCCGTTACGAATTTCTAGGCTAACTATACGGTGAAATTCAGATAAATAATTGTCAGGCCAACTTAGTAGGGTGCAGGTTATATACTGTATATAAGGCCTTTACTTGCATACTGCATAGGCACCACAGCACCAATGTACAAGGATAACTTACCATAAAAGTAAATCAACCTAAATAAACCCAAATGTATGCAAATTTTCTCATGGGGATTAATATTTAATGTCTGTTAAAAATTATAAATATAAATTTTTTATCAACAGAGATTAGTAGTTATTCATTGTTTTATATGGTAGACGTATGACATGACAGCATGGCAAAACATTTGAATATCTTCCACTTCATTTACAAACGAACGGATAAAGTTTTAACACCGTGATATATAACGGTTTTAATAATCCTCCGTTCGTGCTATGCCTGCAGTTGGCTTTAGCATATGTAACTTAGCTACCCTACAACACCCAGGAAATAAATGAAAATACCACACGTCTTGGCGAGGATTTTTGTAATGCATTAAGTCATAATGCCTTTTTATCTTACATTATTGTAAGTTGTTGTCATTGAGTGTGAAATTATACTGCTAATGAAATTATTCTAATTCTGAATATGACGAATATGTATTTTCTATATTAAACAAAATAAGCCTCGCCAAGTGTGTTGGTATTGTGGTCGGGTAATATGATTTTTGTTCTATTAGGCTACTGAATCAGCCAAGTGGAATTTAAAAAAAAAACTATCTTATACTCTACTAGTCGATTTCAAAGGCAAGTAGCATTAGGATTTAGGAGTACATTATCAACAACCATAGTAACGTCAAGTATTTTAGTATAGATATAGAAGCACATCTATAAGTATTATCCGCTAATCGAAAACACTAAAATAGTGTAAGTACCGATATATAGGCGATTATTAATAATCATGACTAGAGGTCTAGGATTAACGAGATATAGGCTACGATTCCCGCCAATAATATATTTTTGAATTTCAGCCACATCTCCTATGACCAACCATTGAAAAGTCATTGCAAGTGGACCCAGGATTCAAAACATTTTTTTCGTGGGCTCGAATTTCCTATAACTCCTATATAGAACTCTAGTAATAACTATAGTTCTTCGCGACACAGTGCATAAGGAAAACCGTAAGTGAGAAAGGAAGATTATGGACCAAGCTAGAGTTATATATATATATATATATATTTATGAGAGATGGGACATTCCCTTCCCGCCAAAAAATATATATTTTTCATTCCTCCTGCCTCATCCCATGTGACAACCCAGGGTTCAAAAAATACCTTTGGCGGGCTCGAATGTCCTATCTTTCTTATACAGAACTTGAGTAATAACTATACTTATTCGACACAGTGCTTAAGGAATATTTTAGGTGAGAAAGAAAGATTATGCTCCGAAGTAGGTAGAGTTCTATGTAGCACAGATGGGACATTCAGGCCCGCCAAAAAAGTTTTTGAATCCTGGTGCCACCTGCCACGTCTTTTCAATGATTGACCATAGGATATGTCTAAAGTGGCACCAGAAATAAAAAAAATATATATTTTTGGCAGGAAGCGAATGTCCCATCTCTCTAATGTAGAACTCTAGTCCAAGCCCTAGTAGTAGTCCTACTATGGCGATTTGAGATTAACTTAACACCGGGAGTAGGATGAAATTATTGTAAATAATCAGGTGTCACGTGACGGTATTAAAATCATTTAAATTATCTGAGCAATTAATTTCCACTGATTCAATTGTTTTAAACAAAATGCGCGGGAAAATGCATATTGATAAATTGATCCTTGGCTGTATTTTTGGGGAGTTTTTAATTTATTCTCCCTTAAATTTAGAAAGATACATTATTTAATTAATCCTAAATATATTCCAAAATTATGCCTGTACATTTGAATGTTTATTTGTATTTCCTTCAAGTATTATAAAACAATTCCAACCATATTCTCGAATTCCAGTAATTAATTAATTTGAATTTCCCACCCATGTTGCACTCTTGTTTAAAACAATTAAATCAATGCGAATTAAAAGCTGATGAGTTAAATGCTTTTAATACCGTCACGAGGCACCTTGGGGGTTATTTACAATAATTTAATCCTATTCCCGGTGTTAAACTGATCTCAAATCGCCATAGTAGAGCTGCAGACATGGCACGGGGTTAACTTATTGCCAGGGTTAAAAATGTAAATAAACTATTTTTAGAAAGTGCTAAAATTGTTTTGTTTACATTTTTGACCCTGGCAATAAGTTAGCAGTAGAGCTATGCGTCGGCAGAAAGTTAGTGGCTGTGCCTTAAAAACATGTGTTCTATGAAGTTATAACTTTCTCACTAATAACAGTAAGCAAGTATCTCACAAAAATATGTTTTTAAATGTTATTAACTATAATTAATTTGAAATAAAATGACCTAAAAGTACGCGTGTATTGGTGGGAACCAACCGGTGGGTAGGTAGCCTACATATCACAATAATAACATACATTATTAATATTTAAAAAAATCAGCAAAATTTATGGCCAGTTAAATGCGACATAATGCTTTGTTCAATTTTCGACAGGAGTATGTAATGGACGTTACGAACACTATGAACTAGTAGATCATCAAAATGAAAAAAATTCAATGCTACACATACGAGTACACTAGAGATACAAGCTTTAAAACTAAACAGGACAAAACATTTTACGATGGTTTCTCAGAAAAACTAGATGATTTTTCAAATCAATTATGGAGGGTCATTGACAAGCGGTCACGTTCATTCTCTGCGAGCCACTCCCAAAATACGAATTTGAGGCCTAAATGCGTTCCTTAATAACGAAATAGCTCGTTCACTTACTTGGTTAACTCGAGCTAACGCCTAATACAATGTCAAGGTTAAGCACGTCTGAGCTTGCCCATTGGCAATTGTAGTCGGTGTGGGTTGGCATCAAGGAGAGAACTAGTTTGCACTTAGTAGCAATTGTGCAACGTGTGAGGGACTACACGGTGGAGGGCCCAAGACCTATAGGACGACCGAGGATGTCCCTTGAAACGAAAGTGAGGGAGGACCTCAGGACCCTCGGTCTCTCGCCGGATGATACCCAAAAGGTTGTTGGTTCGAGTCCCACACTGGCTACATTTTCTGGCCATGCTTCGGAGGACATCTAAAGCAGGCGGTCCCGAGCCTACCTAGTTGAGTGTAAGAGAGGGCTTTATAGCCGTAACTCCGCTAGGTTGGCTTAGTAATAGAAACAATAAAAAGTCCTTATTAAAACCGAACCACCTGGAAGATTAAGGACCGTGCCACCAACCCCGTGGGAGGGATAAGGCGCCGTTAAAGTAAAATAAAGTAAGTAGCCTCACCGCGGTTACTGAACCGAATTATATCATATTGATAGTTTTTCGGTCAACAATTAGGTGCTCATAAACTATGAGCAATCGCTTAAGTGCTTCCTTTTACGAATGAAAAACACAAATAATTTTGTGAACACTGTAACTACAGTTGTACGTAGGAGAGATGGGACAATCCAAATATTTTTGGGATTTCAGGTGCAACCTGCCACGTATTTTACAATGACTGGCAGACGTGGCGCCAGAAACAAATAATATTTTTGGCGGAAAGCAAATGTCCCATCTTTCCTACATACATAGAACTCTAATCGTAACCACTGATCAGTGACCACCGAAATTTAGGAAACAATATCACATCAACACTCACATAGTAGGACACGCATAGACTGAGAATGACTAGATCACGTGGACGTCTGGCCTGTGAGGAAGGGATGGGAGGGCAATAGCGACTTCTCCACCTCCGCAAACAGCTCTGAGTACGCCTCCTGCAGGACGGCCGCAGTCCGCTCCATCAGGTCCGGAATGTCGTCGTCCGTGAGGCCTTTGGTCTCGATGGCCGGCAACGCCTTCATTATTATCCTACCTGAGAAAGGAAAACAAATAATATTGAGTATGATCGAAAAATTAGAGGATATAAAAAACTGGGCTTGGCGGGATTCGAACCCACGATCTACGCCTAACCGGGGAGTCATCTTAACCGCTGGACTACAAGCTCCTCTAATTTTCACAATTTTCAACCAAAGTTAATTCATGTCAGTGTTTTCAATCGTCTCAAGTTGCCGGGTGTGATACATAAGCCTCTTCCAACTCCCTCTTGTCACGCCCATTCGGATAAATTCATCACTTCCTCTGGTATCAGCCCGACTTTCCTGAGATCATCTGGTTTCAGTGACACACCATCCTCGCTGACGAGGCCAGCGAGCTACATGTCGAGGTATAACCTGCTAGTCATTACTTAGCCTCCTCGTGCTAGGCAGCAGACCTATGACGATAAACTTGTGATTTGAGCTGTACTGTACATCATTGGCGGAGCGTGGGATAATTGCGAGTGTAATGGTTGCAAATATTTATTTAAATATATAAAAAACACGCATCATTTTATAAAGCATTTTCTATCAAAAAAGAAAACATTTGAATTCTAACGTGGCGAGATTCTTAATTTTCTTAGACTGCGTTCAAAACATCATGCTCAAACAATCTTATAGATCCTATAGATTTCAACGAAGCTATTAATAGGCCTACATTCTAAGGATTTGTTGAGTGTAATGCGGCATTGCCCGCCTTACTACTGTGCATCTGTTTTTTCGACCACCACGGGGCAAAAATAAATTATATGCATACCTGGATCAAAGCGGTAGGTGTTGATGTCCAAAAAGTAGTAGGGGGAGTAGACTAGAGGTATAACGGGAGCCTGGCAGTCGACCGCGATTTTAAATGCTCCCCTCTTCAATGGCAACAGCTTTTTAGTTTTGTTCGCATCTTTGTTCCTCGTTCCCTCAGCGAAAAACCAAATTTTAGCCTGTAACCAATAAAAAGGGCCGTAGCCCATATAACAATTGAAAACTCGAACGAGACTATACAAAAAAAGGTAATAATGAAAACTAAATTGGCCGTCATCAGACTCCAATCAGGTTTTTCTTAGATTAAGCCCTCTTTCCCATTGCAATTTTATAAGCATGTGTTTGAATGCTCATAAAAGAGACACTTTTGTTGTTGTTATTATGACTTATCATTTATTTATTTATTCCTTCACTGAATTAGTAGGCTACAAACCTTATCAGGCCCGGTAAGTTTGGCGGCTTCAGTCAAGACCCTGTAGGAGTTTTTGGAGCTGCGACGATCAATGAAAACGACCCCGGCGAGCCAGGCTGCCAGGCCAAACGGCCAGAAGTAACGCAGTTCCTGCTTGGCAACGGCTGCCACTCTATAAGGAATGTGCCAAACTGCGAACTGGCCTGCAACATGATTAATTTAATTAATAATACTTATTGTTTATAGGTTACTAGCGGGGTCGCAGGAAGCGGATAGAGGAAAATACGCCAGATATGCTGACTAGCCGCGAATATACCAAATAAGCAGTTCCCAAACAAGCTGCGGCGTAATCGGAAGGTGTGGTGTTAAGAGTAGGTTTGTCTAGAAAAAGCCAGAGTAGCCTACTATGTGACGGGGGCGAATAGTTACCGTCACTAAAAGAGCAACCGCTACTAGGGCCCCCATTTGTACCTGACTTGCCACAGCACCCTCCGATTATGCGACAGCTTGGTCGGGGACTGCTTATTCATTATATTTGCAGCTAGCCACCATATTTGGTGACCTCTTCGCTATCCGCCACCTGTGACCTTGCTAGTAGCTTGCAGCTCAGCACTACCATAATTTAATCCAACCCTAATCTTTACCGTAGCTTTACTGTTAGAAGAAAAACGCGGCTGCCACCCATGTTGCCGACCGCAACATCCTACATAGAGCAATGGTCAAGAGTGAGGACCAGTCCACACGCTCAAACCATCAATGGGCTGTTTTCCCCCAATGCCAGGCTATCAAAAGGGGGTGAGGGGACAAGAGAGAAAGTTTGGGACAAGAGAGAAAGTTTCGGACAAGAGAGAAAGCTTGGTACAAGAGAGAAAGCTTGGGACAAGAGAGAAAGCTTGGGACAAGAGAGAAAGTTTGGGACAAGATAGTCTGGGACAAGCGAGAAAGCTTGGGACTAGAGAGAAAGTTTGGGACAAGAGAGAAAGTTTGGGACAAGAGAGAAGGTTTGGGACAAGAGAGAAAGTTTGGGACAAGAGAGAAAGTTTGGGACAAGAGAGAAAGTTTGGGACAAGAGGGAAAGTTTGGGACAAGAAAGAAAGTTTGGGACAAGAGAGAGAAAGTTTGGGACAAGAACGAACAACTTTTTGTGTGAAAGTCACAGCCCTTACCACCACATTACATGTAACCTAAAACAACATTAATATAATAACCTACCTAGAATGTCCAAGGTAGTCTGGTGGTTGGTGACAACGATGGCGCCGCCTTTCTCCTCGGCCAAAAACTCCTTGTTTCGCAATTCGAACTCGATGCCGAGCAGCCTTGTCACTACCGGTGCCACGAGCCCCGCCCCAATCCTGCAATAATAAGAAGTACCAGTTTTATTTCGAACAATTTGGGCACTTTGCTTAAGCTTAGCTTAATTTGGCGCAGTCAGCCCAGAGGGACTTTTGGCCGCTTTAACAATAGTCCTCCACCTTACGCGGTCCTTAGCCACTGGCCCCTAAGCTGCAGTGTCGAGGCCGACATGGAGGCGGGCCTCCTGTAACTGGTCTGCCTATCTAGGTCTTGGTCTTCCTCTAGGTCTTGGTCCATGTGGGGAGGTTTCCCACACAGTTTTAGTCGGTCTGCTATCAGGAGTACAGTATACGTGGCCAATCCACTGAAGAATTTCGGCTCGAAAGATCGTCAAAAACGCTTGGAACGTGGGCACACCAACGCACTTAATTGCTAAAGCGAATGAATACAGAAGCCTAGTTGGTGCTAACGGTTAAGAAACGGAAACAAACATACTTCGGCCATGTGATGAGCAACGAAAAGTATCGCCATCTGATATATTCTTCCAATAATTTAGATAAAAATAAATAATGATCTCGTGATTACGTCAATTGTATACTGTTGTACAATGAGCCCGCAAGAACACTGAGGGGTCTTAAATCTAGTCATTAAGGAGAATTCAAAGTTTGGGTTTGCTTACACACCCTTCGAGTTGTTTGGGGTGCTTTGATGTACTGTGTGCTGTGTGAGACGGAACGACAAAATAAGAGCTGAGATGAAGGCAGCTAGCATATGAAGAGCCAGTAGAACCCGGGCTGAGCCGGCCGCCATACCAAGTTGAATCCAGCGGACCAGAGCAGGTTCAAAGATGCAGATAACTGGGTCGTGTGCACAGTGCCGGTAGGGGAACATGGTAGGACTTGTCCTGGTCACCTCCGAACTAATCGTGTGACTTCACTGTGCTTCGTGGTTCGGAATCCACTATAATCAGGAGGTCCACTGTTCTATGGGCCCACACCGTGGCCTGGGACTGTGTCCAACCATTCTACTACTTCTACTTAGAACCCGGGCTGTGGTCTACTGGTTCTTCATTCAACTCCGGCCGTGAAAGCCTTTGCTGTTACAGCTAGCATAGTCGATAAAGCCCGTGACCGACAACTGTCATGGTGAGACCACATCGAAAGAAGGCTGTCAAATGACCTAATAAAGCGTGTAAAATATATCGGAAATCGGAAATTTTGACTATCCTTTCCTTACACTAACTTATAAATATAAGAAAGCATGAAATATACCGCAGACATGCCAGCGTTAGAGAGAAAACATGCCATACATTTTGAGCTACAGATCCAAGTCAGTTAAGTATTGGATGGCGTGAGGGAGTGCCTATGCAACCCACCAGAGAAAAATCTCAAAACTACAAAAAAAGTTGTTGGATAGGAAGTACTAAAATCCTTTAGTATCCTTTCTTATCTTTTCTATAGTATTCTCCCTTGACGTAGATTTATTATGTAGACATAGAAGCCTATGATTAACCAGAATGCTCATTAGATAAGCGTTTGATAATACTAGACTAATTCAGTAGTACTACAATAAATTCATTGATTAACAGAGGTTAACAATAGATAGGGACAGTGTCAAGGTAACAAAATTTTCAAATAATACGGTTCATAGAGATAATAGATATCGTACTGTAGGCCTATCATATATAATCGACTAATCGGTGAATTGTTAAATAAGCTATTATCTTAATATGTAATCACCATAGCCCAGCACTATTATGAATACGAGTGTGAGTGAGCCTTTTCGACTGACCCGAAAGTGTGAAGTGCCCCTTTTTTTGTTTAATTTAACAGAAATATATTTTTATTTATTTTCATTATTTATTTATTTTCCTTAATTCGCGGGTACATTTTTGCATATATGCAATGAAGGCTTGTGAATTATTGTGCCCTCGCCGAGAATTGCTAGTACTTGTTCTTCAAGACGCTGACGGTTAAGAAACTGATACTAACATACTTCGGCCATGTGATGAGGAGCGAAAATCTGGAACACACCATCATTGAGAGCAGAGTGGAAGGAACTCATGGATCAACTGAAGGAACACACCAAGAGCTGAAGAGGTAGACGCAGGACCAAGAGAGCTAGAGGATTATATGCAGGGAGTTGCTGCTGACCAATCGTTGAGATTGTGACCTCAGAAGAAGAGAGATGTCAGGAGGTAGAAGTTCAAATACTGTGGCCAATGAGTGTTAGTGACAACCACATATCCCATACCAAAATGTAGAGTAGCCTATTTCTTTTAAGGGATGTGACATTTTCTTCTTCTCCTTCATAAAAGAAATAGTCGACATTTTGGTATGCAATATGTTCCCGTCGCTAACACCGATTGGCCACAGTATTTGAACTTTTACCTCCTGACATCTCTCTTCTTCTGAGTGTTAAAAACCGGATGCTGGGGACGTCCAATTCGCTTTTCAATTATGTCCTTTCTGCGGGACTTACCTCGAGTTGTCGATGTTCCTCCATTTGAACAAGAAGAAGGGAATGCAGAAGACGGACATGAACGAAGTGTACAGGTAGAAGAGGACAAATTTGCCATGGTAGTGGAACGCAGAGTTCTGTCGGAACAGGAACGGGGTGATGAGCAAAATCACCACCGGCAGGCAGGGCCACAGCGCCCCCAAACTCATTTTCTGCACAAAAACAATACCCAATAAGAATATTTAGTCCAAATATATCTAGGGAAAATGCTGAATAGTCTCGGCTTAGCCCAATATTATGAGGAAGGCGGCAGTTGACATTTGTCAGCCCTGGGCCCCCCTCCCCCAAAATTGTTGTTGTTGTTTCTAACGCCTGCTTTCAGCATTTCTGCTTTAAGCAACCCTGTCAGCCTGGCGGGGGGGAGGGGGGTGAGTCTGTTTGTTAACTTGAGGCACCCTAAGGGCAGACTCTTTCACCTCGGGGAAAGGGGAGTTGACTAACAGGGTGGACCTCCTGATTATAGTGGATTCCGAACCACTTGGGGAACATGGTAAAGTCACACGATTAAATCGGAGGTGACCAGGACTCGACTTATACTGCCTAAGCGAGTTATCATGTCCCACCATGTTCCCCTGCCAACGCTGTGCACACTACCAAGTTGCCGCAGTTTGAAACATGCTCTGCTGTAATGGAATCAACATGGTAAGGCCGTTGGCTCCTCCCCCAAAAATAGGTGGGGTTATATTTTTTATTTAATGTAATACTTACGAGTGTACGTCCTATTGGAAATAAGTATCCCAAAATCCGTTGTTTTTACAGACTTCTTATTTTTTATTTAATTAACAAAGAACGATATTAAAGATTTGGCCCATTTAAGTTGTAGAAGACTAAATTTACTTCATGCATCATATAATAGGGATTTTTTAATTTTTGCTACCTACCTTAGTTCTTTCATAAAAACCATTGGGGTCTAAAATTTGGCGTAAAATAGAATTTTTGGTTAAACTACAACATCGAAAAGTAAAAATACCCGATTATATGATGCACGAAGTAGTCTTCAACAACTTAAATTAGCCAAATTTTTAATAACTTGTTGAGTTAATGAAATAAAAAATGAAAAGTCTTTAGTTTTGGGGTGCCAGTTTTCTACGTTGCATATTCTCTTAATATTTATAATGGGTTCATGTGCCACCCTGCTGCGGTTCGAGGGGGCACAGCTTTCTAATTTGATTTTTTACCTATTTCTTTTACAAATACACTGATATTCTATCTACAATAGCACCAGCAGCCTGATCATGGCGATTATAATACCGGTATTTATTTAATCCCCTGGTATTAAAAATGTAAACAAACAAATTTTGAATATCACTTTCCATTATAAAATTATCTTGTTTACATTTTTAATACCAGGGGATTAAATAAATACCGGTATTATAATCGCCATGATCAGACTGCAGGAGTACTTATAGCGATCTAGATCTTAATTGAACTCCTTTGGTTGATTGAGATCAATTAATGAGCCTAATATATTTAAATTCGGAGACGTACTGGAAAATCCCACGTCCACTTAAATCAGAAACATTCTGAATCATTAACATTAGCATATTATGAGTCGCCTTCGATAGATTGCAAAAACTAGTACTGTCGAATTAATCTCCGACCATACTCATGTATCATACTGTGTACGCATCACTAACAACTACAATTAAAATATCCATAGCCATCCTAACAGGGCGTTGGAAATTCCCGTAATTATATGGCATGCCCTTATGAACCTTTGAGAGATTTGAGAGAGGTTTGCTTTTTTTCTAAATCCCGGCTTAATTATATATATAATAATCTAGTGTACCTGAACCTGAAATCGGGGCCTTAGAGACCATTTGGGCCACTGGCCCAAAACCCAAGGGTGAGATTGGGGCCCGCCAAGTGTTGCAATAAGAAAACATATCATGTTTCTTAAATACCTAGTAATGATCCGAAATTTAAATTTTAAAATGCATTATTCATAAATCCAAAAAAAGGAGGCAGCCCTGCTAGGGAGAATAGTCTTACTGGAAAATGAAATCTATTTCTTTTAGCGAAAACTTGGTTAAAATGTGTTGTAATCAGATTTAAAAAAAAAAATGTATTTTACACTTACAGCTTTTTTAACCCCCCCCCCCCCCCGGACTTATAAAACAAAAAAATGATCGGTTATTAAGTTCCGAATATACAATATAGTGTTCTCGAGGACGAGGACCTTACCAGCAGCCTGATCATGATAATACCGGTATTTATTTAATCTCCTGGTATTAAAAATGTAAACAAACAAATTTTGAATAGCACTTTCCATTATAAAATTATCTTGTTCACATTTTTAATACCAGGGGATTAAATAAATACCGGTATTATAATCGCCATGATAAGCCTGCTGCTACAGTATGATCAGGTCCCAAAATTTCTTGGTCTTCCCGTTTACATTTTAGCCATGGAATGAGGCTAGAAAGAAGATGTCATTGCTGTCATTGCGCTTCACAAAATGTGGGCACTCGCCATTTTCGCGTTGCTTCAGCGGCCCGATCATGGCGATTATAATACCGGGGTTAATATAATACCCTGCTATTAAAAATGTAAACAAGATAATTTTACAATGGAAAGTGCTATTCAAAATTTGTTTGTTTACAGTTTTAACTCCAGGAGTAAGTTGATACCAATCGCCATGATCGGCCCACAGAAACTAGGAATCGCTTAGCTTTGTTTAACACACTATCAACGGTGGAGCATTAATGGCAAAAAAGATCGGGTCGGCCAGGATCAGTTCGCACCCCAGCCGTCGTTCAAGCCGTTAGGTCCCGTATCAAACGAAACTCCGACCGGAAGCAAAAAGACATGGCTTTCCAAATGTCCCTCATGAGAAGTACACTCAAAACTATTCTTAATCAAAACCTAATAATACTTCATGTTTTCTCAAGAAGTACTCAAATAATGGACACCGGAACATTCTTTTTTCTGACGAAAACATTTTTAACATAGAAGAAACCTACACAATATAACGTGCAAAACGATAAGGTGTACTCCAGAAGCCTTGCTCAGCAGCGTTTGATAAATCCTCATGAGAGTTTCCTTGGTGACTTCGTGGAATTTGGAGAACATCATGAGTAGAGAAAGAAGAACGCAATGATCCACAGTAAAATACTTTAATAGTGACCGGTTTCATCAGGCTCTGATGATGGATTTTATCCCAAACCGGTCACTATTAAAGTATTTTACTGTGGATCATTGCGTTTTTCTTCCTCTACTCATGAAGCGTTTGATAAATATGGGCGTCCGCTGAGTTTGATACCATGCTAATAAATAAAAAAGATGGCGCCTACCCATGATCTAAGTAAGACCGATAGCGGCGAAAAAAAATGTTTTTTTCGAAAAAATGATAGAAAATTCACGCTCAAATGCATTGCGTGCCCTGCCAGTATTGCTGTGTGGTAATGTGTTGGTCTGACCTATCTAGAATTTACCTCACCTCCAGTGACGTCAGGTGGGACAACCCCTCCCCCCCCCCCCCCGAGATATCGGAAATTTAACCATAATAAATATTTACCATGAAATGACTCATTTTCTCTATCTACTAATTTTGATAAAATTGGAAAGCATGTTCGAGTAAACTAGGACCGGTTCTTTTGCTTATGGTGAGAACCTGCAAGCTTAATCTGGGTCACAACCCGCTTGTTTTAATACTATTTTGGGTTAACTGTAAACAAACAGAAGTTTTTTAGTATCCATGGTACTTGTGTTCCATAAGGGTCGAAAGTGTTAGAGAATAAGAGATAAATATGATAGACAAATATGAAACACGACCTACCTTGCTTAGTATGTGTTTTACACTATGAGAACTTAGAAATGGCAATTTGACAGAGGTGGAACAGCATGTACGCTACGGTATGCTAATAAGCAATACCACTTTTTTTTTGTCTAAAATAGTATTAATTATATTCATTGTCTATCATCTCGCTTAACATCTCAATCATTTATAATTTCGATACTGGCCATCTACGGTATTTGTCAAGCTTCGCTGTACGCCATATAGTATATACTGTCAGTGGCGTATATACAATGACGGATACAGGGACCCCCCCCCCCCCCAAAAAAAAAAAAAATTTGGTAAATCTATTGTAAATTATGTTATTACGCTCTAATTTAGTCGATCCCACATAAGTTTTTCCTATTTTGACCCTCAGCTACCCCCCCCCAAAAAAAAAATGGGCTGGATCCGTCCCTGCGTATATATGGGGGTGGGCCAGGGGAAAGTTTAAGACGAAATTAACTAATGTGAGATGCTATAATGCATAATTTGCCTGAACTACTATAATAGATGTTCGGGCTAGTCAACAGTGAGCAGTGAGCGGTTTCGTTGGCAGGTTGCTTTCCAAAGCAAAGTTTAGGTTTTGAATAAAAAAAAATATTTTTTAAAAGAAATTATGGATAATCCATCATGCCCCAATACATTATTACTGTGTTGTAATATATTGGTATGTCCGGTCACGACTATGCAATCGTCCCATTGCTCAATTCAGTGCTTTGGGATAGGGAAATTGAAGACAATAGAAATTTGACCTAGGACAATAACTATTTACCATGAAAATACCCATTGCTCGCATAGTCATGAAGGTCATGCGAAATACGATATTTTAAGGTCATGACTTTCCCGGCCCCAGTCGCCTCACAACTGCACTCGGTTGACTCCCCAAACTACAATGGCTACATTAAACACTAGGTATTACACGCACGAATAGTGCCCCACAATTTATAACGCAGATTAGGCTAACTGTCAATTATTGAAACTGCGGCAGCGAACAATGGCATCAATTTATTTACGTCTTCTGAGTATTGCGACTGAATAGACAAGTGACCGAGTTTGAGTAAGTGATGCAAAAACAGTATTTTCTGTGCAGGTCACTCTTTCGTCTCTTGATGGAGGAACTCAATGAAGAGTTAAAGGCATAAGGTTGTAAAAGGCAACGAGAAATCACTGTATTGCAATTCCTTACCCAATCTTGTCTAAATTAAAGTAAGAAAAAAGTATTTTGATTTTAAATAAATAAATAAATATCGACTTTTTTTTTTGTTCTATTACTAAGCCAACCTAGCGGAGTTAGGGCTATAAGCTCTCTCTTATACTCAACTAGGAAAGCCCGGGATCGCCTGCTTTACATGCCCTCCGAAGCATGGCCAGAAAATATAGCAAGTGTGGGACTCGAACCAACAAACTTTCGGTTGAAAGTTGGAGTCCGTTCCACTACTCTACATGTCCTGATTTTCTGGATACTTGACGATAACTATTATTATACAAGTACCTATTTAATGAGTTTTTAGTATAAGGATTAAGGAAAGCCACGGTTTTACGAAATGTCTGCTATCTGTCGATTTGTCTGTCTGTTTGTTGTTTTGTTATTAACTGCTAGGTAGAACTAGAACGAGAACTAAGAGCACGAAGACTCCAATGGACCGGTCACCTTTCAAAAATGTCCCCAACCTGGACCGCGGCTAGGGTATGGCAAGCCCAACCAGCTGGCAACCGACCACAGGGGCAACCTAGGAAGAGATGGTCGGTACAGCTCTTCGAGGATCTGAGGGCCTGCAGCATCCATTTCGACGCATGGAGGGAGTTGGCGGAGAATCGCGCGCTTTGGAGGGGCTTGGTGCGACAGACGAGAGGTCCTCACGGGCTGATGGAGCCACCTTAATGTTATGTATAATACTAGGTAAATTATGATGAAATTAGGTAAGTAGGTTCACAAGAATTATATTTCAGGACCATTTATTAATGTGTTTTTAGATTTTACCCTAAAAAAATCCAAAATATACGGCTAAAATAATCTTTCTCAAAAACGGCTCCAACTATTTTCTTTACACACGGTATATTGTAGTCGTTATTAGAGTTACAAAATGCAATAGATCACTTGTCCCTTCATAGTTTGGTCCTAGGGGGGAAAAAATATAATACTTTTTTAATTAATCAACTATTAAAACTTAGCTGTGGTCGAAATTTTTGATTTGGGACGATTTCAACGGGTTTACAGGTCTTGAGGTCCCAGGAATTCAAAATAAATGTATTTTTACGAAATATCTGTCGGTATGTCCGTCGATCTTTTTGAAAAAATTCTCGATATAATCTGATTAAATTCGGCATTCTCCGTTATCATTGTTAACAAGAACCACTAAGTCGTTTTATGGATAGTTTGATTCTGGGGGCAAGAGGGGTTAGATTTTATTTCATTCCTCTGCGATCAATATTAACTGAGATATGAATTATATAAGGTTTTAATCGGCCGCCATCATGGAACAAAATAGCGGATCTTGCTGGTTAACGAACTCGATCAAGACATTTGTATGATCAATTTTTGTCCCAAGTTTCACCAATATCGGATAATATCTACGGAAGTTAGAGTTTCCTAAAATCGATATAGTGTGACGCTCTTATGCGTCACTCAGTGGTTTTCCTCCTTCATTTGGTCATAGCATGATCCAAATCTGTTAAATCTAAGTTAAGTGATGACTTTTCCGGGTAATGCTGTAGGTCATCAGGAGTGAGATCCGTCTACAGCTAAGCTAAGTATAGGTTTCCCTATACTTAGCTTCTTATCGGCTTTCCTGCCGAAAATTGTAGACCTGTCTCGAAAACTTATTATCCAGGCACTTAAAGAAAGGCCAGCTAAGAGGAAGGCCCTGAGTTATACCTAAAGGCATCAGTTTAAATTGTGAAAAATGGAGTATTGACTAAAGATGTACAAGTGTCTACGACATCGTATAATGTGAGTATATACACCAAAGACTTGGGGGCGGGAGTACCCCCCTCCGCCCCCCTTAATTTCAAGCTCCCAGCAAAGATGATTTAACCATAATTTGCGACACCGGCCTGCCTTGCCAGTGTCGGAATGCCCCTGACGCTTCAGAGGTCATAATTCAAGTAAAGGAGGATCGCATCGGACGGAAGATGTCATGAATCGAAATGGACTTTTCATCGTAGCATTATTATTATAGTCAATATAATATATGAATATAAAAGAAAAATAAACGTACATGGCAACCAGGATGTAAATGAGTTTTTCCTTAGCAGTAAGTCCTGAATGCATTGAAAGTGTTTAAGCAGATCAGCTGATTGTTTGGGCTAGTGGGAAGTTTGTGAGGTTAGGCAATCTTTGCAGGTTAGACGAGGGAAGATGCCGGCCTTACAATACATACATCCATACATATATTGGATGTATATAACATTTTGAACGGAGGGTGGTTTTAGGCTCAGACTTCAGAGGGCCATGAAATGAAAAGTTGTGAGGAAATTCTTTGAAAGTCGAACATTGGTATAGATAGGTATAGATGAATCTCCCTAAAATAATTATCTTTTTTACATTGTTAATCCCACGTTAAGATTAAAATGTATCGCCATAGTAGGCCTGCTGTGCAAATATAACTACCGGTATATAATTATTTACTATAAATAAACAGTACCTACATACCAAAAAAATTCTTTCAAGAACGTAGCAAAGCAGCAGGTAATTTAGAACTAAGGTTTAGCTGAAACTGAATAAAGAACTGCACTCTCAATGTTATCGTTGTGACCCCGGTAAAAGACGACGGAACACTATCATGGTCAGCTCCGAATTCCGATAAGAGGTCTCCGTATAATTAGACAACAGATTAGCTTTTATAATTTTTTTCCCCCAGCCGGCACCCCCACTAGAACTGGAAGCATTTAATAGAAAGAATACAATACAATATTAACAATAATAGTTGTTACCGGAATACTGCATGTGAGCCCCATAAGGGAGGCTTGTGGCAGGATTCGCCAAAAGGCTATAAACAGTTATAGGGAGTACGAACTACATTATTACAAGAGAAAAAATATTAATAATAACACAGCTATATAGTTAGTTAAAGTGATATAAGTTAGTTAAGTTACCTTACGTTATCCAGTACCTATAAAATAAAATAAATCAAAAAAATTCATCGCCATCATTTAAACAATTTATCAGCCAGTGCCCTAGATTTCGCTTTACAGCATTGTTGCTATCCAGCAGGGACGCAACAGCAGGGGGGGGGGCGGTGGGTACATTGCCCCCCCCCCTGGAAACCAATTGCCCCCCCCTGGAAATCATTGCCACCCCCCCCCCCAAAAAAAAGCCTAAATTTTGAAATAGCATTAAAAAGGTGTGCGTCAATTGGACATAGACAAAGTGATAGCGGAATTCATTAGTGCCAATGAGTACCGACACACGGTTTTCGGCAATATCTAGGTAAGGGTCAGTGTGATATAATTTCTTAATATAGCCTATTTAAACATTCTACAGTATAGTATAATTTGTGGTTTCTTGCTTCCCCCCCCCCCCTGGAAAGAGTCCGTTGTGGCGTCCCTGCTATCCAGTTCTAGAAGACAAATTAAATACTCGGGGAATTGCTACCTTAAGCTCATGATAGCCATACATATTACTATGAGGCAGCTCAGTACGTTTTTAAGGTGTTCCAGCTCTGCGAATGTACCTAGAAGGGTTTATGGTCTTATATTTTGAGTTAGTAGCAGTTGCTGTTAAGAGCCATAGGGACTCAGGCCGCTATTCGGGCCCATAAGTCCGCCCTGCTCTTCTACTGCAATTTTATCACATTGCTGAACTTCAGAAGCTCCCGTGGCCTAAGGTTCATTTGACACTCTGCATCGGCCACCCCAAACTCCAAGTGTTCCAAACGTGAACGCCAGATTGCTGGACAGTCTGCCAGTATATGCCACCCTGTTTCGTTTTCACTCTCACAATAGCGACACTCCGGATTGATCGGCATTCCGATTCGTGATAGGTGTTGCCGAAAAGGTCCGTGCCCTGTGAGGAGGGCAATTACTCTCTGCGCGCCAATACGCCCGAGTCCCAGCAGCTCTTCTGTCAGCTTCATCGAATGGCCGGCAATGCATAATGGTGAATGCCGGAACGACTGCATACCTCACTCATGCGAAAACTTTTCCGCGATCCAGCTGGGTACATACGCTCTGACGCGGCTCCAGGCTATGGGGAGGAAAGGTTCTGGCCCAATGGGACTTAGTTCAGCACCATGCTTTGCCAATTCGTCAGCAGCCTCGTTGCCTGAGATTCCTTCATATCCCGGCACCCACATCAACTTGATCTGGTTCTTCCGTGAAAACTTGTTTATTGTCACCTTGCACTCTCTGACGATATGGGATGTGACGGCTGGTTGAATTAAAGCCTTTATAGCTGCGTGGCTAACACTGCATACGACAATGGTCCTATTTTCGATATTGATGTCAGCACACAATCTCAGTGCGTGGTCAATTGCATAAACCCCTGCTTGAAACACTATATTTTGAGTTAAAATAATTCAACAATAAAATGGATTGAGTATGTAATAAAGCTATAGGCAATATACGATATTTCTTAAAGAAAAAAAAATGGTTGTTTGTAAGTCGGTTTACGGACGTTAGTTTAACGTGACAACGCCTAAATTAACTTAAACATAATTAACTAATGAACTTAAATAATATAAGGCTGGAAAGAGAAAGAAATGCGGAAAAGCCCTTAAGTAGTTAGAATTTTTTAATAAGATAATAACGTGGCCGAAAGAGACCTATTTTTGTTGAAAATCGTGCGCACCCCCTGACGTTTCACACCCTCAAAGCCAAACCCCTTGCTTGATCACCACAAATATAGCATGGCCTGAAAGAAGAAGAATAGACGAAGACATGGGTAGAATTGAAATTAAGATAAGCCTTCTACAGCTGCTCAAAAAATTGCTTTAAACCCGCTCATGCAATTCAAATGGGATTTCTGGAAATGAATTTTTCCGCGTCATTTTGTGTTCCACTCGTGTTTTAGGGATGAAGGGGTGATTTTGAAACTATGTATTTATACTCGTTTGAAACCCTAATTCATGCGGCTTCTAATGAGATATTTAAAAAAAAAAAACCGAGTGTGTGCTTAAGACCGCACGGCAGAAGTGAAAACTTCATTGGCAATCCCAATTAATTTATATGTATTTGGTAAATAATATTATGTATTTTGTAGTATTAATGTATTATTGGAGATCGTGTTCGTAGATTGAATGAGAAACAAGTCCGAAATTAAAGTTAATATTTATTAAATTCTATATAAATCAAATTATTTTCTACGATGTTTTTTTAAGCATGCATTATTAGCTAATTTTCTCTTTCCTTTTAATTCGTCATCAAGTTTGTTGTTTTGATCCAGCATCGTTGATTTTCCAATCTAAAAAGACAGTTGACAGTAGTTCTCCATATCTCATACTATTATAACTATATATGAAAATATAAATAATAGTTAAAATAATAATCATTACGTATCAATTACAACTACAGGTTTTAATTTAATAAAGACAATTAAGACGTAAGAATTGGGTATACTAAAAAATAATTTGATTTATATAGAATTTAATAAATATTAACTTTAATTTCTGACTTATCTCTCATTCAATTTACGGTCCCTAATAATACTGCATAATATATAATATTATTTACTATATGCATATAAAATTGATTGGGATTGCCAATGAAGTTTCCACTTCTGCCGTGCGGTCTTAAGCACACACTCGGTTTTTCTCAATGCATATTATTTTCTTAAAAATGTAGTATTTTTCAATATTACCAAACCGCTAAATACACACACTAGTCTCACAATGTAAAACAAATAATTCTTTTAAGTAGTTAAGTAGTTTGCATTTTTAAACTAGATGATAATAATAACGCGGCCGAAAGAGGCCTATTTTTGTTGAAAATCGTGCGCACCCCCTGACGTTTCCACCCCCAAAGCCAAATTTTGTGTTCCACTCGTGTTTAAGGGGTGATTTTGAAACTACATATGTATTTATAGTCGTTTGAAAACTTAATTCATACTGCTTCTAATGAGACTTTAAAAATTCATTTCGGTTGAAAATTGCAGGCTGTGGAATTTTTTTACTCTATGCATGTAATTGGAAATGTACCCTTTCCACCTGTTTTCCGCCGAAACACGGATGGCTTACACACTCACCTGAGCCTGAACGAAGAGGCGGCTAGTAAAACTAAATATATGCCTGGAAAGAGTAAGAAATGCGGAAAAGAACTAAAGCAGTTTGAAGTTTTCAGATTGACATTAACACCTCCAAAAACGCGGCTGAAAAAAGCCTATTTTCGCTTAAAATCGGCAAATTTGGGCGCACCCCATCACGTTTCCACCCCCCAAAGTCGAACCCCTGGCCCTATCACAAGTATAGCATAGCTAGAAAGAGGAAGAGTAGACATGGGTATAATTTAAATTGAGATAGGCCTTCTACATCTGCCCAAAAAGTTGCTTTTAACCCGCGCATGCTATTTAAATGGGCATGTTATGATATTATGTCCAGTCTGCTAAAATCTGTGTGTGGTGCGCCTCACTCTATCGAGCATGTCGCATGTCACGTGTCGAACCAGTCCAACATACTACAATGCTAAAATCTGTGTCTGTGGTGCACCTAAAGAAGTTTTCACTTCAAAAATATAATGCGAGGTCTTCAGTTAAAGACGACTCAGTCCAACGAGACAAACCAGAAAGGCAATGAGACCAGCGTCTTACTAGCTTTTCCGTCAAGAAGTAGCATATAAAGGATAATGCAAGACCTTCATTTAAAGACAGCTCAGTCCAACGAGACAATCCAAAAAGCAATGGGACCTGTCGGAAGCTAATAATATAAGAAATCCCTTTTTTTATATATTCAGGCTGTTTTTCTGTCGGTACATTTTTATTTGTTGGCATTTGCCCAGTGGTGTGATTTTTATAAATTTTTGTTGTATTGTTGCATTGTATTGTATTAAAATATATTCATTCATTCATTCATTCATTCTTTACCGAGACTTTTCATGCGATCGGAACCCACCCTCCTTATTGGTTCATAATATCATAACATGCCCCCTCTGCTTCCACGGGGAAGGAAACACAGACCATATATTGAGTTTCAACGGCATAGAGGAAGAAAACGACACAAAAGGGAATGGCCCAGCTCTACTATGCGGCACGGCGTCAAATGCTCTACCAGCCAAGGACGGGCTTTGGCGGAAGAAGAAGAAGAAATTTTTTACTTTTACTACTTTTTACTTTTTTACTATTTGGAAGGCCTAGATTTAATAAGGAGATCATACATCATCATTTTAATGATGATCAATTAATCACTAACAGACCTACGACGGCGTCCACAGACGTAACGCAGAGATTTCAAAGTAGCTTTCAAGAACTACTGACACTTTGGCGTCCCACCTCTTACTCTACGATAACAACACAGAACATTTGAATATAAGAACATTTGCGACAAGAAATTCATCAGCTGGATCAGAGAAGGAACCATAGAAGGTGTCAGCGACCTGGGCGCCCGAGAAAAGAATATTAGCAGCAAATGATGGAGGATGTAGGGGCCAATACATATGTGGAGCTGACTGAAGAGGGCGTGCCAGGATCGGAGGGGATCGATACCATATGTTGCTGCCAATCTGCCAGCCGGTTGTGAATTGAGGAAGAAGAAGTCAAGTCGAATCCAACTATTAAATCTGGCAGCGCCCTTTTCTATTGTCATCAGCAGCCTGATCGGGGCGTTTATAATACCGGTATTTATTTAATCCACTGGTAAACAAGATAATTTTATAATGGAAAGTGCTATTCAAAATTTGTTTGTTTACAGTTATAATCCTAGGGTATTTATTTAAACCCGGTATTATAAACGCCTCGATCAGACTGCAGGTTGGTATTGGTTGCCTTGGTAACCATTTTTTGTACAAATTAATTCTTAATATTGTGGCCAATTGATACTAGTCATGGTAACATATCATCTATCAAAATGTCGAGAAATACCAGGTTTTTTTCTAGCTCTACATTGAATATTTGCTGCGAAGTTGGACTTAGTAGAAGAAACTAGTTGCGTTGCAGTCCCGGCAGATTGCGCTTTTATTAATTATTAATCTTATTATTTAGTTATTAATATAACTGCAAAGGCTTTCACGGCCGGAGTCGAATGAGGAACCAGTAGAATCCGGGCTGATGGGCCGTGGTCGAAGTGAAAGTGAACTTCCAAACGTTTCGTCAACATCTGCGGTCGACATCTTCAGTGGAACTGCGTAGACTTCTAAGATTGTATCTTGGAGGCTCAGCAGCGACTGTGCGACAGCGACAGCGACTGTGCTGAGCCTCCAAGATAGGATAGAAGTTCACTTTCACTTCGACCACGGCCCATCAGCCCGGATTCTACTGGTTCCTCATTAGTTATTAATATTTTTATTATTATTATTATTAACAAGCGGAAGCTTTGGGGTGGTCGTGATTTGTAATAAGCATATATTTACTTTGCATTGCATTAATTTAATCCCCTAGCTGGTGGAGTAACCAGTTAGGAAAAAAAAATTAATCTTTAGGAATACTTCGGATACATGAATATTTCTAAGGGACCTACTAGCCTACTATCAAGATTTACGCACATTATCCAGCTTAAATTATATAACATTTGATTCAAATGCTCATAAAATACTACTGTATTATTTTTTCCTATGCTCGATTAGATAAAATTGCGAAGTAAAACAAAGAAACTAAAACAATATCTTATCGAAACTGTGCACAATGAAGCTGGGGAACGGGATTGTAGACTTTGTACTCGTTTGATACCTAAATTTTGTTTAATCTAATATCCGGCCACAGAAGCCCCAGAGCAGCACTTATGATAATTTGAAGGCTTTTTATTTGCCTATTGAACTTTGCCCTATTGCATTTTCGGATAATATTGGCAGTTTGCAAATAGGCAAACAGGACTCCACTGAATTTTTTGTTCAATTACTAAGCTAACCTAGCGAATTTAGGGCTATAAAGCCCTCTCTTACACTCAACTAGGAAGACCTGGGACCCCTGCTTTACATGCCCTCCGAAGCATGGCCAGAAAATGTAGCAAGTGTGAGACTCGAACCAACAACCTTTCGGGTGAAAGTCGGAGTCTATACCACTACTCCACAAGTCCCGACTAACATCATAACATCACTAAATCTGGCAGCCCTGTCGGCGCACAATGGTTGACTCTACATGTCCTGGCTACGGTTTTCCACCAGAAGGAGAAAGCTGCGCGACTTCTGGCCGGAGACAAGTCCAGTGTGTCCCGTGCCGGCAACCATTCCCTCGTGCTACTGCCTTCCTTACACTCCCTGCTCTTTACATTATTATTTATAGAGTTGAGCAGACATAGGTCATGGGACTCTTTGTACAGCATAATTATTCATATTATGACAATTGCCAATCAATCAACTGTCAAAAAACAGGCAGCCATGTCCTTCACTGGCAAGTTAATCAGATCGACCTGGTCGATGTAGGCAGCCCCAAAACAGCCCCCTTTACAAATTGGGTTTGATAATTTATAAACATAGTAGTCTCCTTAGTAACTTTGTAAAACTTGCTGTCACTCATTGTTAAAAATAATAACTTTGTATAGTTTTACGTAATAAAATAAAATTAAAACATACACAACCGGTTTCGGCTCACGCCATCGTCAAGTGCTAACAATGAGTTTTGCTTTGTTTTAGCTTGCATACCTTTTTGTTTTATCTGTTTTCAATCGCACTTGACGATGGCGTGAGCCGAAACCGGTTGTGTATGTTTTTATTTTATTTTATTACGTAAAACTATACAAAGTTATTATTTTTAACAATGATTGATAATTTATGTTAGGAGAGACGGACCAGGTCACTGAAACCAAGATATACACTTCCTTAGTACACGGAGAAGGAGCGACTCGATTTGGGCATTGAATATATAACAATATATAACAATGATTTGGGGAACCAAAAAGAGTCTGAAGAGCTCTTCAGCTTGGCAATAGGCCAAGCTACCCCAGGATATGATAAGACAGGAAATTTGCCCTAACGCCTTCAAACGAAAAGTGATATCCCTAAGAGATATTATCCTTACTTTGTCAACGAATTTCTTGTGGATTTCTACTAAACGTCTTTTAGGTAATACCTTATTCAACCAATTCTATTACATTAGGCCTACTGATAATGTTAATTTGTATTTTTTGTCTTTTACATTTGCAATTATTTATTATTTGTAATTCAATTAAGCTAGGCTATATTGTATGACGATGCTGAGAGCCTCACTGTATCTATGTACCTTGTGGTTGTAAAATTAATTATTGGAATTGTCTATTGTCATATGCATCATGCATCGAAGTGACACGTCCGTGCGGGGCGTGTAGTCTAAAAAAGAGTCCGGCTCACTATCCCTAAACTGACTACACCTGTTGCTGCTATGGAAGGAAAGGACTAGCAGCTTACCTTTTATAAGTGCCAGGCCAAGGATTGAAATTCACATATTTTGGACAGATGACACGAAAACACGAAAGGGTACAAGGAAAGAACACCACCAGTCAACGCCGACCTTGATCTTGATTTACAGGTCTGGACGGTGAAACCAGCGTGTCGTTGTTTCACAAAGCTACCGAACCTCAACCAACGGAATAGAACGACGGTAAAACAATACGGTACTGATTAACACTCTAATATAATATACGGTAACGAATAATACTATAATTAATGTTTTCGGCGCCTGTTCCTACTTACTATCTCCCGAAATTGGATCAGGGTCAGCTCGGAGAACTGCTCATTTCATTATGATTCATATAGGTGATCAAGGCAAATTGTGAGTCATATGGAGTCTTATTTCACAAAACCGACAATGGACAAGCAAAGATTTGTTTATTATTTCTGACACATTGTAACACTGTAACAGGTATCGTATATGCCGGTCTTATTCAGCCTTGAGCCAACATATAAAAGTAAAAATTTTGCTGTGATTCCAAGGATTAAGTACCACGATTCGCTTTCTGGTAGTTCACAGTTGGGTCAGCTAAGAATGCTCATAAGCAGTAAAACATCAAAAATTATATTCCCATCTCCCTTTGTTCAAAAGGCAAAAAATAATCGATGGCCAGGTGGTAACGTGCTTGCACTTGTGCAGTTGTGCGAGTCTTTACACGTCATGCGATCGGAGACGTGTCGTAACTCAACACGGGTACTAACCTACTGAGGCGACTGGAAGAGGTCAATCGGATACATTCATTAAATTGTTTGTATGCGATTAATCTTTTCTTTAAAAAACAAAAAACAAAAAAACAAAATCAAACCCTCGCGGACACTGATTGAATACGTATAAAGGTTTAAATTTAATACCTACAATAAGAATCCTTTCAAATTGAAGTTTCTGTCACATATAAATCCGGCATAGAGGAATTACGTCAAATCCCAATATTATGATTGGTTGAGCACGGTTGGACCTGATTGGCAGGACGCAAGTTGGTACATACAGCTTAGCAGACTTCGTTACTATTAGCTAGCTGTACTGATAAATCGTTGAAGTACCTACCGAATAGGTAATAACTTTATTTCTTACTATCTTTATTTAAAAAGGTTAAATCGCATGCATACAATTTAATGAATGTATCCAATTATCCTCTTCAATCGCCGCAAGTCACCTATTAGGTAATTGAATCGAGTTACGATACGTCTCCGCACAAGTACAAACACGCTACCACCTCGCTCTAATTTATTAGTTTTTACCGTATTTATATTCGTAGCGATGTAGTGATAGGGCCTAAATAAGTTATGCAAATGATCCAGTTCATGTATCTACTTTATGATATAAGATTGTGGTATTCTAATTTGTACAAACCATTTACAAAAGAAGTCTAGGCCTAAATTATGAATAATAAAGTCAAAATTTCGTGGGGTTTGCTTAGGAACACATATAACACAAGTAGAAAACGAAAAACACTACGATAACTGTAGAGTTTCTTAACTATTCTATCATAGTAAAATAATACATGTCAGAACAAAAAATACAGAGCGAAGGTCTACTTACTGTACACTCTGGAATAATATCGCTTAAACCGGTTAATCCCGAAAATTTAAAAGTTATTAACAGCACCCCTCTTACTCTTTTCTTGTCAAGCACGAATCCAAAATTAAATTGAAAGCAAATGAGTAGCCTAATTTCCAGGAAGAAAATTTTTCTTCCTGCATCTTCCCCCCGAAAGAAATGATATTTTCAGTTTGTAAACAATTATGGCGTCAAATCGTCTGCCATGCGCATTGTCACGCATGCGCTTGATTTTGGCGCACTGATTCAAATTTTTATATTTTGAATAGTATAAAAATTCCCTTTATTCTTTGCTACGGCTTCTCTTGAAAGCATTTTATTCTAAATTAGTTAAATTAAAAATAACTGATCTCTGACTAATGCAGTCAGTTCAGCAAATTTCAGTTCAGTTCAGTCATGTTCCGCATAAAATATGAATTAACCACAAAGTTCAAATTATATTTTAAATTTAGGCGGGTTAAGTAGTTGTTCACTCACCCAACAGAGCGAATCGCAGTCCCCGTGCTCAGCTGCTGCAAAAGCAAGAAAAATGTCAAAATATTTATATTTTTTAATTTTAATATTTGTGAACGAGTTGTAATTAGTTCTATAAGAGAAATTTATGAAAAATTTATTGATAAATGAAAAGTTAATTGACAAAGAGGAATACAATATTTTTAGGTTGCATATGAAAATATGATAGCAGCGATGGTGTGAGTGCAGTGATATTGATTGCATGACCTGTGTCCTGTAATGAACATTTCTGGATTTGTTTTTGAATGTGCACTCGCAAACAGCCCAGAATCACTGGAAATGTTGGAAATAACAGCGTCGCATGGGGCAGCTGACTGGACTTGTAAACGGTGAGTGAGTCATCTGGCAATTAAACCCCCTACCTGGAGGCATGTCCTCCAATGTATGAAATTATCTGTGACCGTTCTTATCTCATGTTTTAAAACGTAAGCTGTTGCTTAAGATTTGTATTCTGAATTGTTTTTGGCATGCAGTTTTAGTCGTTCACGTTGAGTGCAGATGTAGTTGCAAGGCGTCTTATGTAGATTACTTTTCCTTCTTCAATGGTCTGGAAGGTTGTAACTAAATCCTTGCAACAATGAATAAACCTAAATTAAGACTGCTTGCTTTGCTGGAATGCTCAATGGGCTGGGGTTAATCGCTTCTTATACATTCTTTGTTATGGTTCACATTAGCTACCTACCCCATTGTGAAATGGACAAATTTATAGATATCGTTCACTTAACTCAAACCTCCCCCAAACTCAGAGTTTAGGTTTAGTCTGCCATACAACAGTTAAACCTAACTTATCTGGAGTATATACAGTATATAATCATGAAATGCACTGGAAGGATGAGTTGGAAACTGACCTTCGAGAGTTGGGAGTCCGTAGATGGAGGGGCGCTGTACAAAACCGGGGTGACTGGAGGAGTGTTGTCGAGCTCATCAAGGGCTGTAGAGCCAGCAGAAGAAAAACATGTCCGGCAGTCTCGTTTATGCTACCAATGACGATAAGGCATCCATTAGGTGGCAAACTGCCCCCCGCAGGACCATGGCATCACGCTTGCTTACTTGTTTTTTCTAATGGCTGCAAACCTTATTTAGACTATCCGCCATGTTATTTTACGATTGAACAGGAATCAAGACAGTCAAAACAGAATGAACAACACAAAACCGAAATGAGTGGAAGAGTGTTGTCGAACAGGCTGAAGCTCATTACGGGGCTGTTGGGCCAGAAGTAGGAGACATACAGTATGTAACAGGAATAGAAAACTTACCTTAAAGAACAAGAATTATCATATATAGCATATGTATTGCCAGTAGTCCCAGAGTTTCTGGTTTCTGGAATGGCAGCCCCAAGCGACAAATTATTAGACGTCAGCGAAGAATAGTTACTTACAGTTTTACATTTTATGTCGAAGTGTTGCATTTAGAGTGAGGAACATTTCAGAGTCATAAAACATTCCTTGCATAAAATGGGTTTGTCTTGAAAATGGGACGTATTTCTTCCACTTCATATGCCCCTTCGTCCCGCTTTGTGAACAGTGGAGTAGCTGGCGTGAAGCATAACTTCAATAACTTAAAATTTACGTAATTACTTACAGCTAACTTTCCTGTTGGCTATGCACTGGATGCTGCAGGTGAGTGAGGTCGGTCGTTTTTTTTTTCTTCTAGAAATCCTATTCAGTAATTCATTTTTACTCGTATTTTTAGTCAACCGTGGTTGAGTTTCCTAGAGTTCTATTTAGAAGAGGTGGGGCATTGGCTACCGCCTAACATTTCTGGGCACATGCCACTTCTTTCCAATGACTGGTCATAGGTGACGTGGCAGGTGAGCCCAGAAATTCAAAAAAATATTCTAGGCACGAAGCGAATATCCGATCACGATCTACGGGTGTTTTTGCCCTAATGCCTATTCCACCCCTGCTGACTGCAATTGTTCACTGTGCATTCCTGCCTGTTGTTGTAGATTATCTAGTGTATGCCTCATTGATGGCTCTCCGATCAGAATTTACATTGACATGTGATTTTCAAAATAGTATTTGACCCCCTTCGCATTGCACTTCCTCAGTCGGCTCTTCAATACTTTTCCCAATTTTACTCTTCATGATACACTTTATGTTCAATGACATGTACAAGGCATCCCTGTTCAGAACCCACTTAGAAAATTAGGAGCGAAACATTTTAGACCTGTGGGATGTTACAATAACAATTAGGAACAAAAAACGTACACAAATCTCAACCTCAATCCTATTGAGATGTCCCCATTTAAGAGATAGAGAGACACATAGATTGACTTTGAATACCTGTATCGATGATTTCCGGTGCGATAGTTGTCTTATCGTCCTAAATGACTAATCCGTTGACCTAATGTTGTGGTGAAATACATGTGTTGATAAGAGAGCTGGCTGGCAAAGGGGATCAGAGACCTTTGTCCAGGAAATTAATACTTGTAAGTGATATAACATTGCGAAGGATGTCACGCCTGGAGTCAATTGGTCAACTAGAAATATGACCGAGGTGGATTGCCGAGAAGCTAACTCTGACTCAGTAATCATTACCATCATCAATAATGGGCCGTAGTTGCCTGGGGGTGCTACGTGAGCCTCTTCCACTCCCTCCTGGCTCAACTGGTTATTCAGCACTTGCTCTGGTACTAGTCCCACTCTAATAATAATAGAAAAAATTTCCTTTTAATGAAAAAAAGCAAAACTTTTCGCAGTGAATATTTAAAGGCCCTATCTTACAATTAACCGCTTAAAAGAGTCTGTAAACAGTAAATATTCAACTGAGATCATTCTCAATCTGGCTTCTGCCTCCTTGGCGTTCCTCTTCTATTTCTTCCTATAGCCATTTCCCCACCACGTCCAAAGGATGGGCGAGGACAGGACCACCCGGAGGTTGGCGGAAGCAAGGCCACAAGGAGGAAGACCCATCGGCAGACCGAGGAAAACCCTCGAGAAACGGATTGAACAACTCGTCGGAGCAAGAGGGAAAACAATGGCCGAGCTCAAGGCGTTAGCGTCCGACCGGGGCGAGTTCAGGAAATGGGTCCGGGCCGACCCCTCCCCCCATTAAGGGGGAAGAAGAAGAAGAAACCATTTCTCCGCGCATTTCCAACTATCAAGGGGCTAGCGACCTATTGGATTTTTTTTACATTTTTTTATTTTTTATTTTTTTTATATTTTTCATTGGGGTACAGGTGTTACCTGTGTGCACTTAAGCCTATTGGGCCTATTGTGCCCCCTACAACAAAGTATCTACAACACTTCCTCGAGGCCTATTTCCCTCAGGTGAGCTAGGGTTTAACGGCTACAATATACAGTATGTGAATTTAATAAAAACTCGCTGGAGCCGTTTTTTAGAAGAAAAAAGAATTAAGTTTTTGGAAGGTAAAACCCCCAAAATTGAGTTAGCGCAAAATAAAAAATAGTCCCGAGGTATGATTTTTATGAACCTAGCCTAAATGCCGAATTTCATAAAAATCCACCGAGTAGTTTGCCCATAAATCGATCAACAGACAGATATTTTTCTTTTTAAAAATTTTTGGTACCTCAAATTGTGTAGACCCACTGTAATCTTGAATTCAAAAATTTCGACCATCTTCCCTTATTCTATATTTAAATAGGAGAGCAGAAAATGTTATATGATTGTTGTGAACCTACAGTATGCCAAATTTCAACAAAATCCACCGAGTAGATTAAACGACAATCAGACAGGTAGATAATCCGTAAAACCCCCTTTTTGGGTTCCTAGGACCTCAAAACCACTGAAATAGCAAATTTGAAAATTCCGTCCATCACAAAGCTTTCCTTCTACTAACGCATGAATAGGATAGCAAAAAGAGACGTCCTCTTGATTTCATGTTGATATTGACAATGCTGTCAAGTTTGCCAGTACGAGTCATTGGCCAATCAAGGCCTACATACGTGTGTGAATTGACTCCTAAAAATAAAATGACCTTGCCCGGCCGGCTGCTGATGTGTTCAGTTATTATTATTAAGCAATTTGGATTCATCATCTTGTTATTTTGAATTAGTCACGTTGTGCCCCTGTCCCAATTTTGCTGCCTATATCAATTTCAGCTGTAAGTATTGATTTCTGTTAAAAGACGTCTTCCCTCCCACTATATGTATTTTTCGCTATTTCATAGTAAATATTGAGCGTAGAGCCGCCGCTGAGGTCCTATACATTAGAAGAAATGTTTAGCTACAATTTGATACACTAGTCACCACTAGCGGATCTAGACATTTTTAGAGGGGGGGGGGGCTGAACTAGTGGATGGCAAGCCTATAGTCAAGAGGTCTATGATAGAGTGAAGACTGAAATGGCCGCGAGCCGTGGTTATATAGCAAATGTTCCCGCCGTAATTTAAAAATTAGTTCTTAGCTTCATTTAGAGATAAGAAATGCAAAATTATTAATTTATGTGTGAGAAATTTTGAAAGTGCGTTTTATCTATAGCCCAGGGTAGATAATTTTTTGTAAGACATTAAATTATAGTAGAATGAAACCCATTTGAAATGGAAGATAATATAACAGACATGAAAGGAAAAATAAATTACGGGCGATCTGAGTTCGGGAGGCAGGGGTGGTTTTTAAGGGTGAAATACGGTTTATCTTTATTTCCGGCAAAACTACAAGTCCTATGGAAAAACGTCACATAGCAAAAAGATAGGTAATAAGAAGATGTACAACTTTAGTAATTACACTTTTTTCACATAACCTCAAATTTTATGAGAAAAATGCCAGAAAGAATGGCGTCTTATCTGATTCTCGGTCGGTTTATAAAGGCTGCAAGGCTAGAACTATAAGCGGCTAACGACATGAATCCTGACACTGTCAAGAAAGCCAGAAAAAAATTATTTTAAAGGAAATACAAAAAAATATACGCATTTGTACCTTCTTCTGCTTCTTCGAATGCCTCTTCTATCGAAGATTGGCGAACGTTGATACGTAGATACCGTACCTCGGACTCGGAAACTTCGGTCATGTGATGGGGAACCAAAAAAATCTCCTTCTGCATGTAATAATCCAAGGGAAGACAGAAGGACAGAGAGCTTCCTGCAGAAGAACATTCTGGTTGAAAAAGCTGAGGCAGTGGTTTGGCTAGAGCACAATTTCCCTTTTCAGCGTAGTAGAGCTGCCAAGGTACAAATTGCTATGATGATCGCCAATCTTAGAAGAGATATTTAAAGAAGGGAGACGAAATTGAGTAGTAAAGAAGAGTGTCGGCAGCGGGCTTATGGTAGCCTAGTTAGCGATAGTTTTTATAGAGGAGATTTCAACACCGAATGAAAGCATGTTTGCCTAAGCCAGATGGGTGAGCCAAAAAATGCGCTCTCGTTTGATGGATTCTATCTCTTAACGCGGTGCTTGGCTTTTGACCTGCGGGCAAATTATTACTGCCGAAAATAATTTGCACGCAAATTCCTGCGAAATTGCAAACTTTGTGCAGATGTACACACAATTTACGTTGTACGCTACTGTCAACGCAAGTTAATGGAAGTTTCACTCTGAATTGGGACTTGGTTTTTCACTGCTGTATAATAGTAAATATTTTTTTTTTTTTCTAACTTGCGTCGACTATACTGTACTTCTTCTTCTTCTTCGAGTCCCTATAGGAGATTGGCGTTCATCATGACAATCGTAGACACGTAGATGCCGTACGTCGGACTCCCCCAAAAGGAAGTCAAGTATGTAAAGTATTGGAATAGGGAATTGTTATACAGTGGTTTCCCGTTGGCATTTGGAACCTTATGCCGTTGACTCTTCATTGTGTTCCTCCACCTTCGGGGTCCAACCCCAGGACAAAAGAATGCCCTAGTAGTGGTTGCATAGTTAGTGGCGGCAACTATTCGCCCCGTCACATAGCCATCCTCGGGCTACTGTGGCGGCTTTTTCTAGGCCAGTCAAACCTGCCGGCCGCCAAACCAAGTTGAATCCAGCGGACCAGAGCAGGTTCAAAGCTGCAGATGACTTGGTTGTGTGCACAGTGCCGGTAGGGCATCATGGTAGGACTTGTCCTGGTCACCTCCGAACTAATCGTATGACTTCACTGTGTTTCCCAAGTGGTTCGGAATCCACTACAAACAGGAGGTCCACTGTCCTATGGGCTGGCATAGGACAGTCAAGTCGGGGTCGCTCTATGGGCCCAAATTTGAGGCCTAAGTCGTTATCAGACCCGACGAACACTACTACTGCACCCTCCCATTGTGCCGCTGCTTGGTCGGGTACTGCTTATTCATTATATTCGTAGCTCGCCGCCATATCTCGTTGTGTAATTGTAATTTTTTTGAAGGACTTTTTTATGGACCCAGGCTTACTTATAGTGGCCCATAGGTCCCTTGTCCAATGCCAAAGACCCCCATGGATTTTGGACATCATTTTTATTGTTTCCGTATGAATGTTTGGCCATTGACAAACTGGTATACTTTCTCGGTGACAACCTACACTGCCTACTAGCGATAATAGACAAGCTGAGACGAGCTCACCATTCACGCAAGGAAACAGGCGAAAGCATGACTTAACCAAGTACAGATAGGCCTACGAGTCTTGTAGTAGCCTACTATGTGTGAAATTATCCCCACAACGTGAACAGATCTAATGTATTTGCTTAGTAAATTATTAAAAAATGACTAGTTTTGGTGTGATCCAGGGGTGGCCAGTGTCTACGGTTAGCTGCCTTTTAATAATAATAAAAAACCTCTTTAGACTCAGTTAATTTCTCCCGAATTATTGACCACGAAATATTTGTGTGGATTTGTAAATTTTGGCACGTCAGTCGAGTTACCTTCCCAGTTTAGCACACGGCAAAGATGAATACTGAATTAAGAAGGGCTACATAGGAATTTTAATTGTGGGTGCAGCTGCAAAATGCAAATAACTGATGTCATGTTTCCGTCATTGTTATATTGCTACGGAGTTTCAGATGTCAGCGGGCCTACTATGCCGTTTAGTATTAACTTATTCTTGACGTAAGGCGCTTATTCCACCTACGTCAATAGTCAATAGTAAATGTGGTATTGACGTGGTAGCAGACATTAAAGACCGTCTAAAAATGTCTGCTACCACGTCAATACCACATTTACTATTGACTATTGACGTAGGTGGAATATGCGCCTTAGGCCCCCATTCCACATACGTACAACGTCAATGAAAATTATGAAATTGATGGTGGCAGCAGACATTTTTACATACTAAAAATTCTGCTGCCACCATCAATTTCATAATTTTCATTGACGTTGTACGTATGTGGAATGGGGGCCTTCAAAATGTAAACAAAACTATTTTGAATAGCACTTAGCAGGTATTCTTAAATTATCTTGTTCACATTTTTAATCCCATTAATTGAAAATAATCACCATAGTAAGCCCGCTTCAAAGCATGCGGCGTTGTTGTCATTAGGCTTCCAAAAAGCTTTTAGTTCTAATTCATCCCCCTCCCCCCCCCCCCCCGCTCTCCCCGTCTTTATTCATGTATCATCGTGACGGTTTTTTTGCAGCGACTGATTTTTCTATTAATCAAAGTCGTCTGGGTTATAGTAGTAGGCGGGGTTTCCACCGACCTCTCATTGCCGAGTGCACTTACGTTGACGTGGTAGCAGACATTCAAGACTTAGGCGGGGTTTTCACCGACCTCGCATTGCAGAATGCACATGACATTGACGGAAATTTTTGTTTTACTCTATGCCATAGTTAAAATTGATCAATGATTATAGAGTAAAATCACAAACAAACTAAAATTAAAAAATGGCGTCATGGGATATGTTAAGTACAAACATTTTAATAGATTTCTATAAAAAGAAAAATTCAATGTCATTTGCATTCTGCAATGAGAGGTCGATAGAAACCCCGCCGTAGTAGCAGCTGTATAATTACGAAGGCTTTCACGGCTGGAATGACGTGACAAAGCAGTAGAATCCGGGATGGTAGTCCGTGGTCGTTCTGAAAGCGTACTTCCAAACGTTTCGTCAACATCTCCGGTCGACATCTTCAGTGGAACTGCGTAGACTTCTATGATTGAAACTCGGAGGCTCAGCAGCAACTGCAGGACGACCACGGCCTATCATCCCGGATTCTACTGCTTTGTCAATAGTAGCTGTGTTAGCCGTAGAACTAAGGGCAACGTTTGTAGCTCTTCCACAACAGCCCCACTCACCTTTGTGGGCGAATTTTTTCGCCTCTGTGCGCTTATGTTTTCTTTTTTTTCTTTGTCGCTTACGAACGAAAAGTTAATAAGTAAACGTGTATTGAAACATAAAACAAGTACAAAATAAGTGTAAGTATCTACCTGTAGTATAAGTAAGCATCGCTTTCTGCACTTGATAGTCCAAGGGAAGATAGAAGAACAGGCATAAGAATAACATCCTGCTGGAAAAACCTGAGGTAGTGGTTTGGCAAGACTTCCCTTTTTAGAGCAGCAGTTTCCAAGGTCTAAATTGCCATGACGATCGCCAATGTTCGATAGGAGAGGCATTTGAAGAAGAAGGAGGAGAAAGTTTCTGAACCCAGTTTTAAGCCAAGTCAAATGTTGAAGTGTTACCCGTCCAAAGATCGTCATATTCACAGCCATCCTGGGGCCTTTGAGAATAATGTTGGTTTTGTTTTGTTTCAGACGTGACTAAATAATGGAGGCGAACCGGCGTACCTCCCGCACGAAATGCCGGGCCATCTCGCAGACAGCGCGGGTTCTCGTGTTCGAGGAACGCAGCTCCGTGGACGACTCTATGGTCGGCAGGAGACACTCTGATGCCGAGGAGGTACGTAGACGCAATGCAGGGATGATACAGTGTGGCGACTTAGCGCTTATCTATTAATGGAGCCACACCAGGGTATCAGCCGCATAAAATACCGCCCCGTCTCACAGACGCGTTCGAACATCGGGAACGGCTCTGTGGTCCGCAGGAGACTTTTTGATGCCGATGATATCAATAGAAATACTGTTGTAGGAGGAACATCCTGGTTTGAAAAACCGGAATATCGGTGCAACGGCGTCAGCCTGGTGGGGAGAGCGAGTCTGTTTATTAACTTGAGACACTTTAAGAGCAGACTCCATCACCTCAGGAAGAAGGGGAGTTGGCTGACAGAGTGGACCTCCTGATTATAGTGGATTCCGAGCCACTTGGGGAACACAAAGACGTTATTGTCACAAACACTGCGGAGGTCGTAGCTGGATACGGACGTACCCACGTGCAGGTTGAAACAGTATCAGATACGTTACATATTACAGTGCTAAGTTGGTACCCTGCTTATGGTGTGTTCTCTAACAGGCTTACTGGGCTACGAACGCTGGCCTACCAGGAATATCATAACACTGATTATTATTAGACTCCCATTGTTTACTACGCACTCTGTGATTGTTGTTCATTTTATCTAGTTTTAGCTGTAGAATTGGTATTGCATTGTGTTATTATGGTACCGTTAGAGGTAGGCTATAAATTATTGAGCGCAACAAAGTTATTATTGAAAAGATGGGTTTCTATTTCAATTGGCAAATACTAAATACTCTATTATGCCAAATAGTTTTTCAGCCATATTGTTTCGAATTCTGAATTAAACTTAGCTAGCTTATGCCAATGAGTACGTTTTATAACGTGCGTGTCTGCCGCATAGAAGTCACCCTTGTGCTCAGGGCATAAGCACCAAATGCAAACTACCGGAAAAGGGGAACATTTCACTGCCAATTTTGGTTTAGAGACTATTTTCAACCTTTGTGTAATAATTGTTTAAATGTTTTAGGTACAGGCTCTAGTCCGCATGCGGCGGTCGGTACTGGGCCAATCAGCTCCCGCTTTATCTACCATAGCGCGGGAGCCCGTAGTGCTACGGAAGCCCAGAGCAGCCGCGCAGCAGCGCCGTAGCCTAGTCGCGACATCTCCACTCGAGTCGCCGAGGATGTCGCCTTTCTCGGCGGGGCGACGCGATGGTCGGCGCTGGTCAGTAGCATCGCTGCCTTCTTCGGGCTACGGGACAACTCCAGGAAGTTCGGACCTGTCGTCGCAGTGTTCCAGCCAGGAGCGGCTACACATACACGAGGAGGCGACTGTGGGAGGTGGGGGCGACACCGAGGAGCCACGATCGCCTCGTCCCAGACCCCGATCCCGGTCACTGTCCAGCCCTAGTCGTGTGCCTCTGGTTAGTACCGTTTATTATTGTATTAGATATCTTGGAGAGGGAGAGATCGTGTCCCTAATGGCGAAGTCCTGCCGTGCATGGCTGAATTGCTGCTGACGGTTACAAAATGGAAACTACATGCTTCGGTCATGTGATGAGGAACGAAAAATATTGCCTCCTGTATGTTATAATCCAAGAGAAATTAGAAAGACTGAGGGGTCCAGGCAGAAGACGAACATCCTGGTTGAAAACCCTGAGGCAGCGGTTTGGCAAGAGCAGCAGTATCAAAGTTCGAAATTGCCATGATGATTGCTATTCGCTAGAAGAGGCAATTACTCCCTCGAGTGTGAGCCTCTACGGGCGGGTTCCAACTTAGACAGACCTCCAACTCTTACTGCCTCAACTGATACCCTCAGCAAAAACAGTTATAGGATTAGCTCTCTAGACTCTAAGTAGGGCACACCAACCTGAGGCGTAGTGTTACCATCGGCTACCACGTCATGCCATTATTTCTTACTTCTTAGTACAGGACTTCCAGCTCAAGTGATGCCGACTGCCTGATGTCTCAGAAAAGCCCTTGACGCTAGTGTCCACAGGCTCGGTGTGCACAGGATCTTTTGATGTCCGCCCTCCTTGTGTCCAATCTGATCGCGTAGTTGGTCCCGTTGTGTGCATGGGGCCGAGCACTGCAGGAGTATATGCTTTCCTAGAAAGCCCGAAGAAGGCCCTATAGTAGGTCTAGTGCTCCAATCAGTCCTTGTCAGGACTTTCAACGAGTTCCGCTGGAACGAAATCATGCCATTATGCGAATGAATATTAAATTTTATATTAATTGACACTACGCAGATGTTCGGATAACGATGGCAAAAGTTCCAACGATAATATTCTATTGTTATATTATTCTCGAATTAAACACGCATTACATTTATTTTTTAGATGGAGAGCGAAGTAGTGCTCATGAACACACTGTACAAGGAGCGGTTCCCGAAAGCTACGCAGCAGATGGAAGAGAAGTTGGTGGCGCTGGTCACTGAGTTCGCAGGTGAGCACCCTACCGTGTTCGCTGACGTCCCGCTCGAGTGCGCTCCCATACTCAGGTTCGTCTACCGCCAGGTAATGGAGCTGGCGCGCGACTGTCTGCACAAGTCCCAGGAGAAACTCATCACTGCCAGATACTTCTACGAAACCACCGAAAACCTCGAAATACTGCTCACCGAAACCCGGGAAAAATCCCCCGTAGCCGCAGCCCGCGTTAGCCCTCTCATACGCAAATTTCTACTCATCATTTCCCGACCTGCACGGTTACTTGAGTGTCTAGAATTCAACCCAGAAGAGTTTTACAGGATTCTTGAACACGCTGAGGGACAGGCTAGATCAGTGCAAGGTATCAAGGCGGATTTACCGCAGTATATTGTTTCTAAACTAGCTCTGACGCGAGATCCGATTGCGGAGCTTCAGGAAGATCTCGAATTACTCACGACCAGCTCCATGAATTGTCCCAAGACCAGTAAAACGATACTTTCGTCGAAGACGCCGACTGAGGACGATTTTGAGATTGTCAAGTTGATTTCGAACGGTGCGTATGGTGCGGTGTATTTGGTGAGGTTAAAGGAAACGCGGCAGAGGTTCGCGATGAAGCGAATTAATAAAAATAATCTGATGTTGCGGAATCAGGTGGAACAGGCGTTTGCGGAGCGTGATATAATGAGTTTTACGGATAATCCATTTGTTGTAAGTATGGTGTGTAGTATTGAGACTAAGAAACATTTATGTCTTGTTATGGAATATGTGGAGGGGGGCGATTGTGCGTCACTGCTTAAAAATATTGGTCCCCTCCCTGCTGACATGGCCAGGTTTTATTTTGCTGAGACGGTGTTAGCAGTGGAGTATTTACATAGCTATGGTATTGTTCATCGTGATCTTAAACCGGATAATTTACTAATAACAGCGTTGGGCCATATAAAGCTGACGGATTTCGGTTTAAGCAAGATGGGGCTCATGTCGCGTACTACCAACATCTACGAGGGATTTGTTGACAAGGAAACTAGACAGTTTTCGGATAAGCAAGTGATTGGCACGCCTGAATATATTGCGCCAGAAGTGATACTGCGACAGGGTTATGGGAAACCGGTGGACTGGTGGTCGATGGGGATTATTTTATACGAATTTCTCGTTGGCTGTGTGCCATTTTTCGGGGAGACGCCTGAGGAGTTGTTTGCTCATACCATTTACGACGACATCGAATGGCCTGACGAGAAGGACTGGCCTGTTCAGGCTGAAGCTAAATCGCTCATCACGGCGCTTTTGCAGCAGAGCCCTTGTGAGCGACTTGGAGCTGGAGGTGCGCAAGAAGTTAAGGAGTACCCTTACTTTGAATGTTTGGACTGGACTTCTCTGTTGCGGCAAAAAGCTGAGTTTGTCCCCCAGCTGGATCACGACGAAGATACCAGCTATTTTGACGCGCGTAGTGACCGTTATAACCATGATCTGGGTGACGATACGGACGACACTGACGACTCACCCTTGCTGGGCTCGTTTGCATCTTCTAGCCCGCACTATAGACGGTCCGTTCTGCCCGAAGTGGATAATTCGGAGGTTAAAGACTCGGACTCGGGGGTTTCGAACGCGAGGCCACCGAGTACCCCCGAGTCCTCGCAAACTGAGAGTGATGATGTATCGCCGCAAGTACAGCGGAAGAGACGGCTGCCTAGACTTTCCGTGTCCATGGAAGAAGCTCGTGCTGCGGATATTAATCGAGAGTTGTCGCCTGTTGACGAGCGTATAGGCGCGGCTCGTTCGGGGCCTCGAATCCCTACGCTCAATCTGGCGTTGTTCGGTAAAGGACGCACGCGTGGTGTCATTAAGAGCGCTTCTGCGTCAGGTCTATCACTTGTCATTCCAGCAGACATTGTGGACGAGTCTTCACAGTCGATGCAATCCCCGGGTGGCTCCAGCAGTTGCAGTTCACGTGACACCTCGCCCTGCCGCGAATTTCTTCCAGTTATTTCAGCCTTACAACGGCCAGTTCTCATCACCAGAGGCCCCCGCGGTTATGGCTTCACTGTGCATACTATTCGTGTGTATTACGGCGACACGGATTTCTACACCATGCATCACCTTATAATGGCTGTGGATGAGGATAGCCCCGCTTGGAACGCAGGCCTCCGGCCTGGTGATCTTATAACGCACGTTAACGGAGAGCCAGTTCAAGGTTTGAATCACACACAGGTGCTGCAACTGCTGCTATCTGGCGGTGAACATGTAACATTGAGATCCACACCACTCGAAAATACATCGATCAAAACGGGAGGGCGGAAACGGGAGCCGTTGCAGGGGAAGTTCGCCAAACGAAGTATGGTGCGACAGCGACGCCAGAAACGGGACTCGTCGGACAAAAGAAGAAAAACCTCGTTATTGCGGAAAATTAGTAGCAAGCACGCAGATAAAACCGCTAAACCGGGGAACTTGGCGTCGCCTACCATGGTCACACCCAGCCGAAGTTTGCAGTCCTTGCTTGTTCCCGTGGATGCGCCACCACCTCGGCTTTCCTTTTCCCCTGCTGAGTCATCGTCTAGCTCTTCTGGTGGTTCCGGATTGACCAGCCCGGTGGGTTCTACGTCGTATCAACGGCCGTCAACGTTACACGGTCTTAAGCATAAGCTCCACACACCTCCGAAGAGTATTCACACGTCTAATCGACGAAAATCGGTGGGGCACATTCCGCTCAGTCCGCTTGCGAGGACGCCATCGCCATCTCCACTGCCTGCGTCACCTACACGTTCACCCAGTCCTTTGACATTCCCGCCGGGGCACCAGCCGGGTAGTTCCAATACTACGCAGAGTTATTCACCTGCCGCAGGCGGCAAGAAGCTCGGACGGCAGAGGGAGCCCGGTTCGCCGTTGCTTCGACGCGCGCTGTCCCCAGACAGGCTTCACCCACGAAGCGCCGAACCAAAACCTTCGATATCCCCTCTGTGTAGCACTGAATTAAAGGTAAACACTTCTTCATCAGCTGGAGTGACGATTTCTTCAGCTGCCCCTCCTGCGGCGCGGACACTGTTCCACCACAAGTCAGAAATAGAGTCTGTTGACTCGCCGACTGGTGATAAACTTCTACCGCGCATAGCTGAAGAGAAGGATTCGCCTACTGGTAACAAAGGCATTGAGCAGCAGGATATTGTGAAGGTGTCAGGTTCAGAACTAGAGCGACGACCAATCGTTGATCTGGACCGACCCGTTACTCCTCCGCGAAGAAGTTTCCATGGCGAGACAGACCTGTTCCGGTTTGTTGCGGCGAGGTCACAGGACAATGAAAGGTACGAGCCTTATTTTTACTCGGCTAGGATTGCCGAATGTGATTTCTTGCGCACTCAGCATTCATCAAAAAGTGTGGAACAGCGTAGTCACGATAGCAAAAGTCCGACACCATGCAAGGTTGTAGAGCAACGTACGCAAGATTGTAAAGTACCGTCAGCTACTAAAAGCGTAGAACAACGTATGCATGAGCATAAAGTTCCAGCATCGGGTAAGGGAACGGAACAGCGTTCTCAGGCTCCTTTGACGTTGAAACCAGTAGATCAGCGAACACAAATTCTGTCTGCGACAAAAGTTATAGATCACCGTGCGCAAGATATTCCAGTACCCTTAATGTCCAAGGGTTTTGAACCAGTCAGACAGGATTCCCAGCGCTCCACCGGAAATAAACCTGAACCGGATACTCGGGAGAAGGTACAGTTCTACGAGGCGACCTGCCTCGTCAAACAGACCTCTGTTGAGACGAGTAAGGCTACTGCTAGTGCTGCGCCCAAACCGGCGTCCAAAAGTGAAAGTGTGAAGCGCAAAACTACGGGTAAAAACGAGGGAAAGTCGGAGCCTAAAGGCAAATCCAAAGATAAGCGAAATTAAATTTTGTTCCCTATTGCTTTAGTATGCCCTGATGTTGGTTATGAAGAGTTCAGGATTTAATGTAGAGTGGTTTTGATTGGTATTTGGTAGTATTTATTCTGCACTATGTTTAGGGGAGAGATATGCCATGCTTCCCTCCAATGTATAATTTTTTTTTTGTGTAGCATTTATTATCACATTTTGTCGTTTTAGTTATAAAGTAGGCGCATCAATTGTGATTTTTCTGACCCTTGCTTGGAAGTGTCTCTGAAGAATACTGAACGGCACCTCTATGCATTGGACCATGGTGGTGCCGTCTAGTGCTCCAAACATTTCTACTGGTGGTGCCCGACTCGTTCCCATACTTGGTTATGTTACAATGCCAATGGTGAGCATGCCTGAGCTTGCCCATTGGAATTTGCAGTCGGTGTGGGTTGACTTCGAGGACATAGACCAGTTTGCCAATGGCTAGAAATTCATTCGGAAACAATAGCAATAAAATTTGAAAACCGATGGGGTCGTTGGCAGGGCAAAATTCAATGGGCCACACTACAAGTAGGCCTACGTTCGTAAAAAGCCCACCAATAATAAAATGGTTGATTAAATTTTTAGCTTATTTCATGTTTTTTTTTTTATAAACGTAGGCCTATTCCCTATACCCCTACGGTTTTTAGATATTTTCCGTATTGTTTCCGAATGAATTTCTAGCCATTGGCAAACTGGTTCACGTCCTCGAAGTCAACCCACACCGACTGCAAATTCCAATGGGCAAGCTCAGACATGCTTACCAATGACATTTAACAGGTGTTGGCTTGACTTAGCCAAGTATATAAGCGACGTGAAGAAGGTGGGGCCCACATCTTTAATAGAACGAACCTTACTGTATCGTGAACAGTCTAAATATAAACTGGCTGGTTAGGTGTCTTCTTAATATAGAAAGAGAGTGAAAGTATGAATTGACCACGAATTTAAATAAATCAAAATAATTGTATGTGGGGGGAAATATGTAATTTTTCTCTTGGACTAGGTCGGGTGTGTTTTGAAGGGTACTGGGAAATAATATTTTCGGTGATTTGGTTATCTTTTGAATTTGCATTATCTTAGTACGATGATTAGTTTATAGTTGTTGTTTTTTTTTGTTTTTTTTTAAATTGGGCTGTAAATTAATTGTGCCTGGGTTATAGTATTTACATCAGCTTTGTTGTTTTTTGGGCTCTTCATAAAAGAAAATCGGGGTATATGTAAGCCAATGCTGACAAGCAGAGGTTTGTTTAATATATTATATTAAATTGTAAATTGCCAGATTCTGGAATTATTAATAAGCTGGAAAATGTTTTGATTGTTGCAAAGGTGCGTTCGAAGTGTGTAGGATAATGTGTACATACATGATATACTAGTAGGTTTGATTACAACTTGCCACAATATACGACTAATACTGGGGCAGCAGAAATGAAACTACCTAAAGGCCGACTGTTAAAACACCAACTTGTTGTAGCCAATGAGCAACAAGAATAAATAAATATTCACTTTATTTTAACTTAAGGTACAAAAAGAGTTATTACATTCAATAAAAGTCATGAAAATCATACCTTACGTAAAATGGCGTCACAGAATGGCAACCTAATTAATGTTGGTAACCGCAAGTTGGTGTTTGACATTCATCGTACCAAACACGTTCTCGTACAGACTTCTAACGCACCCTAAGTCAGCCTATTATCAGTAATTTTATTAGAAATAGTTGCGGACACCAAATGTTGCTGTTGTTACTGCCATAGGCCTACCTGCATATGTATATGTATATGTTACTTTTTGTGTTCTAACGGCTAACACCCGTTATAATAGCTGTTGTTAAACTTGATGGAGTTCCCCAGAGTTCTATATAGGAGAGATGGTACCTTGGCTTCCCGCCAAAACTAAATTTTCTTAATTTCAGTTGCCTCCTTTGCCAGTACTTGGAAAGATGTGGCAGGTTACACTAAAAATGTTTGGCAGGTGCGAATATCCCGTCTCTTCTAAATAGAACTGCAGAGTTGCCATGTTGTATGATGTAGCAGTAGGAACTGGGATGATAGGCCGTGGTCATCTGACTCCAACAATGGAAGCCTTTATAATTATATTTCTATGCTGTATGCTTAAAAGCCCATTTGTAGATAGCAGGTGTTTGAGTGGCGAAGAACTTGATATTCCGTGTTAACATGTCGCTCCTTGATTTGCCAACTGTTCTAACTGCAAATTGCTAACTTTTCAGGAGAGCGTTCCAAAGTTTTTCTGGTGGTTTTAATCTCCTACACTTCAGCCAAGAAATTTTCAATTTTTTTAGAAGCTTGCAGATACGATGATTGGACGTAAAAAAGAGGAAAATAAATAAATTTATGTTGTAATGAAAAAAATTATGTTTTGCTGTTAAAACAGTTGGCAAATCAAGGAGAGTGTCTCCTTATGTGAAACTTCGCTTAAAAACACACTTCGCCCTTTGTAAGGGCACTATAGACCCGGTTATTGTCATACGCCATTTTGACTCCTACATGGTGAGTATTGTAAGTTAGTGAAAGATTTAAAAAAAAAAAAACACAGATGGTTTTTAGTATTTTAAATGAAGCACTTCACTAATTGTTGGATTGTTTTTTTTTTTTTTTTTAATAACAGACGCTTTGAAATTGATAACATCAAAAATAAATAGGTAAACACGCAATGCTTTGCTTATACACCACACTTCAAATTGGTTGACGACAATCTGTTCAATGTAATATAATATGTCCAATGTTGTACATAAACTATCAGCAAGTTTATCTTATACCGCTCAAAACCCTGCTTTCTAAAAATGGGCTCTAAAGGTGTGCTTGAAAAAGCGTCTGACATGCTGACTGTCAAATACCGGCTTTGTGGATATGCATATGATTTGAGTATTTGGTTGTTACAACTTGAAGCTTTCGCTGTTCCAATAAACCCTCACAATTATCATAGACTTTTTAGCATTTTAAACTTCTAAATTCGCTCATTCAAAATACCTATTACTATGAAGGCCGGGTCCCACCTTCGCTTGAAAAGTATCGGTAAGGAATACTGGATGGCACCGCCATACGCTAAATTAAAATCAGTGTATTCACATTTTCCGCTTAAATGCCAAATAAATCGCTGGATCATGCTGGATATCAACTTAAAGTTTTAAAAAAAGTCTAACACACAACAAAGATTATCGTCACGAAGGTTTCGTACACATTAGATATGCTCGTACATACAAACACAACCTATCTACTCGATAACTGAATTTTATGGAATACTTTGGTATTCGGTTCGCCGCCATATGTGAGCGTATAAACAAAAGGCGATTTGTCAATAACAACAAAAATTAGTTTGTGGTATCGTAGCATTGACTGCTACCAAAAATGTAATAACCGGTCGAATGCGATTCCTATATTAGTAAAGAATATTAAGGTGCCCATTCCATTGACCAGCTAGGGCTATTTCCAAAAACGGTGACGTGGTAGCAGACATTCAAGACTTAGGTGGCGTTTCCACCGACCTCGCATTGCAGAATTGACGGAAATGTTTATTTTCCTCTATGCCATAGTTAAAATTGATCAATATTGATCATACAGTAAAATCACAAACAAACAAACTAAAATTAAAAAATGGCGTCATGGGATATGTTATGTACAAACATTTTAATAGATTTCTATAAAAAGAAAAGTTCTAATTTCCGTCAATGTCATTTGCATTCTGCAATGCGAGGGCGGTGGAAACCCCGCCTAAGTCTTGAATGTCTGCTACCACGTCACCGTTTTTGGAAATAGCCCTAGCCGGTCGATGGAAAAATATTACATCCCATAATGTAGATTCATTTAGATTTTAGAAGTTTTTTATCTCGTGCATTTCAAGCGACAAACTGCCTTTTGCATACATGCTCCTCACATATGGTGGCAAACCTCATTCCAAGTTAGTTCATAAAATTCATTTATCGAGTAGATATGTTGAGTTTTATGCTTATTTATTTATGCTTATATTAATGCAACATAAACGTATTGTATTCCTTTCCAAGATTTTTCAAACGGTGATGGGAACCCCCCATAATAACTATGTGATCCAACGAATTAAATTGACTTGTTTCTGAAATGTAATAACTAAAAACACTGCACTATTATGCGCACCTAACTAAAATGTTAGTTTATTTTTTTCGGAGACATGCATCTTGCTTAGAAACTAAGCTACGAAATCTAGTAAATCTACCATACTGTTTTTAATGTAATATAATATAAAATTAATATATTCCCTAGATGTCTTAAAAATCAAGCCTTGAATACAAGACGTCCATTCTGTATGTATAAATAATATTTTTCATTGTAATTTTTTTTAGTTTATCAAAGTAATTAATGTCTTTATTATTAAACAATAATATATTGACCTCTGTGGACTATTGTACACAGTCTCTGAAAACTGGGCCTACGAATTATACATAAGGCGGCAATTCCACCGGCGAATTTACTTCATTTGTGATTTTGTCATTGACGTTTGTTTTGTTTTAAGGAGACTATTATGTAGATACTTAACTTAACTATTATAAATTAAGTTATAATATGGTAGAGACTGTCTGCTACCATATTATAACCTAATAAACCTTTAAACAAAACAAACGTCAATGACAAAATCACAAATGAAGTAAATTCGCCGGTGGAATGCCGCCTAAACAATATAATGCTTGGAAACATGCACAGCTTGTAATACTTAGGTACTTGGAAACACGCATTTAAATGGGTTGCCCAAAATCGAGCAGCTTTGAATAATAATAATAATAATGTAACGTGAACGGACTTTAGGTGGGGTTTCCACATACGTCAATGGTCAATGGTAAATTTGAAATTAACGTTTTAGCAGACATTAAAGACATACTAAAAATGTCTGCTACCACGTCAAAACCATATTTACCATTGACCATTGACGTATGTGGAAACCCCGCCTAATTGAGCTTGGCATGGTCACCATTGTTACTTTGCATGTAAATCGGCGAAGTTGCAATCCTATTAGGCGGCTATTCCACCGGCGATTTTACTTCATTTGTGATTTGAGATTTTTTGTTTGTTTTGTTTTAAGGAGACTATTATGTAGATACTTAACTTATCTATTATAAATTAAGTTATAATATGGTAGAGACTTATTAATGATGTCTGCTACAATGTTATAACTTATAACAAGTTAAGTATTTACATAATAGTCTCCTTAAAACAAACAAACAAAAAATCTAAAATCACAAATGAAGTAAAATCGCCGGTGGAATTGCCGCCTTACCACCAATTCAAAGTAAAGGTGTTTCCCGCCCTGCTGGAGTAATTTTTCCCGCAGATAAATGCTTCCCTCATGTAATCTTGAGTCCTACCGACTGCTTACATAGCAGGTATAGTATTGGCCATGGTAACGAGACTCTCCATCTTACATGGTAGCAAGTTATTCGGAGAGACTCTTAAATCTTTTTGGACTGGTGAGCTTATGCCACGTCAAGTTAAAAATTCTGATTGATGCAATTATGTTTAATTTGAAGTACTATTGAACCTAAATATATACTGTATTATTAATGCATTGTATTATGTTGTTGCGCGACCAGGAATTGAAGATAATGAAAGTTTCTTCGATTTCATAATTTTTTTTTAACATAACAATCAACAGCGTTTCATTACGTTCAATTAAGGGGCAGTCTTTCCAAAAAAAATTAAACAACCGCTAACTCAATTAATTAATATCTCTGACCAGAGCCTTTATATTGGCAAAAATGCTCTTTAAACACCTTCTAAAGGTTATAAACTGTTATAATACACAATAGATTTTGTCTTGTGAACCATCGTTAATCTGTTTATGTTGTAAATCTAAAAAGAAGCCTATGTCATATTTCTCGAATGCGTCGTTCTTTTATTTTATGGAAAACAATAGTTCATATAAACAAAATATGTATTCGTACCTATTCCACTTGTCAATATTCCGTCAATAATTGATGAGATTTTTTCTTTACTTTCGGTGCCCATTCCACATACGTACAACGTCAACGAAAAATTGAAAAATGACGTCAAAATGACGTAAATTGACGTGGTAGCAGAATTTTTAGTATGTCTTTAATGTCTGCTAAAACGTCATTTTTCAATTTTTCGTTGACGTTGTACGTATATGGAATACCCCCCTTATGTAATTGTCCATTTTAACTTGTGCATGTTAAAATTGATCAATAATCATAGAGTAAAATAGCGCTTTGCAAACAATAACAAACTAAAATTAAACAATGACGTCGTCTGGATATGATAAATAATTGTAATTAATTTTTTGAGAACAAACTAATTATTTCATCATTTAAATCGTAAAGTTTCTTGTAGATTATAAAATTGAACGAAAGACTACGGCCAAACTTATAAAATTGGAAAAAATTGAAGAAAAGAAATGGTCAATTATTGATGACAAGTGGAATGAGGTGTAAAAATAAAAAACAACATTATGATTTTCCGTCAATGACATTATCAAAATTGAGGAAAAATTGACAAGTGGTATATGTTGATATATTTCAGGACATGTTCAATGAGGGATTTTGTCAATATCTGTGGAACGAGAATGTAATCAATAAGCTATCACGCCATGTTGCTTTCCAACGACGGTATCTACAATTGTTAATAAACCCATCGCACTAGCAATCCCTGATTTGACATTTAATGGACAACTTTCGTATTGGAAACTGCTTGCGCCCAACCAATCAGAGTTAATTCTCTGTGGACTCCTATACGAAAGTGCTCCGTAACCCTTTATAGCCAGCCTGGCAATTTCGCATCTTTTTCGCTGTTTGCGTCGCAAGCTTTGTTTTGGTTAACGATTGTTTGCCTTTCGATGAAATGTTCTGCATCACTCTGCTTTACAATTAAACTACTTCACACGCTTAAAAATTCCCTCTTGTTTGGGTTGGTTTGCAAATGTTAACGTATACTGAAATCCACAAGTTAAGCTGGAGATTTCAAAAATATTTTGTAAACAAACGACCGAAGTTACCGAACGATCATTTTAAGAAATTTATTAATTCCTCAGTCTGCAGCCACAAAGATGGTCAGATGAAAAATTGATTAAAAAAATATAAGCTTTCTCAAAACGCTAAGTATTCACCCGATTGAATTACTACCGACTGTTATAAAACCAATTAAAATAATGTAATTTGATCGTGTTTTTTAGAGTAGGACTCTCCTTGTGTAGAGGCCTATTTTAGAGTGACATATATTTAAAGTAAGAAATTGCAAATGTAATTAGGAAAGTTTTTGTTTTTCTATTAATTGTTCATGTGCTCGTATTTTTACGACTGCAATTAAATTTCGTCTATAAGACCAGGTCATTTCTTTACAAAATATTTGCCTTAAAAGGATGTAAGGGGAAGTTCCCTTTGGTTACTTTACTTCTGTATTTATTTAACTATCAACATCTGTAGGTATTGATTTTTTTCGATACATACAGTCCACAATGGCCTAAGTTACGGGCTTATCTATGTGATAATTCTTATTTATGTGTATTATGCTCAATTGTTTTGTACATAGGTAAATAGATACTCGTATTTCACTGAATATAAATTACCATTCTTTATGATGTCGATTAACTACATTTGAATTTTATAATTAATCTCCGGTGGGGTTGACGAAAGTAAAGATTGTATAAAAATAAAAATAACATTGTATAAAATTGTGTGTCGGCCTACTGTTCGAACAGCGACTAACAGGAAATACTAGTCATATCCTTAATCCAAAATCTGATAAAATTTTTAATTTTAATATAATTTACTACGAACGTTATAAATTATAAGGATTTTTTTCATTTTTGTTGAAGTTTTTCCCAACTTCAGTTTTACCAGAAAAAAAATCACAACTAAAAATTAGGTATGCATTTCGTAGTAAATGAATAAGAAAAGAAAATGTATGAAACACCTAAATACTGTGGTTCCTCATAAAGATGGTGAAAACCTATTTACTTATTCCAAGACAAGCGTCTCTTTATATTAATTCGTCTTTTTGCCCCAGGCAACAGAAGTACCTAAACAATCATGTGTTTGACTGAACTATCCTAATATCTTATTCAAATGCCTCTTCTGTCAAAGAATGGCAATCGTAGATACCCTACTTCGATGACTGTACTAAGTAATGCAGTGGTTAATGGTTTCCCGTTGCCTTCTGCAACCTTATGCCGTTGACTCTTCATTGAGTTCTTCCGCCTTCGGGGCCCAACCCCAGGACAAAAGAGTGCCGGAGTAGTGGTTGGAAAAAGTATTTTTAGCAGCTTTACCGTACTGTGCTACTTACTTACTATCACCAGAGGCGTGGTTTTGTTTCCTTTAATTGCTAGTTGAACAGTTGGTACACTTATATAAATATATATTATTATTATTATTAATATGACATCACCTTACAATTCACTCCTATTTAAAATAATTTTTTGGCGCCAAAACTTTATCGTATTGTATTTGTCAAGCTATTTTCTGATGATTGTATACGTATAATTGTCTCTCGTGTGTGGGTTAGTTTATATTCTAGTCGGTTGCAACCTGCCCGTGTCAGTATTGTGTTGTGTCCTTGTTCAATATTAGATGGTTTCGGAGCATAAAGTTGTCTGTTTTTATTAGTACAAAACTTAGGCTACTCACATACCTACAGTACCGTAGTGATCACGTTTCTCCAGAAATCCCTGTAAATAAACAAGAAATCGTAGGCATGACGGATTAATGGTAGGTTCTTAATGTGCTCCCACTCATCCCAATACAAAGTAGCAATGTTCCTCTTCCGATGCTTAACAAATCACTCAAATGCAAATATTAGCCAAGACATCATGTAGGCCTAACTATTTATCTATGTCTATTAATAAATCTCCTTTTTTGCAATAATATAGCTATCCGTTTGAGGCACATACATTGTTTTTAATTTAATTTAGTCTAGTATGGTATGTTCCCTCCCCATGCACACTCTTAGGAACATTTCGGGTTGGGAATAGCTGTTTTGTATCCTGTACTTTAAGATAGAATTAAATACATTTGATTTGATGAGACGATCGGATGAGGAAACTCGTAGAACTACAATCAAATGGACTATCGATCATAGCGCTATCAAAAATATCACATCTATTAGGCGGCAATTCCACCGACCTCGTTTTGACCATGAGCGTGACATTGACGTGGTAGCAGACATTAAAGACAGTCTAAAAATGCCTGCTACCACGTCAATGTCACGCTCACGGTACAAAACGAGGTCGGTAGCATTGCTTCTATTTGCCCTGAAATTTTTGATAGATATTTTATTAAATATTTGATGTTTACACCTATAAGGCTTTCGACCTGCGATTCTCTTAACTTGTATCAGTGTGGATCCTTTATACTGGATGAGGGGTTATTGGAAAAGTGTTGATAGGAATCGCTATGTAAGGTGCCCATTCCACATACGTACAACGTCAATGAAAATTATGAAATTGAAGGTGGTAGCAGACATTAAAGACATACTAAAAATTCTGCTACCACCTTCAATTTCATAATTTTCATTGACGTTGTACGTATGTGGAATGGGCGCCTTAGGGAATAGGCTAGGGATTTGTACGGGTCCATCATAGGTGCCCATTCCACATACGTACAATGTCAATGAAAATTATGAAATTGAAGGGCATTTCAATTTTACTCTATGCCATTGTTAAAATTGATCAATGATCAATTGATAATAGAGTAAAATCACAAACAATGAAACAATCTAAAATTAAAAGATGGCGTCATGTGATATGACAAGTACAACTATTTTAATTGATTTCTCTAAAAAGAAAGCATTTCTGTATAAAAAATTATAATAAGGATTAAATAATAAGGCGACGAAGAAGACAAATACAATTTCAAGAAACAAATTTCAAAAATTTGGCGCATACGCTTCAATTGAAAATTGTCAATTTTTGAAAAACATATGGAATGGCCCCCATCAATGAGAAATTGAAATGTCCTTCAATTTCCTAATTTTCATTGACGTTGTACGTATGTGGAATGGGCGCCGTAGAATCATCATCATCTCGAACTTTTCTTCGTGTTCCCTATAATAAACAAAACCATGACTTTTTGTTCTATTACTAAGCCAACTTAGCGGAGTTAGGGCTATAAAGCCCTTCCTTACAGTAAAGGAGGAAAGTCTGGGGCCTCCTGCATTGCATGCCCTCCAAAGCATAGCCAGAAAATGTAGCAAATACCTAACCTTCCCTCTACTTCTTCCTCTTCTTTTCCTCGCACACCTCCTGTTATCTATTCTACCCGAACCCCCTATCTTCTCAAAGAATTCTACTCTCATCACTTCATTTATAATCCTTAGGCGGCTATTCCACCGGCCAATTTGCTTCACTAATCGTGGTGCCGACGTGGTAGCAGACATCATTAATAAGTCTCTGCCATATTTTAAGGAGACTACTATGTAGATACTTAACTTATCTATAAATTATAAATTAAGTTATAATATGGTAGACTTATTAATGATGTCTGCTACCACGTCGGCACAACGATTAGTGAAGCAAATTAGTCGATGGAATAGCCGCCTGATGATGATGGGAATAAAGCAAGGCAGATTAGGAAGCAGCCATATAATTCTCATAAACTAACTCTACAGGTACATAAATGAATGAAATGTTTTAAATAAAAGCGTGCAGCGGCGTAGGCAGCTAGTTATGGAAGAGGGTGCGCGTGAAGTCGATGTAGTCGAGCGCGCCAGGCACCGCTCGCTCCGTCTTGTCCACATACGGCTTCATCCGTGCCACACAGTAGTCCGCCATTTCCTTTGTCAGGTTCTGTAAATATAAAAACAGCCAATCAGCAAGCAGAATGCAAAATAAACAGCACATTGTCTACCCTTATAGTGGACATGCTACGCATAGGAATCTACAGAGAAATAACGACAAAACCCCATGTTATGATTGGTGGGGTCCATGATTCGAAAGATCTGACTTGGTATGCATTTTCCTTTACGAAAGTTGCTCATTACAGGCATTGTCTGATTTCAGCAATGCAATCTAATCAACAGATCATGCCATTAAATTGCTGGTCAAACTGTAAATTACACAACAAAGGGTTAGATGGGCTTACATTGTCTGTTGTGTTAATAGTAATTAGAGACAGGGGCCTTAAGGTCATCGAACAATTACGGCGGAGCCCATTGTCAGGAGAAGGCGGTTCCGCCCTAGTTGTTCGATGACTGTGCTTCTAATGACTATTAACACAAGAGGCAATGTAAGTCCAACTAATCCTTTGTTAAATAATATTGCACCATTGCCATTAATCTTTACCAATAGATTGTAAATAATATTGCAATAATGAATTACTAAATAAATCCAGTGCCCGAGTACTTAACTAAAATTGTGAAAGTTAAAGAGAAAACGGAAGGGAGAAAAACCTTACGGGGGTAAAAATTAAATTTCATAGGAAATACTACATACTACTATATGTATCAATGTAGAGGGAGATTTCTTATACTTTATGACAAATATATATATATATATATATTTTAATAGGCAAAGATTATTCCCATACCAACAATTCAATGAATGTACCCGAATAACCTCTTTGGCCGCCTCTGTAGGTAATACCTGTGTTGAGTTACGACAGGTTTCCGATCGCATGGTGGGTAGAGACTCTTATAGGTACGAACAAGCCACCACTATGCCATCGAAGGCCTTTAAGAATGTTATTACCCGTGAAATTGGATTTGATTTAAAAACTGACTAAGGGGTGTCCAATTGTCTCATACGGGAAAATCAATGAGAGTGGCCGATATATCTTTTTGTATAAAACCAGACAAAAACAAACATTTTCCAGTTTGGTGATTGTTAAGGGTACTTACAGCGTAAAGCTCATCCTTGGTGACGTAGGGGCGGTCCGTAGCGATGATGGCCTTGAAGGCGTTGAGTATCTCTTCGCTGCTTTGCACATTCTCCGTCTCCTTGCTGATCATAAATGCCATATACTCCTGCAAGGACACGTGCCCATCTCTGTGCGGGTCCACTATGTCTGCAACACAAACAAATCATTCTATATAAACCGTTTTGCAATTAATAACTGTTTTGCAAATAGACAAGGAACCTTATGTCTGTTTAGGACAAAGAAAAGGACACCTCAGAAGAAAAATGTGGTACGTGAACAAAAGGTCACAGTCGCCTATGAAGTGTTTTAAGCAATTATTAGCTAGGGAATGAACGTGTATCACTCTTAGGAAATAGTATAACTTCCGTAGATCACATCTTGTACCTGTATGAAATCTCCCTACACCTGATTGGTATAAGATACTGAGAAGGGTGAGTATGCATTATCTTACGGTATGCCGGTCAGGACATGTAGAGTAGTGTTACGAACTCCGACTTTCACCCGAGAGGTTGTTGGTTCGAGTCCCACACTTGCTACATTTTCTGGCCATGCTTCGGAGGGCATGTAAAGCAGGCGGTCCCGGGCCTTCCTAGTTGAGTGTAAGAGAGGGCTTTATAGCCCTAACTCCGCTAGGTTGGCTTAGTAATAGAAACAATAAAAAGTCCTTATTTATTTATTTATTTATGTCTCCCAGACACCCATGTATCTGCAGTGGACCTCTTTCGCACAGGAAAATCCTTGAACCTAGCCATACAGGCCACGGGACCAACAAAATAAAAAATTGAGCTTGGCTCTATGGCTGCATGTACAGTCAGCAATTTTCATTTCTACACGAAAGAAGTCCATTAGTGTATTTAAAGGCGACGTTAGCAAAATTTCCATCTAAGGCTTGACAGGATATATTAATTAGCATACTAGAAGGTGAAACACACGTGGCGTCAGAGACCGAAAAATTGTAGGAAACAAAATGTATTATAAATAAGAGCAAGAATGGACTCCTTACCAAAGATGGGAACCCGAAATTACCAATAAGAAGAAAAGATTAGGCACACCACCAATCTGGAGCCGGAAGACACATGGGAAAGGAAAGTAAATAGAGAACTGGAGCGAGATTGTGAAAGAACATCAGTAAGAGCTCCGGGTGGGGGAATCCAAATTTTGGAAAAACAACGTGTTTTTCTTGCTTCACGATCCCTATAATGGCAAAATTGCTCTTTAATTATTTCGTGAAATATGGTATATGAACCTTGAGGGTACATACCTAGGATAGCTTCGAACTCAGGGTCGGGTTGGCCCTCCTCCACCATGGGTAGATCATAGCCTAGCGCTCGCAGACACGACTTGAACTCTTGTAGGTTGAGTCGGCCGGTCTTGTCCTTGTCGAAGTGCTTGAACATCATGGAGAACTCCTTGAGGGCGTCCTCCGATACGCCCGACTGGTTACGCGCCTGTATCTGCTGTTCCAGATTGTGCTGCATGCGCATGCCCAGTTGGTCGAGCTGGTCCCACTGCTGCGCGAGACCCACTGTCGAGTGCTCTGTGTATCTGAAAACGAATTTGGGTTCGCATGGGTTAGGTACAGCAGCGGGCCTACTATGGCGATTGGTATTAACTTACTATTGGGGTTAAAAAAAGTAAACAAACCAATTATAATGAGAGTTAACATTGTAAAATATCATGAATGACAATGACAATCTGTCGAAACCGGTCGTGACGATATTTTTATGTTTTTATGTGATATTTTACAAAGTTAGCTCTCATTATAATGTGTTCAAAATATTACGAAGTTACAAAGGAGACGATTTTATATAATAAACAAAACAATTTTGAATAGCACCTTCCACTGTAAAACTGTTTAGATTTTTAATCCCAGGTTAGGATTAAAAACATACACATAATAAAACTAGTTTTATTGGCTCCATGATTAAAAATAATCGCTATAATAGGTCCCCAGGTGAAATTAACAGCAAGCAAAAGTGGCCTCCAATAAAAACTCGAAGATAAGTGTTTGCATTCATAAAAATTTTGAACAAGAGCTTCAGAAGAATATGTTTTACTTCAGCAGCCTGATCGAGGCGATTATAATACCGGGGTTAAATAAATACCCTAGGATTATAACTGTAAACAAACAAATTTCGAATAGCACTTTCCATTATAAAATTATCTTGTTTACATTTTTAATACCAGGGGATTAGATAAATACCGGTATTAAAATCACCTCGATAAGGCTGCAGATCAGGGTGTATTCCTAATTTCAAGCATTTCAAGCTTCACCTACGTTTCTCGGGCTTTGTTTATCGTCCAGAAACAATGCTTATAAGTAAAATCGAGTAAAAGAATTTTTTTATTGATGGAACAATAATTAATACTCATTAATAAATAATAAGTACCTGTTATCAAGAATAAGGTGTTCCTCCAGAATAGCACCTAGATCTTCAATTTTTTTAAGGTCCGCCCGCCTGGCTCGAACTTCTGTAGCCTTTGCTTTAGTTGCCTCTAGCTGTTGTTCCAGTGATCCGGACCCCTCCATCATCGATGTTCTGGACAAATCAGGAAAAACTCAAATAAGCGATAAAACTAAACTGTAGAAACCTGGAAGTTATAATAATGTCGCACGTTTTGCTGTATTATTTTTTTTTTTTGTATCATCATAGATGGGCTTTTTATAGACGTTGATGGTACTATTGTACCTTGCCCTGTCATCTGTTTTCGGACATTACAGGTATTGTTTTCGAATGAAATTCTACCCGTTGGCAGATTGGTTATCTTCTTGATGTCAATCAACACCGACTACAAGTGCCAATGGGCAAGTTCAGACATACCGCTGACATTGTAACTGGCGTTAGCTCGACTTAATCGAGTATGGGAACGAGTCTGCCATTTAACCAAGGTAATAGATATTTGCTTCATTTTCTATCTATGAGCAAACATTCAAGCTTAGGTGGCGTTTCCACCGACCTCGCATTGCAGAATGCAAATGACATTGACGGAAATTAGAATTTTTCTTTTTATAGAAATCTATTAAAATGTTGGTACTTAACATATCCCATGACGCCATTTTTTAATTTTAGTTTGTTTGTTTGTGATTTTACTGTACGATCATTGATCAATTTTTACTATGGCATAGAGGAATTTAAAAATTTCCGTCAATTCTGCAATGCGAGGTCGGTGGAAACCCCGCCTAAGTCTTGAATGTCTGCTACCACGTTACCGTTTTTGTAAATAGCCCTAGCCGGTCGGTGGAATGGGCGCCTTAATTAAAAATACAGGGTCTATATCTAGGGAATATATTACGGTTTTTTAGGTTTGTCTACTAAACGAGATCTACCCACTCGTAGACAGTAAATTTAAATAAGCAGATAACCAAACATTTTGTGGTTAAAACTGATTAAATGTAACATATTGTTAGTAGAACAATGCAAAGTGGCAAATGGTTATTGGGGGACGTCACAGCAAACAACAATATAGTCCACACAATATTCACCCATTCCAACCCAGTAGACAATATCTGAAATACAATCAGCCCTTTACTAATTTTGTGTAGTACTTAAAATATCTACCAACGATAATAAAATAGAATAGATGGCGCCTAACCACAAGCTAAGTATTGCCCAATAGCGGTGTAATGTAGGGGAAATTGCAAAAGAAGCGTTTCCAGGTTGTAAGGTGAAAAACAATTCAACAGGCAGTAAGTTCTGCGCACTTGACTCGCTATCTAAATACTAGTAGCTTAATTTTGCTTGTATTAAGCCATATTATACAGTATATATTTTGAAAAATCCTGTGACCTATGAACTTGGCCCTCATCCCTATCTCATAACTTTAAATGGCCAAAGAACTTGGCCAAATTTAAGATCTCATTACTTTGAATGGCTAAACTTTTTGCAAGATCGGTGTTACTGGTGTTAGGAACTTGGCCTGTTTTTACACGAAGTGTTTTTGTTGGGATATAATTTTAAGGAAGAGACCTCAAAATATTTTGCAAACAAATTGCGAACGAACCGGGTTAAATCACCGGTGCCGACTGGTCAACCCAACGTTCAATTGTTATCTGTTATGTTCTCGGGCAAAAGTTGAACACAATTTTGCGTCTAATAATAAACACCTCTTAACGAATAGGAGCAGGGTTCGAATCCCTCGTCCAAGAACTGCCGATATTTGAATACTGAGACATTACCTTGTTTCTGTAAGCCACTGGTGGAAGGCGTTTGCGTGTTTAGCGAATTCCTTGCGGAGTTTGTCATTTTCTTCCTGTCGCTGCAACTCTTTCGTTAGGTCAAGGTCTCTTTCCTGTAATGGAAATTCAATCATAGTATACATAATAAAAATACATACAGTACATATTATATGATACCCAATGGAGCATGTCAAATTTCTCAAAAAAAAATCGATCGTAGAGCGATAAATGAAGTGTCATTAACTAGAAAAAATATTTCCAATCGCTTTGTACATTATAAATATACTGTATAAATAATGCCTTTAATATGAGTTAATAGCAAGAGTGGCCCAAAATTCGCCCATAAATAAAGACAATTTTCTTTCTTTCTTTCTTTCGTTCTTTATTTACACATTCCAAGACGACATGCCGAGGCAATTATCTGACCCACCATCCAATTCTTTTAGGTTTCTCCTCTAGGCTCTGCTACCTACTTTCTTCCCCAACCACAACATCAACGCTTTTCCCTCCACCATTCCCACTACCTGATTGTTTTACCATTTCTCTTTTCTCACACAATTTCGTTTTTTTCTATTCCATATAGTTCATAACGATTTTCATGCTTACCTTTATGATTTTCTGCAAATTGCGCCAAGTTTCTTGCAGGGCATCCATAGTAAACCAGGTGTAAGGATTAGCACCGACATTGAAGCCTTTGATGCGCTCGTCAAGTGCACGCAACGCCTCAAAATCAGCTTGCGCTGCCGTCAATGATGCCTGTCAACAGAAAAGTCCTCATTAAACTTCATTTAAACTTTAACTAAAAAATCTGCGACGAAACAAAACAATTGCACCAGTACCTTTCCCGAGCCCGAATCTCCTCGGTGATATTACAACAGGCGGAATCTGTCAGATCCTCTTCGGCATTTAAAACACGATTTGAACGAGGACGCCTTCTTGGCCAAGCCCAGCATGTACCTTAATAGTAATGTAATTCACAATAAAGAATCAACTCACCTCAAACTGCGCATGTGCCTCACGCAAAGCCCGAATCTCCTCGATAGAGTTACAACGGACGGGATCTGTTAGATCCTCTTCTGCGTTCTCAAACCACGAGTTGAACGAGGAGGCCTTCTTGGCGAAGCGCAGGTACAGCTCCTCAATCTGCCGGAACTCGTCGACCATTCGGTGCAGTCGTTGTTTGCGCGCGTCCGAGTCCGCCAGCAGCTTCTGCCAGCGCGCAATCACGTTGGCATGACGACGCAAGATGGCGTCGCTCTGGTCATGCTCGCTCGCAATCAGCTGGTCCTTCAGCGACGTGATGTTCTGAATGCCTTCCAGCTCGAAGGCGTGAAGACCTGAAATTTAATTATCTGGCTTATATATGTCTGGCTATAAAAGAATGTTCAGATGAATTTCAGAATTTATGATTTGGAAGCTGTCTTAGGGTGGCTCCTATCATTCTCCGGACAATTGAAAACCCAAGCTTTGGCAGTAGACTAAAGCATGGCAGCATACATTGTAAGATGAATTGCCACAGGGAATGCCACTCAATGAATCGACTTCGATGGCCAGGTGGTAACGTGCTTGCACTTGCGCGAGTCTTTACACGCCATGCGATCGGAGACGTGTCGTAGCTCAACACGGGTAATAACCTAGCGAGGCGACTGAAGAGGTCAATCGGATACATTCATTAAATAGTTTGTATGCGATTAACCTTTTTTTAAAATATAATAAATAATAATAAAAAAAGAATTGCCACACAAAAACACTGCGTTGAATCGGTTGATAAACTGAACGCGGTGCCATAGTATATAAACCATTCCCCAATTGTCCAAAACAGAAGTGCAAAAATAGTCCCTATTCAGCTGTAGTTGGCCGGGTGTGATAAATGAGCCTCCTCCACTCCCTCCTGTCTTTCCGCTTCTGATCTAGTCAACATTTCCTCTGGTACCAGTCCCAATCTCCTGAGGTCAGCCTCAATTTGTTTTCCTTGTCTCTTCCTTGGCCTTATTCTCCATCTTATGTCACCTATTTCTTCATTCAGCAACTGTTTCACGCAGTACTCATACTCTTTTTCACTTACCAGCCTCGAACGTCTCCTGCTTGGTAAGCAGAGTCTGGACGGTGGACAGGTCCCGCCCGAACTCCTCTACACGGGTCTGCGTCTCCTTATCGGCTATCCACGACTCGACAACGTCAGCCTTCCACATGAACTGCAGGTAGGCAGAATTGTCCAGTAGTTTCATCTTGCGGCGTCCTGCCAACTCAGACAGATGCTCCAGCTTATTCTGAAAAAGAAATAAAAATAAATTTATTTCCTTCAAAACAAAACAGTTTTACAATAATTTAAAACTGTTTATTTAATGTTGTCCATATTTTACTTCCAGACCAAAATGAGTCAAATCGTTACTTATTGTGAAAAAAATTGCATGGTAAATTTTTACGTTAAAACACTTGACGATGGCGTGAGCCGAAACCGGTTAAATGTGTGTGTGTTTTTAATGTTTTAACGTATAACTGTGCTATGTGATTTTTTCACAATGAGTGACAGCAAGTTTTATAAAGTTACTAAGGAGACTATTATGTATAAAATTGTAACTTAGTCATGTCACGTTGTTTATTATTCAATATGGATGACTGTACACTAAGAATTGTCAAATTACTGTCAACTCAGGGTCGATTTCACCGAAGTTTTAGGTTTAGCACAAAAATTAGGCATAATTACAATACAATAAATTCGTATTTCCATAAAAAGTTAAATTACCCTAATCGTAATATGCTGCATGCTGCGATCGCCATTGCAATTTGGACCTTGAAGACGGCTGGCAAGCCAGCTCAGAAAAACACGTGGTGGCGGAACGAGGATGTGCAAAGTAAACCGACATTCCTATGTGATCCTCTAGATAGCTGAATTATAGTACCTATTAAAGTAGCCTACCTTAAGTTGTTGACAGCGCTGTGCAATGCTCTCGCCATGATGGTTCCCGTCAGCCACCAAAGTCTCGCCCTGCGTCGAGATCTCGACACAGCGGTCCCGGTGAGCCGCAAAGTCCGTCTCGAACGCGTCGTGCTTCTTCAGCAGTCCCTGGACAGCAGCCATCGTGTCCCCGTAGTCCTCCACCGACAGTAGTTGCTGCTTCTCGCTTTAAAGGGATCAGAAAACAATAAATAAGCAAGTACTATTTGCTAATTGATATATAATATAATAATAATATAATAATAATAATATATAATATAAAATATTGAAAACGCGAAGCTTAAATGCGTAATTACAAAGGAAGATATGATAGCCGAAGCCTACTGAATCCAGGCTTCCTCCTCCTCAACTTTCTCCAGGAACTTTTGGTAAGCCAGAGACTCATCCACCTTCTGCCAACTGCTTCAGCTTGGTGCACTTCAGCTTCAACTCCCGGAGTCTGTGCTCGATCTCAAGCACCAGGTAAACCAACTGCAGCCATACATACCTAATCCAGGCTTCCTCCTCCTCAACCTTCGCCAGGAATTGTTGGTAAGACAGAGACTCGTCCAGCTTCTGTCCCCGATCAGCAGCCAACTGCTTCAGCTTGGTCCACGCCAGGTTCAACTCGCGGAGTCTGTGCTCAATCTCAGGCACACCCACGTTGGACACGTCCTTCAGACGCTCTCCTGCCGCTTGTACAGCTTGTATGGCGGGCTCGTGCGATGCCAACTCAGCCTCCAGACGCTTGTGCTTCTTCTTGAGGTTCTGGACGCCAGTTAGATCGCGGCCGTAGTCGTCAGAACCGACTAGCAGTTTCTTTTCCCTGGAAAATACATGCAACAGTGACATAACGAAATGCTTCAATATCACAATTAATTTGAACCATTCAATTAGACAATTTTTTTTTATGACGAGGGCCTCTCCTGAAGCTGAGGTCGTTGATGCTCAAATGTACTTTAGAATGGGCTATGGCTATTGGACATGAAAATAGCCCGTAAGTCAAGCATAGAACAACTTCCATCATAGTGTGGGAACACGTACTATATAATTGTTGTACACAAACTCCGTACAATTAATTAAAACGAAAACCGAAAATCCATAATAATTGCCATGTACTGCATTGTTGCTTGATTGGTTGTCTCTGTGCCCATTATAACATGGTATTATTAACTCACTTGATCCACGACTCTTCGTCAGCAATGTCCCTGAAGAACTGGTGCAGGGTGTTGGCCTCGTTGAGCCGGGCCTGTCTGTGCGCAGCCAGGTTGCGCACGCGCTCATAACGTTCATTAATGGACTGCCTGCGCTCCTGGATACTGGCCGTGTCGAATTGCTGGCTCTCGATCAAAGAATCAGCTTGTTTGTTCATGTCTAAACAAAAAAATTACATCAACATCACCACAATGGAGATTACATGACAGGTAACCGGTTAGCCATTGGCCATAACTTGCGAAAACAGAGAGCTTCTAGTCGGTAATTATGACTTGCAGCAACCAGCAATCCGACCAATTTGAAACCATTGTGCATCCAATATACTGCTATGTTTAGATTTTGCCAGTAACCTGTCAGACTTGTCACACTTGGTGGTATGATGGGATTCGGTAATATGTGAGGCGGTTAAGTTTCTCCGCTATGGTAGGAATAACCAGTGCAACTAAACAAAGAAAATACTTTCTAATGAGTAATAGTAATAATAAGTAAAGTAGAAATACTCTGTAGGGGGCACAATAAGACAATAAGGCTTATAGGCTTAAGTGCATACCATACGATACGATTACCCCAATCAAAGAAAAAAATAAATAGGCGGTTAAGTTCATCCTCTAAGCGCCCTACCTACCTGCCTGCTTAAGGCATGACGTCAGTAAACTCACCATTGATTCTATCCTCATGAGCCTGGATATCGGCCTCAACCAGCTGCTGCTTCTTCATCAGGTTCTGCACCGACGCCAAATCTTTGCCAGCATCCTCGGTGGTAAGAAGGGACTCGACCTCGCCCAGCCAGAAGTCCAAGTCCTTGACTGCGGCTATGTACGTCCTCTGCTTGTTGGCCTCCTTCAGCTTGACCGTCTTCTCCGTAGTCTTCTGAGTCAGGTATTCCCATTGCTCCGTGATTGACGCAATGCGAGCCTGTAAAAGTATTAGACATAAGCCGGACGTCTACGTAAAACGCCTTCAAGAAAGACCCAAAATTCGCCCACATGGAAAATAAAGACAAGTTTCTTTCTTTCTTTCAGTAGCTTTCATTAATGCATTAATCATTTCGGACGGATTTCCGTTGCAAAACGTCATTTGTCAGTCGAAGACACGGGACAATGCTTCATAAGTATTGTCCAATAAAGAAATGATAAGGGGGAAGCTTGCATTAGCTCTACAAAACGATTTGCAGTCAATGGCCGCACCCATATACCTGTATACTGTGTGGCTAGAAGCATTGGGCATCATACCTGTACCTATCTGCCGAACATTAGCAAGTCGATGAGAAGTTTTTAAGCGATACCGTGCTTATGGAAATTTAATATATTATCAAGTAATTACTTTAGCGGTCCATGAGTAACTGTAAGCTTTGTTGGTTGGCTTAGTAATAGGAACAATAAAAAGCCCTTATTGATTTATTTATTTATTTATACAGGCAGGGAAGTGAAAGGCATGTATGATGATCTTGGAGTTGGGACCCAGGCCATAATTTGGGCCCATAGGTCCCCCAGTCGTACTAGTCAAGTAAGTGAAAGGAATACGGGAGAGGGGGAGGCCAAGGAGAAGATGGGAGGGATCGGATGGAGAGAAAGGAAAGGATTGTGGAAAGAGACAGAATACAGGATATTTGGCGTCGCCCATGTGACTGGAGACGACTAATGATGATGTTAATGCACCTGAACGCACACTAACTTACCTGTACAGCATCTTCGGAGCCTGCGCACTGATGTTTATCAATCAGGTTTGTTCCCATTGCGAGAACGCTCTGTATACGATCTGCGTTCGCCGCCAGCTCTGCCTCGAATGCCTGGTGCTTCTGGTGTTTGGACTGAATGTTGGCCGGGTCTTTGTAGCTCTCCTCTGTAGCTAGCTGCAGTTTCTCGGCGATCCAATTCTGAAATAAACAAATAAATAATTACTAACAGCTTCATCTAAATAGAAAACGGCGGGGAAATCTTTGTAAGTACAAGAAATATCGATCGTAGAGTTATCAGTAACCGTAGGCTTAATCCCGCAGAAGATATATTCCTCAACATTTGACTCAGTGTGTGTCCATAATCTCACCAGTAGTACGATAGTAGTACGCCGATGAGTATGTGCCAATCACCGTGCCTTTCTCGCAATGGTTTGCTCCATGTACTTTTCTTCCCTTATGCGTAGGAGCAGTTTTGCACTCATGATGCGACCTACCTGCAGAATCCTAATACTTCTGCGCTACTACATTTCAAATGCATATAGGAGTTGTCATTTGTGCGGTCCATATTTACCCCAGGAATTATGTCCTATTACATTAAACTCAACGAACTGTGGACCCGACCAGAAAGAACCGAGCTGGATGGGGCCTATTGGCCTCAGAGGACACCAAGTGCGAAAGTGGTGCGACCCAAGAAATCAGTCACATACATCAATTCACCCTCAGCCCCACTACCTGCACTCTGGACGACGTTTGGGAGTGCACCGACAATGGCATGTGGTGGCAGAACACTGCTGGGTCCAGAAACTATGAGTCCCTACCTCGGACAAGCAAAAGTAATAAGTACCTCAACATGAATTCTAGTTGATGTGCTCAACAACATATAAAAATTACCCAACTTTATGCTGGGCGCCACCGTTATATATATGCATCCGTACACTTCATACTAAGCTTTTTCCACTTACCTCCATTTCATCGGCATCCCGTGAGAACTGCTGCAGGGTCTGCGACTCGCCCAACTTTGACCGCTTCTCAATGAGCGCCTCCTTCAGATGGCGCCACCGGTCCAGCACCTGCTTCCTTTTCTGGTCGATGTCAGGCCCGGCGTAGTGCTCAGCTGCGATCAGCTGGTCGGCCAGTGTTTGAAGAGCTCCAATCTTTTCTTCCTAAATAAGCAAACACATTGCAGAAACAATTAAAACAGTTGTCAATTAATCCATATTCTAAATATTGTGTAATTTTTTGGAGGAATATATTTTACTTTAATTTACTAGTTTGCAGACACCAACACATAAATTTCACATGAGTTAAGTTCTATTGAATTCATAAATGAAACAAGGAAAAACACCATAGCAAAAAAAAACAATTAAGGATTTAGGTCTGAGGACTGGAGGCTCCTCCTTCGTTTCTATACTCGGTATTGGATGTCACTGCGCGTTTTTCTCTAACTGCTTATGTAGGAGAGATGGGACATTCAAGCGCGCCAAAACTATTTTTGAATTCTGGGGCCACCTGAATGGAGACGTGGCCAGTGGGCCCAGAAGTTCAAAAACATTCTTCTATATAGGTGGGCTCAGTCTTACCGTCTTACTATGTCGAGTCTCGAACCGCGACCTGTCATCTTATAGTTCGGTTCTCTGCACAACTAGGCCTGCACCTAAAATCCATAGTATAACTTACATGAGCATTGATGGCCTTATCGAAGTCCTCATGCTTCTTAATCAGCGCCTCGACATTGTCTCCCTTGCTATCCACCTCTTCTGACGCGAGGAAAGCCTCTCGGGCAGACATCCAGTTCTCGGCCTGCTCGCAGTCCCTGTAGAAGAGCTGAAGCTCCAGGTTTTGATCCAGCTGCACGCGGCGAGCAATCCAGGCCCTGTAAATAAACATCAGGTACTGTAAATGCTTTTCCTGAAGTTGGATTGTAAACGGTATTTGCCTCTTCTAGCAAAGACTGACGATCATCACGGCAATTTCGGCCATAGAGACGGCTGATCTGAAAAGGGAAGTCGTGCACTGCCGCAGGCATTTTAACGACTATGTTCTTCTCGGTTAGGGCCCCTTTCTACCATGTGGTTTACAGCGCGGTTAAAACAAAATATTAACTTGTTCCGTGCTTACATAATAAGTCACTGTTTCATACATAAAAGTCTGCTAGAAACTCTTGTTAAAAGACACTGCACCCTATGTAAATTAACAAACAGCAAGCTTATCTTATACAATGTATATTCTGTCTTAACCGCTTACTATAAAAGGGCCCATACTAGAGAACCTGGCCCCTCTTGTCTCAAAATGTCTCTTATAGCTGAGTTCTACTCTAATAATAAATAATTGCCCATGAACAGAATCAAGACTTACTTTTCCAGTTCTTGCCTGGCCTCAGCCATACTCTCCAGCTTCTCTTGGATCTCCACGCTGGCATAATGTTTCGCCTGGAGCAGTTGCTGTCCAAAGAGGTCGAGAGCCTGGAAGGTACCGGCGCGGGAGTCCATTTCCGTGCGGTGTTGCTAAAAAACAAATTGACAAAATTACAATCACGGGGGATTCAGGAATTGGTAGCTAGGTATACTCATACATATGAAAATCAATATGAAAAAAATAGGCGCTCCTTTCCTCTGAGTATGTGCGGCCGTCAGCCATCCATAGTACGTAACCATTTTACGTTATATAGTATGTTTTCGAATTCAGGAACATAAAAGTCCAAAATTGAGTATTCAAAAGGTGTCAATTATTGCCCCTTTTTTGCCGTGGCATTAGAAGTTAGAACGCGGCATTTTGCATTTGAAAGATGTATTAATAAAGCCAGCCGATGCAGGTCTTGTTACAAAAGCATACCGCGCTGTTTCATTGTTGGACAACAAAAAACAAACATGCCACAATACACTGCAAAACACAATATCCACTTATAAAAATCCCAATTCAATTTTTGAAATAAACCTCTCGAGAACATCAAAATTATTCCACAAGAAAAAATTACAGAATTCAGTAGAACCTCGATTAACCGACCACTTAAGGTATATACACCTATGTATACCTTATGAGTCATTCATATCATCACTTATGCTCCGTACATTTACATTATTGCTTTTTAAAGGTTTTTTTTAAAGGTGGATTCTAAAGGGCCTTCAAAGTTTTGAATTTGAATACAAGAAACAGGTTTAGTAATTAAGGTTCGTCAAAATAGATGGTGCGTTATTTTTTGGATGGAAATTCAGTAAGTCACAATATTTATGTATTTAAGTTGTTTTCACACTGGCATCATCGTCAACGTACAACTGAAAGTAGTATAATAAATCGAAAGTAATTTATTTACTACATGTTTAGTATACAGTTTAAGCACTGGTGGTTCAGAGGGACAGTAGGGCAGTAGGGAAAATGCAACTTTATTGGGATATCTGCTATTTATTAATAACGAATTTTTCTTAGTAGTTTGAAGTCTTTCGTCGTATTACCATGTGACCGATATTAACTGACTTATACAGATGAGTATAACTGGTACTGTACTATACTGCTGATATTGCATTAGTGAAAACAACTTTAAAGCGGGTCATTGACGGGCAACCCACCCCAGCGAGTCAAACATCAACATAATCATTCAGTAACAAATAACGAAAACTTTAAGTTTATCGAGGTCGCTACAATTTGGAATGGCTCGCTGGAGTGGCGTGAGAGTTAGCGGGTACACCAGTACCTGTAGCGGGACGCCGTAGCGAGTGTCCATCTCTACGCGATAGTTCTAGAAACCAAACCACCGCGTTCTGTTAGACTTCACATCACACAGCACAACTACTATGTACACTATCAGACACATTGACCGACACCGTATGGCACGGTAAAACATCCTATTTAATATTTGACGGAAAATCCATCAAACTATAGGTTCTTATTCCTATTTGATACAATTTGATTACTATAAGCGCAGCTGCAGCCTGATCGAGGCGATTATAATACCGGTATTTATTTAATCCCCAGGTAAACAAGATTATTTTATAATGGAAAGTGCTATTCAAAATTTGTTTGTTTACAGTTATAATCCAAGGGTATTTATTTAACCCCGGTATTATAATCGCCTCGATCAGGCTGCTGCTGATCTATTTGAAGCCACCGAAAAAGGCGCCCCAGACGCTACCTATTAAACTACAAAGTAGAGTGACGCGGACACACTAAGTCAATATTTGAACAATAAGCTATTTGTTTGATAGGTCGGTACTGCCAGAGAGATTCGAGCCCACCAAGAATATTTGTTGAATCCAGTGGCCACCCTCTTTTCAATGGCTTGTGTTCCAACAGTTTCAAAAATAAATTTTTGGCGGGAAGCGAATGTCCTATCACTCCTTTAGAGAACTCAGTGCTATTATAATTATACCAGTATTATGTCTCGCAATTTCTAAAAAAAATGGTCTTACTACACAAACAAGGCAACATTGAACAACCGGTGCGGGGTCTACAACAATAAATATAAGGTTAAAAGAAAATAGGGAAACAACATGTCGAAATTCTAATTTTCTCCGTAGAAATGAATTTTAAAAAATTCTATAAAACCTACTATTATGTACCTGCATTTTTAAAACTTTTCGCCCCATTGGAGACCCCTTAACCCCTTTGCTTGCAGAGAAATAGCTTTGCCCACGCTGGTATACAGTAGATTAAAATGTTTAAAACATGTTATATACTACGCACATTTACAAAATCTTTTCTCATGTTAAACCCTAGGCTAGGACTCCTTGTTTGCGCCCTCCACCCCCCCCCCCCCCTTAATGAAAATCCAGCTCCTTAATTAATTAATTAATTAATTAAGGCAATGTTTTGTTTGGTTTTGTGCACCAGACCTAAGGCGGGGTTTCCACCGACCACAGAATGCAAAGACATTGGCGTGGTTGCAGACATTCAAGACTTAGGCGGGTATTCCACCGACCTCTCATTGAAGAATGCAAATGACATAGACGAAAATTTGAATTTTTCTTTTTATAGAAATCTATTAAAATGTTTGTACATAACATATTCCATGACGCCATTTTTTAATTTTAGTTTGTTTGTGATTTTACTCTATGATCATTGATCAATTTTAACTATGGCCTAGAGTAAAACAAAAATTTCCGTCAATGTCATTTGCATTCTGTAATGAGAGGTCGGTGGAAACCCCGCCTTTATTAATGATATCTGCTACCACGTCACCGTATGTGTATTTTGCACTTAGAGGTCGATGGAAACCGCGCCTAACATTCCACCTCAACAACCGTAATGAAACAAAACAACTGAAACACCCACCTGATGGCGTTCCAACAGCGCTTCAGCCCCCGTCACGTCATTAGCCAGCTCCTCACTAGTCACCAGGCCGAGCATACTCGTAATCCACGAAATAAGATCGCGGTAGTCGCTCAGGAACCGCTGCAGATCATACGAGTCGAGCAGCTTCTCCTTCCTCGAGTTGGCCTTGGCCGTAAGCAACGTCCACTCCTCGTTAATCTCGCGCTGCTTCGCAAATGTCTGGTCTGCACTCTCGGGGTGCGTCTGCGTCAGCCGATTGGCCGCCTCATCCAACTGGCGGATTTTGTCACCGAGCGCAGCCAAATCACGCTCCAGGCCCTCGTGTTTCCGTTGCAGTGCCTGGACGCTGCGCAGGTCGCGGCCCAGATCGTCATTGTTGAGCGCCTCGTCCTTCTCCTGGATCCAGTCCTTGGTCTCGTCGACATCACGGTGGAAGCGTTGAACCTCGTGCGCGGAGCCGAGTTGTGCGGCCCGTTCGGATGTTACCTGTTGTAGTGAGGCCCATTTCTGGTTCAGATCCTGCAAGAAAATTACCGGTTACATCTTCAGTTAAAGTTATATGGATTAGATCTTATGTCTGTCACCTACGCAACATGCCAGGATCGGGATATTTCTAAATAAATGGCAGTTGAAATTATTAGAATTGGTAGGGGATATCGGGAAGGAGACTGCAATAGTGCGGTTCAATTAGGGCGGAGCCCATTGTCAGGGGAAGGGGGCGACGTTTCTAGAGTGGGTGCTACTCCCATCATCAGGCTAAATCCTGAGAAGGACTGATGGTTTCTGTGAAATTGGCTCATTGCTCTAGTATTCTACTCTGAATTATTGAGTTAATCCGATCCCCTTGAGGATTCGAACTACCGTTCTCCCAATTGAAATGCAAGCTCAATAACCACTCGACCACGGTCATCGCTTCCAAAATCGCCGTCGCCCTCCAAATATTTCATCGATCGAAATCCTCCAAATATTTCATCGATCGAATAAATATTGGAGTGTATAATCAGGGTCATTAGATACAAACATACCTGAATCTGAGTCTGAATCTTTACAGCAGCCTCCGTCTGTCCAATGCTCATCAGCTGCATGGCAATCTCGTTCATCTCGGCGAGACGGACCTCGTTGGCCTTGAGATCCGACTGGAAGTCGTCAAACTTCTTCTGCATGACCTCGACCTGCTCGAGGTCCTCGCCCACGTCCTCAACCTCAGCGTAGTTCTCTTTGTCCTTGATCCAGTTGGCCAACTCGGCAGCTTCACGCACCAACACATACGCTTTCACCGTCTCGTCCAGCTTTTGTTGGCGCTCCTTCGCGAGGTTCATGAGGCCCGTGTACTGAGTCTCAATCTGCAAGAGTGAAATAGTTAAAAAAAAATGCCCAACATTAATGCTCGGTCCTACCATCAAGACGTGTTCATTCTTCAAAGCTCTGATTAGTCATAGAAGACGTGGCAAATTGCACCAGAAATTCAAAAATAGCCTTATCGGGGGTGCAGGCGGTTAGTAACTCCTTGGGAGGGGGGGGGGGGGGGGGGGGGCTATGGATCTGAAGGGGTTCCAAATCTACAGGAATACCATACCTGGTTTTGCCGGGCAGCGATAGAACTGTTATCAGCCAAATTTTGCTGGGACGCAGTCAGTCCCGCGTCAATTTTCTTCACATAGGCCGCAGGTACAAAACCCTGCCTGTCGTTAACCTCCACCTTCCACCAGTTCTGGTCGTTGGAGTTGAGCAACGTTAGCACGTCACCCTTCTTCATGGACACCTCGCGCGGCGACTTCTCGCTGTAGTCGTACAACGCCATCACGCACTCCTTGCCTGTCACGTCTACCACGGGCGTCTCCTGCTGACGGCACCCATGAGCCTGCGACCGCAGTCCGTGAATCGTGCTGCCGAACGCTTCCAAATCGGACATGAGCGCCTCATGCTTCTTCAACAGCGCCTATAAAATCGACACACAAATTGTATTATTATTGTATTTATTTTTAAAGAAAAATAACAAATAAATATAACATCAAGCAACAACAAATCCCACTGCGCGTTTGTTTTTACAAAGTTGATTTTCATACAAAATCGATAGAGCCGTTAAATTAGCAGGAATGCTACTCTACATTTCGATAATTGACATGTGGCGTTCACTCTCACCAATTTGCCCCAATGATTGAACTCCTTCCTCGGGACTACCACACTAATAGTTTTTTTCAAATCAATAAATTTCGGTTAGAAAGAGGTTCACAATATGCTCCGAAAAATTGCTTTTGATAGTGCTGATATTTTTGACAATTCTACGATTGATGTGCCATGAGATAAATCATTTTCACGCTTAAAATTCTTTTCTCCCTCCGATTGTCTCTGAATTAGTGTAGTAGAAGTAATTAATTCGACTTGGAACTATAGCATCGAGGCGGTTCAAAAGGGCCTACGTCTGGCATCTTGAGTGGGTAGCCAATGGGGGGAACAGGGCATTCATATGAGTACCTATTTATCCCTGGGTGTATATAACTGGATCGCTCCCTAATAGGTACGATTATAGAAAAGATCACTTGCCTCGCTCGAGTCTTCGTCCTTGCCGTAGTCATGGTTCGACACGATGGGCTCCTTCTCCCGGATCCACGACTCTGCCTCGTTGGCGTCCGCAAAGTATTGGTGCGACTGTAGAGAGTCTTCCAGGTCTTGCTTCCTCTGTAAATAAAAACTCAAATAGCTTAAAATAACAGGAAAAGCTGTGACAGCAAGTCGAAAAACATTATGGTGTGATAAGATTGATGCCAGGAAGCTCAATTTTAACCTTCGTCATGCAGACGCCTACAGATGCCTGGATGTCACCAACGACTCCCTTCCACACGAACCATTTATAGTCAGGGTCGACCAAAGGCCATACTAGTCCGGGACTGGAGTCAAGATAAGCATTATCGCAATACATAATGGGTTTACGCACGTACCTGGTTCTTGAAGGCATACCAAAAATGGGTAACTACCTCAACCTTTTCCTTCCATCCTCATCCTTTAACTTATGACAATTAATTTCATAAAAGACACTACTCAATTTGATTTAAAAAAATTCAATTTCCATTGTATCGCGGTGTATGTTATTTTATTTGACTGTATACCAGTATTTTCAACCGCTCTTTCAACCAGAAGTAAAACCCGAGCACGGACCTTGCCTTACGGTAAATGCTATTTGCACAAACATTGCAGTAGTAATTTCTCGAAATATTCTGTACAAGTTATGAATTTTGGTACCCCTTACACCAGACGGTTCGTAGCCTGGATCATATTTTTTTTGCAGGTGATTCCTACGAGTTTGCTTGATTGAGACATACCTGCAAAGCCTTGTCTTTCAATTGGTTCCAGTGATCATTCAGTGTACCAGTCCTATCCTTGATCTCGTCGGTGGCAAAGTGCCCGTCGTCGACCATTTGCTGCCCGGCCTGGCACACGGCACCGACCCTGCTCTCGTGGTTGTTGATCTCGGCGAGCACCGCCTGGTGCTTCTTCATCAGATTCTGCACGCCAATCAGGTCCCGCCCGCGGTTGGCAGACGCCGCCACCGGTTCCTTCTCCCGGATCCAAGCCTCCTCGTCCTCAACATCGCGGAACAGCTGCTGGACTTGCAGCGAGTCTAGAAGGCGCTGCTTGCGGATGGCCATTGGTTTCTGCAGTGCTTTGTAACGGTCTGTCAGCGCGATCTGGAACAACAAAGTTAAGATTAAGTAATTTCTCTATGCACACTAACTAGTTTCAATTTGTATTAATTCATTTAATCCGATCACTGGACATCGACCATAGCGCACTAGTGACTGTCATCAGCCCCAACAATAGGTCATAAGACTGTCACTGAACTGTCTTGCACTAAAGGCTACTGCTCATACAGTTTGTTATTATTTTTCACATTTAAAACGTAACCACTGACCATTTTCATTTATTGGTCATAAACCATGTGTATGGTATTATCCACATGAAAGGGAAAGATACAAATAAGTGATTATTTAAAATTGCTTGGCATAACCATATTAAAATAACATAATGGAATAATAATCTCGATCGATATGCATTGAATTACGTCGAAAACGGAGCTTCACAAGGCACGGATAGGATGCCTTTGGTACGTTTACATCAACATCAATAGTTTCGCCTTTCCATTCAGTTATATTATGATCTCCATCTATGCCTCGCGGTGTAGTAATGTTGCTATAAAGCACTTTCATAAAATCAAATAAGATCGCCAATTTAAATGCCCTCCGAAGTATGACCAGAAAATGTAACAAGAAAGTTAGATACCTTACCAGATCAATAAGTCAATAAGGCCAGGTAAGGAATACTGGATGGCACCGCCTTTCATTGAAACATGGCGGAGCCTTCGAGGATTCCTAATAGGTAGGTACGACAGCATATTCTGTTCTGGAGACTTTCTAATAAGCTAAAGCTAGACGCAAACACAATTCACCATACCTGTTTAGCACGGATATTATCAGCATCAAAGTGGCCTCTCTCGACAAAAGTCTCGGCAGCATGGACAATGCTGTCGATCCTGTCGTGGTGGGACGCGACATCTGCCTCCAGCAGCGCGTGTTTCTTCTGCAGGTTCTGCACACTCGTCAGGTCCTTGCCGTAGTCCTCGCTCAACAGCTGACCCTCCACTTCACTCAGCCACAGCTCAATGTCCTCGATGGTGCGGTTCAGCTGTTGCTGCTGTGAGGCCTCCTGCAGTTTGGTTCCCTTCCTGTCGGAAGCGGACACCAGGGCATCCCATAACTGCTCGATTTCCTCCATGCGGTCCTGGATTTGCTCTGGCGATAGAGAAAGCATAGTTTCATTTTTCCCAGATTGCGATGCAACTACTTTGCTATGTTGCCAGATGGGGAAGTAATATCGAGGGAACTGGGAAGGTACTTCGGTTCTAAGGCACGAAAGACAATACCAATATTAGTGTATTAATAGAGGAATTGCTGTACTATGGCACTATCAGTAGCTTCAGATATTGAAGGTACAGGCTGCATGCTCCAAAGTACAGAAATGTTAGTTGACCAATTCAATACACTTACATTAGTTTCCCTATGAAGTTACGCGACATGGTATCATTGCAATGTCTTTCCTAACGGCAAAAAATTGTTTTTTTTATGGGTACACGCACGAGATTTTTGTTTTTTTGTTTTTACGGTTTATAACGTTATTCCTGTCTTTCGAATCCAATGTTTCTTACATACATAATTGCATGACTCAAAACTTACCACCAGCAAAATGATCGCCTTCAATAAGCGCCTGCCCAGTAGACGCAATCTCCTCCACACGATTCCTGTTCGCGCCCAACTCCCCCTCAAAATTCTGGTGTTTCTGTACCTTCCCATTCAAATTGGTCGGATCCAGGTAATTGTCGTCAGTAGCAAACTTTAACTTCTCGTTGACCCAGCCCTTGGTCTCGTCGCAGTCACGTTCAAATTGCTGCAGCTGATACGCCGACTGCAGCAGCTTACGGCGCGCAGCAGACTTCTCCAGCAGAGCCGCGCGTCGCTCCAACAGCATAGCCCGCCGCTGCGCCACGTCGTCAGCAGCATAGTGCTGACCTTCGATCAGTTTCGTTGCGAACTCGTCGAGCGCCTTGATTTTCTCCTCCTGCGCCGTTAGCGATTTTTCGAAATCTTCGTGTTTCTTGATCAACTCTTCGACAGAGTCTGAAAGGTGAAATAGAGTGGAACTATAAATGGTGTTGTCTTGAATTTTACCCATCATTATGAGACAACCACAAGGGAAACCGCATATAAGTGTACACAATAGAATTACAATATAGTGTAAAACTGTAAATAGTGGCCAAGTGGCCCCAACAAACTCCAAATACATACTGTCGGTTGGGTCCTTTTATCATAATCAGCAATCCACCTTCGCCGCACCGCTTGGAGACCTACATGGTTATCTTTTTCCCCATTGCACCAATCACGCCATCGGCCACGTGCTGGGTCTCAGGAGCTCGCTGATTGGCGTCATTTTCAACTGCCAAACCGAGGTAATAAATATGACGTACTCTCTAATATACCCACTCATTCTCTACTGAACCTCTGCCTTGTTCATTTGCCCACATTTCTAGCTAACCGTCGAAGACCATAAAATAGCAGTCGCTTATTAAACCTACCTAGAGAATCACCAATGTCTTCGTTGGAAAGGAAAGACTCTTGCTTGGCCATCCAAGTGTCGGCCTGCTCGGTGTCGCGGTAGAACAACTGCAGGTCCATGCATTGCTCGTATAGGATTCGCCTCTCTTCCCACAGACCCAACAAAGAAACCTACAACAAAACAAAAACATTAATTATACAAATAATACAGTACAAAAATCCAGAACAAATTAGAGATTAAACGACGCAAGTCCCCTTCACACTTCACAGGGTGCATTTAGTGTGGCCCTTCAGGTATTCAGTGATTGTAATGTTTTTTTAATTTAATAAATACTCATACTCAATTGATGATCAGAAGTGGAGGGACAAGAGAGGAGAAGGCTCATGTATCACACTCGGGCAACCGGAGTTGATAGAAATGTTGGTAAACTGGTTAATAAATTTCATTCTAGTGTCACAGCTGCTAAAACGCTATAGATGCAAAATGACAACTACGTTATCTTCAGTGAGATGTCTTGTTAAAAAAACTAAAATATACCTTCTCATTGTTAAGCGCTGCCAGCTTCTCCCGGACTTCAGCAGTTGCATAGTGATCCCTGTCAACAAGGGCGTTGCCCGCATCGGTGGCGGAGCGGAAAGAGTCCTCCCGCGCGTCAATCTCTCCTTTGTGTTCCTGGTGTCGCTCCAGCAATGCCTCAGCTCCCGCAACGTCCTTGGCCAGCTCGTCGGCCGATATGATCGTCTTCATGTCGTGAATCCATGACGTCAGATCACGGAAGTCGGCGAGGAATCGGTGAAGGGAGTACGATTCATCCAGCTTACGGCTGCGCTCCTAGAAGTAAATATAAATTAGAAAGACTAATTGTAAATGGTTGCATTAAATTACATGAAATTGTTTAACGGTATACTTTACTGTAAGATAGTGAATACCCCTATTCGCTGCCATGCCCATTCATCTATAAGAAAATAAAATTCTGGCAATCATTGACGTCATGGACGGATAAAATATCCGATTAAAATCAACTGTAAAATATACGATTGTATTTTTAAACCATCCTTACCTTCCCCTTCGCAATAAGTGACTCCCAGTAGGACAGAATCTCGGCGCGCTTGGCCTGAATCTGTTGCGCATGCTCGCCGTGTATACCGCACAAGCGGTCCGCCTCGGCGCCCAGCGTGCCCACTTTGTCTTCGAGCGCCGCCAGATCGCGCTCCACACCCTCGTGTTTCCGCTGCAATGTCTGCACACTCGCTAGGTCCCGCCCGAACTCGTCCGAGCTCAGGACCACGTCCTTCTCCGTGATCCAAGCCACCGTCTCGTCGGCGTCTCGGTTGAAGCGCTGGATCTCGTGCGCCCCGAATAGTTTCTCCTGACGCATGAGGGCGAGCTGCTTTAGGCGAGTCCATGCCTCGTTTAGCTCCTGCAATAACAAATAAAGAGTTTAACTTTGGATACTAGTTACGCACCTCATTCTTCTTGAATAGCAAGTCCCGTTTAGTATGCCCATCCAAGACCAAATTGCCGGGCAGTTCTTGTTTTTATGAGCGTAGATCAACAACTCCCACAAACAAACATGAAGTCTTCTACTACGTAAGAATACTGGGATACAGAAACAAGGTAGACGGATTGGCGATACCCAGTTCTGGTCAAAATGACAAAACCCCTTACCCAGGAAGCGGGCCAATCCAAAGCCAAGTTATTGGAAGCCAATCAGAGACTGAGTTTGGCTCGAACCCATTTAAGCCCCCTGGTGTATATAAATGCTCCCTCACTTACTATTCTCTTCGTAGTCTACTCTTCTATTGCAGTTGTAAGCCGCTGAGGTCGACAAAATACCCGATATAAATACTCAACTTCATTTGATACTCACACAACATACCACATGCCCCAAACCTATTCCACTTCCATATTTAATTGACATACAACGTACCTCTTTTTTCTTGTGTATGAGGTCCCGCTCGGGATGACCCTCCAAGACCAGTTTGTCAGCCAACTCATTGACCTCAGTCACGCGGTACTCTTGCGAAGCCATGTCCTTCTGGAACTCGTCAAACTTCCTCTGCAACACTTCTACGTGCTCCAGGTCGTGCCCAAACTCTTCTGCGGTGACAAAAGCCTCCTTGTCCGTAATCCAGAACATGACTTCATCGCACTGTCGCAGAAACTGTACCAATACGAGAGCCTGGTTCAATTTCATGCCCTTGTCGGCGAGTTTGGTGAGAAGCAGCTCCCATAATGCATGTAAATCCTCTGCAAGAGAATATGCATTAGTTTTACAATTCTGTCCGCGACGGATTTTTTGAATCAAGCCACTTGCTTTCCGTAGGGGAATTCCCTGGAAAAAATGGTAAGTTCGTACGAAATTTCGTATATTGCTAATGATACAATTATCAATTCAATACGACTGAAACCGGAAACAGTGATGAATGATGAATTATCAGAAGTGCAGGGATAATATACGATTACGAATTCACAGGCCAGAGCGTGGGAAGGTAGCATTTTGGTTTTAAATTAGGGACTAAACCTACTGTACTAAGAACAAAAAACTATTGAAGCTCTTGGTACCACGAGGCTCTTCACTATGGCCGACTACGACCATCCCCTTTGTTGTTATTTGCGAAGAAGGTTTGAACAATACAATAGATCTAAAGGGAGTTTTGCTTTCAGTATCAACTCCTAGGGCACTGACAACTGACAGTAACCTATATATGGTGATGTATATAAATCTAAAGATGGCTGCTATACAACCGTATCCAATGCATTCAGCTGCCGGACAGATAGGCATTGTGTTAGAGAAAGGTAGACACAAACAATTTCACCGAGAGTGGAACTGGCACCTGAGCGTCTACCTTAGCGAGGCGGTATGCTGACTTCTACACCGGCAAACAAACATGAAGTGTTGCCAGAAGACGAAGTCTCCTGTTTTATATATTTCAATTAATAATTTGCGGATGGCGCTATGAAACAAGGAAACACATACCAAGCCGTTTGGTTATGGTTTGGCTAGCAAAGTGGCCTTGCTGAATCATCTCCTGGCCAGTGTTGTCCAGAAGAACTATGGCATTGCTGTGAGCAGCTACCTCGGCTTCAAACGCCTGGTGTTTTTGAATTTTGGCCTGTAGATTTGTCGGGTCCTTGTAACTCTCATCAGACGCAGCGCTCAGTTTCTCGTTAATCCACGATTCCAGCTCGTCTGCGTCCCGCTTGAAGTACTGGAACCTTCTGGAGTCTTCCAGCTTCTCTCTCTTATTCCTCGCCTCCGATTTGAACTCATCGTAACGGAACAGCACTTGCTGACGTCGCTCCTGAATGTCCTCTACTGTCTCAAGGATCTTCACTTCTTTTACAGTGATTTGCTCCATCTACAACAGAGAAATGAAATGGGTTTTCTTAATAATTTTGACGTAAACGCTGCATACAAATATTTGGAGACAGTCACGATGAATGACTGACAAGACAGTAAAAACAAGCGGCTGAATGACAGCAGCCTGTCAGAGGACGAGGAGATATAGGATCAGGAATGAAGTTATTAGAAGTCAATTCCCCATCCCCCCGTGCTCATTAACCGTATGCTTCTGTATGAAACATTGCTCTTGTTTTGTTTTAGATGATTACATATTTCGGAGGCCATCTATCCCACCTTCTTGGTCCGAGACTAAGATTGCTTGATTGACTCTTGCCTAATAATTATAGATAACATATTGAATAACATTTGTAACTTAAATGGAGATTTGATGATAAGATTGGTATTTACTTAATCGGAGGCAGTGGGATGACAAAGATTAGATAAGACAGTTATGCAGTGCAAGGGAATTAGAGAAGCAGCGGACGTGGGCAATTGACCTTTATTAATCATGCCAATTAGCCCGATATCATAGTCAAATATCATCTAAATATGTTTACGTCAAAAGTATTTAGTTGGAGGCTTCATTGTAGATGTTGGCAATGAAATGTCGCGATCTAGCAGGACTTACGTACAAAAACAGGGCAATACGGCATTACGGCGTCTTGACATCTAACAGAGTACATTTGCATGCTGGAAGCAGGTTGGGGCTCTAAGCTATAATACAAAATGAGGCAGCAAGAAGAAAGAAAACCTTTTGCCAATGTTAATGTAGCCTAGCTCCTTACTCTTCTCGATTAGTGCCACTTAGACGAGTAGAATTTTTATAGTATTCAAGATCATAGAAAAGTCAAACAATAATTTAAAACTAGTGAGACAGGAAGCTACATAGAATAGGCATAGCCTATACCCTAGTATATCACTTTCTATTGCATTTTAACATGCTATTGATTTGTTATTTTAATGAAAAGGGGTGGGGCTGGTTGACAATTCATAATCGAAGGCAATGCGTAGGAAAAACAGGGAGAAACTGAAGTTGGAACTAAACGAGACATTCTTTCATCTACATAAGCTATTATTATAAGTAGATTCATCGGTAAAATCATTTAATTTTAACGATGACGTCAGTTTAACTGCAGTATGCCATCGGCATCCGACTGACATCCTAAAGTAGATACTCCAACAGGCTACTAAATTAGAGCGAGAACATAATGTCAGTTGTTTCAGAAACTGAATTTACACTCTTTCCTTAATTCGCATTAGAAATTAACTAAAAGAAAGCGAAAATTTAAATAAAAATTTAGTAATTACCTTTGGGCGTTGCACTCGGAGAAAATTCACTGCAAAACATTAAAAAATTAATTTCTGATGTGTTGGCAATACACTCCCAACAGCCAATGAAAATCCTGGAAGTTCTGCGAGCGCAGTTGGCAGCTCTGCACTGCAAAAAAACTCGAACCCCGATGTATATTGATTGACTGGGGACTTGAAAATTTTCTTGATTTTATTACTTGTTTTTCGATTAATTGCTGAAACTGTAATTTGAAATGTTTGTAGTGTTTCACGGGCATTTAAACGAGGTGGTTGGCATTGCAGACAACTTGTGTTGGTCCATAGGACTGCTCGAAAACCGAGTGTTGTTGACAACTAATTCCTGGAAGTAGAGCTGTTATCAACATGGAGATTTTGTCATTTTCCTGCCCAAAAGTGTTTGGTTCATCGATAACCGCATTTGGCTGGTAACTATAACGTCTTTTTCTAGATTACTGCACTACCTTCTTTGGTTTTGAGGTGCCAATTTTAGGAACTGGCAGACTGTCACTGACAGTCTATGGGGGCCGCTGCAAACCCTTGTTGACAACATAAGGGTTTTTATAATTTATCTGTTGGGCGAGTGAAATAGTTGCTCACCCAGCTCACCATTTATGGCAACCTCTTCTATAAGTTTTCCTTGGGCTAAGCTAGATTCAAAAAAAAACCCTCACATTCTTAGTACCATACATTACTTCCAGCTCAGGCGACTGCCTGAAAATCGGCCTTGGTTTAAGGCAATTTTCCTGATTGTTAAAGCCAAAGTCCTGTTCAGGAAGATCGAAGCCATAACAAAACGGGACACTGCGAATTATTGGTGAAATGCAGACCAAAGAAGTGCATGTAATAATAATAATAATAACAATAATAATAATAATAATAAACGTCTTATATTTACGGGGCGAGACTTAAGACTAGAAAGTCTTTTTCTGCCTAACCCACGTCCAAAAACAATACAATTTACAAAATACATACGCTTAACGTAAACAATCTTATTCTAACAATGCATAAAAAGAACTTATTCTAAAGTGACGTGACGTAAAAAAAAAAAACACATACAGTAAATATCTAGACAGTATTCTTATTCTAAACCTATTCTGTTCCTATTAATTTTTTCAGCAATTGGCTTTTGAACCCACGAATCTTTGGCTGGGATCTAATTTCCTTATCTAGGGAGTTCCACTGGCGGCAGACATTTACAAAAAAATAACTACCATATAAAGCTGTGTTATGTCGGGGTACCCATTGTAATTAGGAAGCAGAAAAGAGGGATAAGTTACAAGACATTTTAAACTGGTGTTTTGTCCGTAACTCGACGCTTAAGGCTCGCACACTGAGGTAGTATGCAACTGGCAATAGGCAATGCACAATAATATTTCTGCTAACAAGTATTTACATTGAATTTAATTCTCATTAAGGTCTCATATAGAGCAACTGTGTGTGTGTTGTAGGAAATTAGTAGTGCAATGCACTAATAAGTTTTCCACTGCTCATTCAATCAGCTCATTCCATTTCACAATCGTTCACTCTTTAGTTTATCTTGGAGCCGTTTCCTGAATGTAGTCACTGATGGTGCTTGCTTATTATACTTGGAGATACCTTCAACGTATATTGATTTCATAGAATTCCTGATACCCCTCGCGATATTAAGGTCTTCTCTATTTCTGGTAAGATGATTGTGTACATCAGATCTCTTCTGTGGTAGGAGATATTTCGGCATCAAGTTATTATAAAATTTATAAATAAAAGTTAATAAGTTGCATTCCACCTCTTCTTTGAACGTTAAGAACTCAAGTTCATGCAGCATTTGAACAATGGGCGTGTCCCATGACTTATTTAATATTATCCGCATTGCTTGGTTAAGCTGAATCTGTACCATTTGTATTATTTCTGTACTAGCTGCAAACCACAATGTAGAGCAATAGTTGATCTGTGACTTCATAGTTGCGTGAAACACCATAAGCTTAGTTTTCTTCGGGATCTGGTGACTAAACTTCTTGAACTCGACGTCGTAGAACGAAAAATATCGCCGGTTGCGACAATATTTATTGCTGGCGATACAACGTTCATGTTGAAAAAAGCATATTGCTGGCTTGTAGTAGCGAGTTCTCGGATGACATGATGATAGAAAATTATGGCAACACTGTTGCTTTAATGTGAGAGAGAGTCAAAGTAATATTGTGTATTGCCTTTGCCATTTGCTTATTGCCTCAGTGTGAAAGCCGCCTAAGTCAAATTGTCGCGCTCATTACGAACCAGGGTAGTAGTAGTAGTAGTAGTGTTCGTCGGGTTAATAACGACTTAGGCCTCATATTTGGGCCCATAGAGCGACCCCGACTTGACTGTCCTATGCCAGCCCATAGGACAGTGGACCTCCTGATTATAGTGGATTCCGAACCACTTGGGATACACAGTGAAGTCACACGATTAGTTCGGAGGTGACCAGGACAAGTCCTACCATGTTTCCCTACCGGCACTGTGCACACGACCAAGTTCTCTGCAGCTTTGAACCTGCTCTGGTCCGCTGGATTCAACTTGGTGTGGCGGCCGGCTTTACGAACAGGGTCATCAGATGTCCTCCTTCTTTGTCAATGTGTCCTATCCTCCAAAACCAAGAAAATGTATTCCTATGAGTACTACTGAAATTGTTTTTTCTTTTTGGTCATTCATTTAGAATTTATTCTCCTATTTAAATGCCCGATGGACGGATGACAGGATTAACCTACTGGTTGAGTCGGTGAAGGGGATTGTAGCTGTGAAGTACAACTTTAAGAATTTAAATTTTACTGATATTTATAAATATATTTCAAATAAACCGCAGTTTCTCAAAGGAATCGATTCTAAAGCGAAATATGAGTAATAATTCAGTCACTTCTTTCAGTATTCAATAAACAGACAATTTTATGCGTATGTCCTCCTTTTTCAATTAAAATAATAATAATAAGAACCGGTCCGAGTTTACTCGAACATGCTTTCCAATTTATCAAAATTAGTTGATAGAGAAGTAATTTCATGGCAAATAATTTTCCTATTCGTAAATAAATTTCCGATATCTCGGGGGGGGGGGGGGGTTGTCCACCTGACGTCACTATAGGTGAGGTAAATTCTAGATAGGTCAGACCAACACATTACGACACAGCAATACTGACAGGGCACGCAATGCATTTGAACGCGAATTTTCTATCATTTTTTCAAAAAAAAAAAAAAAAAAATTTTGTACAAAACCAAATACTTTTCTGGGAAAGCAACCTGTTCGGTTTCGTTACACAATTTAACACCTAAAACACCTGAAAGTAGAAATCATCGATAGAAAGGTTTCGCAGAAAAATTATTTTTTAGTCATTTTTCATGAAAATTTAGTTATTTTTATTTTTTTACCCCCAAAAGCAAACTATCAAGGGGCAAGTGACCCCCCGCATGTTATCAACATTAATAACAACTACAATATATGTGAATTAAAAAGAAATCGTTTGGAGCCGTTTTTGGGAAATAATTTTTTTAAGCGTTTTTTTTTAGTTTTTTGAGAATTGAGTTAGCCCCAAATTAAAAAAATGGTCCCGAGGTATGATTTTTGTGAACCTACATGCCGAATTTCAACAAATTCGACCGAGTAGTTTGCCCGGAAATCGACAGACAGACAGACATTTCGTAAAAACCACTTTTTTGGGTTCCTGGGACCTTAAAACGTGTAAATCCTTTGAAATCTCGGAATCGAAAATTTCGACCGTCACAAAGTTTTCCTTATGCTACGTATAAATTGGAAAGTAATAATGTATTTCCCAAATAGTAGAGTATAATATATGATGTGGTAACCAAACGTGGGAGAACAGGGCAGTAGGCTTAACCTATTTCAAATGAGCCTGAAGGCTAATTGTCCCAGCTATAGGCGTCATCACTAAAAATTAAATAAGCCTCTTCCAAGTAGGAAAATGCTTGCGGCTATCCAATCATAACATTGGGTTTTGACTTCGTTTCTCTCTGACTATTTTTGATTTCGAAAGAAATTCATTATAGGGGTACATCTCGTTAAATGCCTGGGCAGAGATTGTAGATTAAACCCTGCACGGATCAAAGAGCAACAGCGGTCGGCCATATGGTCAACAGCTAAGTAGCTAGACCGTGGGTGCAGACTCTTAACCCGTGGTTAGACAGACCACTCATTGTTAATTATTCCCGCAGCCAGGGCCATTCTTCAGTACTGGGTGTGCCCAAACTGTGTCATTTGAACTCCATGTGTTCTCATTTAAATTTGTAACTTAAGATATATGACTAAAATTTTATTTTGTAACACAATTATTAATTTTAAAATGAAAATTTACGATTTCAGTGAATGTAAGTAAATAAGTGACTGAAGGTCCATCTATTTGTTTCGTGTTATTGTATTAAATTTCACAAGACTTGCATACAAGTGGCTAGGATAATTAAAACCGAGATGACTGGAGGAGTGTTGTCGATTAGGCCAAAACTCATCAAGGGCTGTAAAGCCAGAAGAAGAAGCTATGGTAATGAGGTATATTATCCTAGTATTATGGTGATCTGTGGGATAATGGTTCAAATGATATCTTATCACAAATAAGAAAATAGACAAACTAATTTCATGAAACTAGCAATTTAAACCGTGTCAAGTTGGAAAACTCATAATTTACTGACCTCATTGCTATATGAATAAACAAAAATTTCTAATATGAAAGTATGCCATATTAGTGGCATTTTTTTATTAAATGGCCTAATACACTGACTATTGACCATTCACTATTTATTGCTCAAATAGTTGCTTAACAAAGCATTACATTGCCCACTTCTACAAGCAATAATAAACAAGCTGTGACAAGTACGCCATAGACCCAATGTAACAGGCGTAAGCATAACTTCACCAAGATTGGGTACGGGCCATACCTGCTTTGTAAATTTTGTTCGACATTCTTACAACGTGTCCCAACCAGCTTTGGCATTGCCACAAATGTTGCAAACTGCGACTTCGGTGGCAAGGTGGTACTTGTGCGAGTCTCTACACACCTTGCGTTCCCAGACGTGTCGTAACTATTTTTATTTTAAGTGACTTAATTCCCCCCCCCCCCTCCCACAAGAACCTGGCCACGGCCTTGGACACAAGTGCCTATTAGGTTACTTAGTGAGGCGATTGAAGATGTTAATCGGATACATTCATTAAATTGTTTTTACGCGATTAGCCTTTTTTCATAAATATAGTTTGATAAATTTGTTGTTCCAGGGGAGGAGGAAACGAGTCCGCTGTTTAAGACGAGTGCTATGGTAACGATGAGCGGGGAGAAGGGCGGCGCGAGACGCGCGGCGGCTGCTGAGGGGACAGCGCGACGTAAGGTTGAGCGGAACTCTCCGACGCCCAAGGAGGAGTCGCCCAACTACCTCGTCTACAAGAAGATGGAGGCCATTGTGGAGCGCATGCAGGACGAAGTCACCGGCGTCCCCGTCAAGACGGTCAAGAGCTTCATGTCCAAAATCCCCTCTGTGTTCACCGGTCAGTATAAACAAATTACTGGGAAGAACACCTGAAACCTAGTAGTTGCAGATGAGTTTGAGCTTAAAATCAACTTAGGCGTCAGTGGAGCCGTGGAGCTTCCCCACCTTCTGGCCTTCCTTCTCTGCACTGGGTTGGAGCTCCACTGGCACACTTAGGCTGACCACTCACACAATCCTATGTTTTTAGTCTTGGTTTGGGCTGGTCGTAGTTCGCATGTTTGACTCCATCTTTGACAGTTGCGCCTAGATCGTACTATGCCCGGTTAGTGGAGCTTCCACTGTTGAGTTCCCTTTTTATCTCTACCCTCCACAACCTGAAGGCTAATTCTATGAACTGTTTGAGGAGTCTACCAATGTTCCCGAGTTCAAATCAAGCTCGTGTGAGATGGCTATGAGATGTGCTACGCATATCAGAGCAAGCACTACACCCCGGTGAAGAACCATGTAGGGAAAACCAATGCTACGATGGGTGAGCCATGCCGAGAATGTCCTAATGGACCTCGGCGCCCGTTTTTGCTATAGAGAAGATGCTGAAGCGTCGCTGTGGGGCTGACCAACGTCTCATACTGGCTATAGCGCCACGAAAAGTTACTTACTGACAGACTAAAGTTGCGTTTGTCTCACAGGCGCCGACCTGATCCTGTGGATGCTGAAGAACCTTGATGTGGAAGACGTGACGGAGGCGCTGCACCTGGCGCACCTGATGGCATCCCACGGCTACTTCTTCCCCACTGATGACCACGCGCTCACTGTTAAGAACGACAACTCGTACTACCGCTTCCAGACACCTTACTTCTGGCCGTCCAACTGTTGGGAACCCGAAAACACTGATTACGGTTAGTCCCTGGGGACATTATTAATTATTGTTAACTATTATTTAAAGTTATATTTTCCTGATTTTGCAATTGGGTCTTGAGTACTTGTTTAACTCACGCTTGTGTTACATTGTGCCATGTCTGAGCTTGTCCATTTTCATTGTAGCTGGAGTGGGCTGACATTGAGGTCGACATGTACCAGGTTGCCAGCGGCCAAAACTCATGCGGAAACAATACCTGTAATGCCCAAAAATATTAATTAAGTCTCATTGGTAGGCCCACTAAAGTCGGCATAAGTCCTTAAAAACCCCATTAAATAATAGGCAGTGCGCAATGTTGGCTCTGAAACGAAAAGTATCGCCTTCTGCATGTGACAATCCAAGGAAAGGCCAGAGTGATCCTGGTTGAAAAACCTGAGGCAGTCGTTTGACAAGAGCACGACTTCCCTGTTCAAAGCAGCAGTCTCCAAGGTCCAAATTGCCATGATCATCGCCAATCTTCGTTTGAAGAGGTATTTAAAGAAGAATAAAAAGGCTCTGAAAGGTCCAATCCCGGGGGTAACATCTCATAATTATTTAATTTCACCACTGTCGCCGAAATACCCTTAAAATATATTTTAACAAAGTTTTTCCCGTATTTTACTTGCAGCTGTATACTTATGCAAGAGAACAATGCAGAACAAGACCCGCTTGGAGCTTGCTGACTACGAGGCAGAGAACCTGGCGAGACTTCAGAAAATGTTCTCGCGAAAGTGGGAATTTATATTCATGCAGGCGGAGGCGCAAAGCAAGGTAGACAAAAAGAGAGACAAGTTGGAGCGGAAAGTTCTCGACAGCCAGGAGCGGGCCTTCTGGGACGTACACCGACCCATGGTTAGTATGAAAGACTAGCAATATGGTGCCTATCACTCAATTGCGTAGGAGTTAATAGTCATAGGCCCAGATGATTGCGGACAAAAACAGGGAGAAGTTAGAGCGAAAAGCTCTCGACAGCCAGCAGCGCATGGTCAGAACAAAATACAGCAGTGACATTTTGACAGTCACCCAATAGGCTACTTGATAACTCTTGAAAACATATTTTAATGTTTTTGTTTTTTTAAATGGTATAAAATAAATCCACTTAAGCATTAATTCAACAAATAAATAAATTAAATAATCTCTGTTAAATTATACAATACAAGTAATTTACAAGAAAGTATTAAGTAAAATCGTCATAATCAGGTAGTTCTGTCATTGTGCTAGTGCCTCAGTGACAGTGTAGAAAGCTTTCTCTAAGAGATGGTTTCTAAGCAATTTAGGGAAGTTAGAAGCATTTCTCGCCGCTCTCAGTTCAATCGGGAGTTTTCTAAGGTAGGCGAAACCTTTTAGTATAGGATCCAGTCGCTCACACACAAAAAGTTATAAAAGTTAAAAGAAGTTATTTATTAGGGAGAAAACGTTCCCCATCAATTTAATTTAGATGGTTTAACGAGTCCCGTGACTACAACATGTGACGTCATGGTTGGCGGCTACAGGACTAGCATTACTACTATTGGTGTTGGTAGTATACGATATGTGGCGTCATTTCAAGGTCACCCAGATCCTGACCAAAGCATGGGGCACCTTCAATAGTCTTCCGGATTTTAAGTATCGCATTTTTTTTGCAGCCGGGATGTGTAAATACTACTGAGACAGACGTATTGAAAGCATACAGGAAAGGGTATTCGAAAGCGGAATCTAGCCAAATTATTGAGCAGCTGAAAAAGCAGGCGTCAGTTTTACGGGACCGGTTTAATAGAAGGAATATCAAGATCTCAAAAGTCGCAGAGGCGTAAGTTGCTATCTCCATGTTATTGTCCTGAGGAAAATTGTCTACTGCTGCAATTAACTTTACCCTAAAATAGTGGCCAATTTTCATTAATATTAGATTTTCTCAATTAGAACGAAAATGAAGCCATTGTGATCGAACTGGCTATGATATGAATACAATACAATACAATAATTTTTATATTTCCATAAAAAAGTGACATTAACAATAATATGCTGCAGGGCTCAGCCCGTGTGCAGCTTAAATTTGGAAAAAAAAGAGCTTAATCTTCGTGAATGTAAGTCAATAAGTAAGAATGAAGGGATCTCGTGATTCTAGTGGATTCCGACCCACTTGGCTTTAGCCTCTCACATGAATAATTATTTCTAATTAGCCAGAGGTGATTTACGAAAGTCCATATCGTTATCCACTGCACTACGGCTTTCACCAGCAATTTAATGACCGCCTCACACAATTACCAAATCCCATCAGAACAGAAAGTGTGACAAGTCTGATAGGAAATATCCATCATGTACGATACCATCGAACATTGCAGCATATTGAATGCACTATGTTTTCAGACTTCACGGACTGCCCCGAAGGCGCGCTGGTTATTCAACACTCTTCTAGCACAGAGCCATTAATTGACAGCTACAGGGTTTTACAATATATTACACGGATGCACCAAATATCACGCATTACAAGGCGGTGCACGCAGGCAGGTGCCTGGAGCACCTCACAATATTATTAACTTGACTGTTGTTATTTTCAGGCACTTGGCTTACTTTAATCAATACGCTGAGTACGACCCGTATTTAACCCCGCCCGATGTTACCAACCCCTGGATCAGTGACGTCACTGAGCTCTGGGACCTGGACAAAAACCCGTAAGTACTTACTTCACTAGGGTCTACAAAATACAAGTCGCCATATTAATAATGTAACGCACTTCTTTTTTATCTAACTTGTAAGTACCCCCTTCAGAATGCCAAGAGACTCTCAATTTTCACTTGGGCACGGGTTAAAATTTTTGCAGATATTGGATGCACAACGTTTTCAGATTGGTGCAAGTCAATTACCGCATAAGCTGTGGCCAATGGCCTACTATATACTAATTGAATTAATTATACTATTTAATTTTTTATTTTTATTTTTAATATTTTAGTTCTAGATTAAACCCATGTAAATTTCTTTTTTTTTTGTTAGTTAACAGGACGCATGCTTTATTGCACTGATTTTGGACGCACTCTGAGTGATCAAATTGATTTATGTTTTAGGAAGGAGCTTACGGCTAGGCGTGTAAAGAAATGGACTTTCAGCCTGCACGAATTGTTGGCCGACCCCGCGGGTCGAGAACACTTCACCAGGTTTTTGGAGAAAGAATTTAGCGGTGAAAATCTCAAGTAAGCATAGAGTAGAATACAAGACATCAGCCGACCCCCACATATAGTCAGGGCATGTAGAGTAGTGGTGCGGACTCCTACTTGCTTAGCAGTTTCTCGGATTTTTTAGGGTAAAACCGCCCAAAATTGAATTACCCCAAAATAACCGGTCCCGAGGTGTGATTTTTGTGAACATGCATGCCAAATTTCATCAAAAACCACTGAGTAGTTTGCCCGCAAATCGATGAACAGACATTTTCTAAAAACCACTTTTGGGTTGCAGCCTGATCGAGGCGATTATAATACCGGTATTTATTTAATCCCCTGGTAATAAAAATGTAAACAAGATAATTTTATAATGGAAAGTGCTATTCAAAATTTTTTTGGTTACAGTTATAATCCTAGGGTATTTATTTAACCCCGGTATTATAATCGCCTCGATCAGGCTGCTGGAACATCAAAACGTGTAAATCCGTTGAAATCTCGGAATCGAAAATTTTGACCATCACAAAGCTTTCCTTATACTACGTATAAATAGGAAAGCTACAACTTTATTGGGGTAAGAAGCCTCCATACAGAGAACAGTATGTCGCATTGTAGAATCCGCTCTTAGAACTCTAATGTCAGCAATAAGACATATATTCATAGCACATACTGCGCATGTCAACTTCAACCAATTGAGCATGAGCATAAAATTTAGCATGCATTCGTCATTCATTGACATGGTGTTTGACTTGCAGGTTCATTGAAGCCGTACAAGAGCTTAAAACGTTACCGGGACGGGAAATCCCAGAGCGGGCGGCGGATATTTGGGCGGAGTACCTCGCGCCGGACGCGAGTTGTCCCGTAAACATCGACGGCCACTCCTTTGAAATCACCAAGAAGAATCTCCAGGAACCTGACCGCTGGAGCTTCGAAGCTGCCAAGGTGAGGGCTAACTTCCCAAAATTACTTATAGGCCATCTCATAGGAAAAGCTATCTGCATTGTCAGTGTGGTATTACAATGAAACTATTTATTTGGCGAACTTACTTTATACATTCGCATACAATGTATAAATTGCGTAATCTGGGAAGAATTCTATTTATAGGTATTTATTTATTCTTATGCTTCTGTAACTTCATGAGTAGAGGAAGAAGAACGCAATGATCCACAGTACAATACTTTAATAGTGACCTGTTTCGGATAAAATCCATCATCAGACTAACAACACATGAAAAAACGCCAGCTTATATACTACGGGATGGGAGTGGGAGGTGGAGGCGGGGGTTGAGTACATAAATCGAGTAGTGGGGATACAGTTTGAAACATTATATCGTTCGTGCTGGCGTTTTTTCATGTGTTGTTAGTCTGATGATGGATTTTATCCGAAACCAGTCACTATTAAAGTATTTTACTGTGGATCATTGCGTTCTTCTTCCTCTACTCATGATGTTCTCCAAGTTCCACGAAGTCACCTAGGAAACTCTCACAAGGCTTCTGTAACTACCCTGCTTTTCAATTAATTCTGAAAATGAGACAAAGTATGCGACTTCGGTAGCAAGGTGGTAACTTGTTTGTACTTGTGCGAGTCTCTTGCGATCGGAGACGTGTCGTAACTCGGCATAAGTACCTATTAGGTTACTTAGTGAGACGATAGAAGAGGCAGGGCCTCCACTTGGTCACTTTTTCAACTATTGGTTACTTTTTTCAAGGCAGGTAACTTTTTGGTTACTTTTTTAATATTTGGTTACTATTAGTTACTTTTTTGAGGGGTTTTCGATATAATTTTAATTTTTTTAACTAATGAAAATTGCTTTTCTTGCAATCACGTGCAATTTAAAATTTGGCGCCGGTGGTAATATTTAACATGGTAACAAGGCTGCCAGATATGGTTTTTCGAAGGCCGTAGCCAGGGGGGGGGGCTGCAACCCCGAAATCCGAAATGAAAAGTTCAGAATTAAATAAATCTAGTTCGGTAACATGAATGTGTCTTCCTCAGTAAATTATAAACTTTACTGCTGTTTAAATCGTAAAATCTCACTATTTTGGACTTATTTTTTCAAAACATCTCCCCCGGGGAAGACCCCCGGTACCCTTGTTTGGAGCAATATCAATATGCATTCCTTTGCAAGCTTTTCTGCTGTAAAACCCCACTATTTAGCACTTACATTTTCAAATTTTTCCCCCGGGGGATACCCCCGTGCCCCCCTTTTTGAGGTAAATGCAATATTATTTTTATGAAGAAGAATTCTTTTGTAAGCTTTGTAAAATCCATACTTTACTGCTGTTAAAATGCGTAAAACCCCGCTATTTTGCACTTATATTTTCAAATTTTTCCGCCGGGGGGAACCCCCGGGCCCCCCTCTTTGGGTTAAAAGCAATTTATTCCGCATGTCCCCAAAATATTATAAGCCTGTGTTCGCACCGAAGCTATAACCTCTAATAAATTTTCTAGGCTTTCATACATATACGAGTAACACACAATAACCTCTAAAGAATACACTAGATACAATTGAATTCACAAGAAATAAATTTACACGGGCTTGGGTTTTTCAATGATTTGTCCGGCTGATAATTTGTTGATGAACCGGACAATGCATTGTCCTACCCAAAAAAGAATAAAATTTATTAATAAATAATAAATACCTCAAAATTTCAAATGTTTTTCCATTTGCAATTTTGATTTTAGTCACTTCTTTTGAAAAAAATGCAGAAAATTCAAATTAGACTTCCTAAAATTGAGAGTAATTATTATTGGAGCTTCAGAAAAAACATGTATACTAGGTAAAATTACAATACTTTTGGGGTGTTGTCCGGTTTTGAACTTCGCTGAATCTGACAAGCCTGAAGATGAGAGTTTAATTTTTTGGGGCGTTGGTGTGCATGGAGTTGCAAAGTTTCCCAAAATCGAAACACTGCCCTTAAATATAAAATTTTATTGCCCTACAAATTTGAGTTCATTGATTTTGTATATTGCTTATTAGCGTATGAAACCCCTGACCATGTTTTTCAATGATGTAACCTGGTTACTAAAAGGTCACTTTTTTCAAAGTTTAGGTTACTATATCAACTATTTAGGATCAATTTTACGATGGAGGCCCTGAAGAGGTTACATTCATGAAATTGTTTGTACGCAATTAATCTTTTTGAAAAACAGACAAACAAAAACTTATTGTATTATATAGTATACCGATTGTGTAGTGTAGGGGTGCATTATTATGAGCAATGATGATTTCAATGTTCTAGGACCATGTGTGCCACCTGATGAAGACGGACAGTTACTCCCGATACCTGCGGTCCGATTACTTTAAAGACTTTTTAAATGGAACCAAGAAAAAGGTAAGCCAGTTCAACTGTCCCATTGACGTAGGTACTTTTAAGTACTTTAAGGACTTTAATGGAACCCAGAAAACAGTAAATAAATTCAACTGTCTGATTGACGTACTTTAAGGCTTTTTAAATGGAATCAAGAAAAAGCGAAGTCAGTTAAACTGTCTGATCTATTTGACACTTAGATGACTTAAGAAAGAAGGACAATAAACATAATAGTCTCCTTAGTAACTTTGTGCAACTTGCTGTCACTCATTGCTAAAAAATTACTTAGTACAGTTTTACGTAATAAATTTAAAAAAACACACAACTCGTTTCGGCTCACGCCATCGTCAAGTGCAATTGAAAAACAGAAAAAACAAAACGGTATGCAAGCTAAAACAAAACAAAACGCATTGTCAAGATACACACAGCATCGCATAAAGTAAACAAGTTTAAATTAACATTTAGGGGAGGGGTTTTAGAGAAAGAATAGCGGAGCATAGACGTGGGGTAGGAAAACCCGACACTCAGTCCGCCTTACATATAAACACTCACAGCCATGCCTGTCACTTCGATAATTTTAAGATCTTACGTCATGTAGCCAACAAGGGGAAACTTCTTGATAATTTAGAAACCATTTAAATTGGGGAAGCTATAGTTAAAAACAAAACGTTACATAACCTTTTTAAGTAGTTCTCCCTTGTTAGCGCAACCATTGGTTAATGTTTAAATGTTTAATTTAAAATTGTTTACTTTATGCGATGCTGTGTGTATCTTGACAATGCGTTTTGTTTTGTCTTTTAGCTTGCATACCGCTTTGTTTTTTCTGTTTTTCAATTGCACCAAAACCGGTTGTGTGTTTTTTAATTTATTACGTAAAACTGCACTAAGTAATTTTTTAACAATGAGAAGGAGAATAGCCGCTGCATGTGTGGGAGACCAGATAGACAGATACATTTAATTAATAGCAGACAGAAGGACAAACGAGGATATCCCAGTGGAGTTGTGAATAGCTCCAATGGCGACTGACCACTAGCAGAGAGAAATAAAGGAAGAAGGAAGAATTGTATCTCCAAAATGCACAGTATGAGTTAAACGTTACAATAAGGCATGGGACGATAACAATCTTTCACCACTTTTTGAAATACTTGGATGCCGGGATGAAAGGTGAAGATTTACCGTAGGGACGAAAGTCAGGGATTTCTGATTCATGGAGACCCAAACACAACACACAGAAGATCATATTGCCTGAGGGAATAAGATCCCGTGGTAGAAATTTACATTACATTACAATGAAATTGCTAAGACCCAGTACACACGAATGATTCGAACGCCAGTAATTCGCTGATAAATTTGTCCTGGGAGCAAATGGGTTGGTGTAACCCCAGAGTCTACTGCAACAGATTTTTGACTCTGGCTTGTCGATTTTATTACAAAAACACAAATTGAAAAACCTTAATCATTTTCTGTTGCCCAAAAAGAGGCTAAACTTATCTACTAGTACCGACCCATTAATGATTTTGACCAATAAATTTATAAATATTTTCCAAAAATCTTAACGTCTATTGTATGGTTACTCTTTGTTTTTCAGACTTCAGTAAAAGGCATTCGGTCGATCGTATCGTTCTCCGCCAAGAAAGACGTTCCAGCGTGCTAGACGCAAAATTTTGGAAACCCCCACTCATTGAAGGTTCGTGTAGGTTCTCCGTCAAGGGGGACGTGTCAGCGTGCTAGGCGCCAATAATTAGTGTCGGATCTCTGCCACGGAAGAAGCGTCAGCTGCCTATTTGAAGTCTCCTCTCATTAATGGTTCCTTGTGAGTCTCTACCCTGAGAGACGTGTCAGATTAGTGTCGGATCTCTGCCAAGAAAGAAGTTCTTAAGGCTAAAGCGCACAAAGGCGATCTCGGAGCCGGATCTCTGGGAAGAAGAAAGAGCCTGCAGCTTGTTCAAATTTTTCCTCATTAATGGTTCCTTGTGAGTCTACCCTGAGAGCCGTGTCTGATTAGTGTCGGATCTCTGCCATGAAAGAAGACCTTAAGGATACACGCACAAAGGCGGTCTCAGAGCCGGATCTCTGGGAAGAAGGAAGCGCCTGCTACTTGTTGAAAGTATCCCTCATTAATGGTTCCTTGTGAGTCTCTACCCCGAGAGACGTGTCAGATTAGTGAACGACCTCTGCCATGAAAGAAGTCCTATAGTGTACAAAGGCGATCTCGGAGCAGGATCTCCGGGAAGAAGGAAGCGCCTGCGGCTTGTTCAAATTTTCCGTTCCTTGTGAGTATCTAGCCTAAGAGATGTGTCAGATTAGTGCCGGATCTCTGCTAAGAAAGAAGCGCCAGCTGCCTGTTGGAAGCCTTTACTCATTAATGGTTCCTTGTGAGTCTATACCCTGAGAGACGTATCAGATTAGTGCCGGATCTCTACCAAGAAAGTAGTCCTTACGACCCATAGTGCACAGAGGTGACTAATGTCGTGATTAGAGTTTTATATAGAAGAAATGGGATATTCCTTCCCGCCAAGGGATTCTCAACCATTTTGGCTAATTGACACGTCTTATTTCGACCAATCCGAGCACACCATGTAGCGACGACGGGATTTGTTGTTGCTTGTTGCAGTTGAAGGTGTGCTCTGATTGGTCGTAAGGCGTGTCGAGAGATTCAAAAATATCCTTCGGGAACGAATGACACATTTGTTAATTATAAGGGCCACGACGAAGGTCCCCTTTCACAGGGTGCACTTAGTGTGGCCCTTCTGGTTTCTCAGTGATTGTAATATATTTTTTAATTAATAAATACTCATTTCTCGAATATAGAACTCTAGTTGCGACTGCAACGTCGTACTATCGTTTAGATGTATTTTAGCAAATGGATTAATACCGAAAGGCGATTTATTACCAGCATAGCATTCAGCAATAGTAGGCCGATGCAGTTGCGAGAGGTAATCGCCTTTGTGTCGCGTGGGCCCAATGGTATTAGTTAAGTCTCTATAATGGGAGACGTGCCTGAGTGCTAAGCGTTGTTGATTGCGTATCCAAATTTGCTATAGTTTTTTGTGTCGGGTCTCTTCCAATCCAGTCCTATCCACAAATGCACAACAATTTACAATGCTACGGAACTTGCATCCTATTTACTGTAGAATACAGTAAATATAAAAAAAAACAGCTTACTGCAGGCTTTGACTTTCTTTTGTATAGTAATATTAGGGAGAGTTCGAAGTCAGTGCGATAAAGTGTCAATAATGTAAGCTGGAGTCAGCAGGCATGCCCTATGGTTGCCGCAACCGGCAGTTAACCAGTAGCCTACCATATTGTCAACAGAAAAGAGGGAGGAACGACATAACCTAAGATGGCTGCCGCTTCAATGATTCCACGATTCATATTTCAATTTCATCTATTTATCTTTCGATATTAACATAATTTGAATTGAGTACTAAATCATATGATGTAGAATATTTTATGTTCAAAATTCTAAAATGGGCAAGACCCATTATTTTGATAAATAAACGTAAACGTAAAACGCCAAATTTTGACCAATATACTTCTATACAAGTTCAACGTGGATGCAAGTTTCCTATATTGATCACGTGGCAAAAGATGGCGCTGGATTTGTTGTTGTAGACGGTGGCGCTCTTGTTGAGAACGTTGATAAGTAGATGTAGCCCCGCCCTCTCAGCTTGCCTGTCTTAGCCCTGGCTGGTGCGACAAAATGAATACCATTTTTCAGTATAGCTTGTGTGCTTTTTACAATGTGTTATAATAATGTGGTTGTTTTGCCGGACCAAATATATAGACCAAAGATAACTTATTCACTAAATACGTAATAATGCAGGTGAATTTTGTACAACTACGTAGGTTAATTATGTTATTCATGCCGTAGGTTTTAATAATGGGACTTTTCGCTATGGCTAACAGTTCAGCTTTGACTTGTGTAAAGTTTATATAGAAAAATCTCTTATGGGTCTGGCCGATCAGGTATCTATAGGGAGATTTCATAAAAGTGCCGACCCCGCTGGTTTCTCCTTCCAATATAATTGGTAACATACTGCACTATTTAAGTGCACTAGACCACATTTCGCACAAGCGCCGCCATCTTGAAATCATTCATTTGCCGTAGAACGTGTTAAATGCCATTATCGTGGATAAAAATACTTTCAATCACATTACATCCCTCTACGACCAATATTAACTATGATATGAATTTTTTAAGGTTGATCATAAAATTAAAGTTCATGTCAGGCTGGTTAAGGAACTTCATCAATGCATTTATATGATACTTTTCTGTGCCTAGTTTCATCCAAATCGAATATCTACGGAAGTTGCAGTGTTTCCTAAAATCGATAAGCAAGCATGCGTACTTACATACTGTACATACCTATATATTATATACAACATTTTGAACGGGGAATGGTTTTACGTAGGCTCATGAAATTAAAAGTTGTAAGAAATTTTCCGGAAGGTAGATGAATGAAATCTCCTTAAAAAAACCAATGCAGTAGGAACTTTTAATTTATGTGTTCCAACTAATCAAGAAATTACCCCATTTCGGAAGGATTGTTGGGGTTGAGCAATAGACAACTTTCCTACAGAGAAAAGAAAACCATGGCGGGCCTACACCTCGCTATGATTGCTTATGACAATTTTCAATTGCGCCCCACCAATCAAAGCGTTGGATATGATATATGATCCAACGCTCCCTGTAGGATAAGTATTTGGGTGCGCCCCGCCAATTACAATGAGGCAGACGACGCCCATTTAGATTCTCCTATCGGAAAGCTCTCCGTTTTTCGATTTCTCAAGTTTTTGCGCTTATGGTTTGTGGGTTTTAATAAAAACTTCCGTATATAAATCCAAAAATTCCAATGTTTTGATTGGCTGGGTACGGTTGATCTGATTGGTTGGGCGGAACGTCCTTACTCTATGGGTTTTAATGCGATAACTTTGTCGATAACAGTACAGCTCTATATCGGAAAGACGGGACGTATACGCTTTCCGCCAGAAACCGGTGACGTCTTTACAATGGCTGGTCATGGGAGACAAGGAAGGTAGCCCTACAAATTCAAAAATATATTTTGGCGGGCAGGCCTCTACTTGCTGCTGCAAAAGCAGTGTGTTGCCATATGCTAATGGCAGCAGTCAACTTATGTTAATAAGTAAATATCACCTACTCGCATATTTCCGTTATGTTTGACTTGTGCAATAATCGGAGAGTGTGATCCGATTCGTTTTAAAAGACTTGCCGATTTCCCATTGTAGAAAAGAACAATAAAAAATTTGTAGCCTGATTGCTTTCGCTAATATAAAAAATAAATATTAAAAAAAACACTAATACCTTTTGGCATGATTTAGGTGTTAAATTGAGTAATAAAACACGACAGGTACCTTTGTCAACCAGGTTTTGGTTCGTTAAGATAATAAGACAAAATATTTTTGGGAAAAAATTGCATTGCACTCTGTGCGACCCAAGGGCGGATTTTGTCTCCAATTTAGGGGGGGGGGGGGTCAGCGGGCAGATTCAGTGGATTATAACATTAAAAAACATTATTATTTTTAATTTAATTCCCACTGTAAGCCCATTTTTATCTAGTGTAAGTTCATTTTATTTTGGGGGGGTCCGGACCCCCTGACCCCCCCTAAAATCCGCCCTTGGTGCCACCATTGTATGAAATATGCCGTATCATGTTCGTGTATTGTACACATCTGCTCATTCTGGATAATGAAATTTTCCTATGAATTCAATGGTTTAGTATAGGAAAAATTGTTTCAGCCGTAAATAAATTATTGTTTACCATAGATAATTGCAACCACTTCACAATTATTGCAATTAAGAAATAGAAAAGCCTTGACTTTTTCCGTCATTATTGCTCATAGAATGAGACAATCGGAGGGGAAATAGCCTTACGGGTGTTGTAAAAAATCCAATTTCCCAATAAATACCGATCATATAGACCCAAAAATGAGAAGTCGTAAAGCAGAAGAAATGTTGTACATTTTTATATGCATTATGTTTTATGCATTTATATGCATTATGCATTATTTTTGATTAGCAATTCTGATTCAACTCATCTTCAAGATGGAAAATCGATGATAAAATCAATTTTTAATTTTCATGTATTTGTGACGTTTTGAAAGTTTGCTCCTCAACTGTCCTAGGATTAAATAATTTCTTTAAAAAATAATTTTTTATTCGAAACCAATACTTCGCATGCTTGCTAGAAATCCATCTGACGTCACATGGGGTGAGGTAAGCTCAATATATTTAAAACTCCATTCTATCTAGTGTATACACTGCCAATATTTCGGTAAGGCTACGGCCTGCTTTCATGTCTCCAACATGGTTTTGTTACTCTATTTAACACTTACAACATACGAATACCTGAAGTGAGAAAGCATCGATAGAAAGGTTCCGCAGAAAATTTAATGAGTTTTTTTATATTTTGCCCCAAAGAACCAAACTACCAAGGGGCAAGCGACCTATTGGGTTTTGGTTAAATTAATAGCCTAACTACCTACTGCAATATACAGTATGTGAATGTAAAGAAAATTGTTCGAAAGCCCTTTTTGAGAAAACCAAATTTTAGCCGTTTTTTGTAGTTTTTGGGAGGTAAAACCCACAAAATTGAGTTAGCCCAAAATATTAAAAAAATACTCATGAGATTTTTGTGAACCTAAATGTCATATTTCATCAAAATCCATCGATTAGTTTGCCCACAAATCGACGAACAGGCAGACAGGTATTCGTAAAAACCACCTTTTTTGTTCCTGGTACCTCAAATCGTACGCATATCCGCTAAAATCTTGAAATCGAACATTTCAACAAACAAAAAAAAAAAAAAAATAGGACAGCAAAAATTGACTGCTGGAATGTCCGATTGTCTCATATTGCAAACCTCTTTCGTGTGAAAGAATCAGTGAAATTCTTGTTGAGATCAGATCCAGACAAAAGAAGCAATTGTGATGTTACCTGATATCCCAACAACTGTATGTATAGCCGGCCTTATTGGATTTCTATATGAGAGTCTACATTTGTTCAACAATTTTGGCGGGAAATTTGAAATTGTTAGCGCAGACGATAATCATATTGTTCCTGGTGGTGTAACCGTTTGAGTTCCTGTCCTGCTGTCGCCCAGCCGGGTACTACGTTAAATGACAGTTATTTTTTGTAAAGATTATATTGTATTATTGCCGATAGTTGAGCTATTTGTAGGCTACACGTTTTATTTGATATTATATAGTTTCGGCGTTCCAAGAGAAATTTGACTGTCTTCAGATTTTAGAACAATGTTTGAAATATAGATTTTTGTCTTAAAATTTGTGTTTTTAATTTATGAGATGAGAGTTTGGAGTCGCAGAACCATTACTGGGGAGGATAGCGAGGAGACGGTGATGGTTCGCAATAGAGTTCTATACATGAGAGATGGGACATTCGCTTAGCGTCAAAAATGTATTTTTCAAGACAGAACTTTAAAGTCCCGCCTCTCGAACGAGACCACTAACACTCCGTCACGACATAAACCGATCGAATGGCGCGCATTACAAAACGAGAATTTATGCTGCCACACCCTGTAGTTCAAAATTGAGAACGGGCAAAAAAAAATTCAACATTTTTCTGTGTATTACTAAAAACACATTTTCGAAGTTTTTATAAATATTCATTGACTATCCCTAAATTCCGAGGCTTTTTCATTTTTTTGTGTTACGGCGCTCAACTAATACGCAATGTATCGAGAATGGAGGAAGTGATCTAACTGTTTTGATCTTCGAAACTATGTAGGTCTCTGACAAAAGTGTATAGTCCCACCTCTCGAACGAGAAAACTAACACTCCGCTATGACATCAACAGACCGAATGGCGCGCATTACAAAAAGAGGAAGTTATGCTGCCACACCCTGTAGTTAAAAATTGAGAGCGGGCAAAAATTATTTTTTAACCTTTTTCTATATACTACTAACAACACATTTTCAAAATTTCTATAAATATTCATGGACTGTTCCTGGATTCCGAGGTTTAACCATTTTTTTTTCCCTAATTGAACTCCACTAATTGGAGATTTGGAGCAGTAAATTCGTAAAAAGTGCAACAGATCGACAATTTTAGCTAAATAAATAAGCAATGTCCACTTGGGACCTTAATGCATTAAATTTGGAATGGAACCCCCATAAGTTTTGTGTATACAAACACATGCAAAGTAGTTCTATCTGATTTGAAAATGCAGCATAGGAAATTTGCATGGAGAGGCGGGACTTGGAAAGGCATTACGGGAATATCTATTGTGCATTTGCAAACTTTTCTGGGCGTACAGTACATACTTATACATAATATATATCATTTTGAACGGATGGTGGTTATAGGCACAAGGGGACATGAAATGAAAAGTTGTGAAGAAATTTTCTGGAAATCGAACATTGGTCGCCGTCTCAATAGGTAGATGAATCTCCCTAAAACCGGTTCCAAGTATTTTTTTGCAGGATTTCATTTTCAACACCAATGCAATACAATACAATTCATTTATTTTAAAAAAAGGCATAATTACATTTACTGCTTAATAAGCATAACACCATATTCACCACGTGAGTCTTGAAAATACTTTACAACAAGCTTTGCAACGATACCACAAACAGAAAAAACCATTTCTCGGCATTCGACTTTTAGCCAGAATAGTAACGGTATTCACCTAACGCCAACACGATCCGCACAATTCAGTAAAAAAAAAAGGATTTTACTTTGAACGCGTTGCAGAATGAAACCAAGTTTAAAACTGGTTGTACATACAACATTAAGGGCCTTTACACTCCTACTGTTAGTAGGCGTTGGTTACTAAAAATAACTTATTGCCCTTTTATAGCAGGGGGTTGCGTTGCGGAAACGAGTCTGACGTAAAATAAACATAGGAAAAGCTTGCAGTCTGTTTACGTATATAGTTATGATTTTTTTTAATTACTTTTTATCGACCCAAGCACATAGGTCCCTTGTCCAATGACAATGGATTTCGAACATTGGCAAACTGGTATACGTTCTCGATATCAACCTATCCCGGGTACAAGCGATAATGGACAAGCTGAGACAAGCTTACCATTGACGCAATGAAACAGGCGAAAGCATGACTTAACCAATTACAGATACGAGACTGTCTACATATACCACGTAGTCTCTCTTTAAGATAAGTTTCACGAGGTGTTTTTTTTAAAGGAAACACTACCCACAGAATGACAAGTTTACCCTATGTTTATGTAAGGCGGCTATTCCACTTGTCAATATTCCGTCATTTGTGCATCAAAAATTGATGAGATGTTTGTTTTAAGGAGACTATTACGTAGATACTTAACTTATCTATTTTAAATTAAGTTATAATATGGTAGAGACTTATTAATGATGCTTAAATGACGGAATATTGGCAAGTGGAATAGTCGCCTTACGCTAGACATGCCCCCATCCGCCTGTCCTAAACGGGTCTTTTACAATTACAAGTACAGTTTACAAATTGCCAGTACCCTGAAGTTTTGGGTACAAAAAATTTCGTTATGAGATGTTTCTCATATGATATCTAAAATTAAATTAACATTGTTCGACATAAATTAATGTAACTTTCCTTACGGGAGTTAAAGCAGAATAAACTAATAAATTCCAAATTGTTTTCTCACCAGAGATTATAATTGTTACATATGTTTAACTTATGAATAACTGAGTGGTATCAACTTGACAAAAACATTATGAATTTTGTTTGCTGGGAAAGAGTCATTATAACAATGGTATTAAAATAGTTTAAATAACTCTCGTGGTAATTTATTCATTAAACAACATGGTAGGCCTGCAGGAAAATGAAACCAATTGGGCAATGGGCGTCATCTCTAGAAGGCTACATGTAGGAGACATGCCCGATCTATATACAAATACGAGTAGCCTAACAATACAGAGTTACATAATACAATGGTATCCATAAATGGTATGTTCCTTCACTTTCAGTCATTATGTCAAATCCAAAGGCCGATTTCAAAATATTTTGTAAGCAAATGCTGACCGAGTCAATTGACTTCTCTGTCTACCTTGTTGATCCCCTTTTAGGGTGTTAATGGGCTCTCAATTCATACAGAGCACTGTCCTTTGCACGAATTTTTGATTGGGCATGGGTTTTACTATAGAACTTACATAGCGCCAAGCATTCGTGCTTGAACTAGCTATGATATGAATAAGGGGATGACCTCCTGATTATATTGGAACCACTTGGCTTTAGCCTCACACATGAATAATTAATTCTAATCAGATTTCGGAATGGGCCCCGTGACTTCCTTTACGAAAGTTTTGATGGTTATCCATTACACTACGGCTTTGACCAGCAACTCAATAACCGCCTCACATAATTACCAAATCCCATCAGACCAGCAATTGTTACAAGTCTGTTAGGTTACTGGGAATATCTATCATGTACACGGCCATTGAGGCCATTGAACATAGATTTGTTCACAAAATATTTTGAAATCACTGAATTAACCTGCGCGTACCCAGCAATATTTCTTTGAATGCACGAGAAATACCTAATGCAATAATAACATATAAGTAGTAGAACGAGACAAGCTGTTCAACACAATACTCAGTTTAGCTGACTGTCTTTATGTGAAAAATACCTGAACCGGTCACACACTGTTATTTACAACAACAAAAAGGTCGCACAACCCTAATCCAGCATTGTATCACGATAAGCCAACTATTGGCACTCTTTGTAAGGAATTCAGTTCTTTTACACGACCGCCTTGCATATTGTATTTGTCTCTTACTTTATCTTGTTCTAAAAACACGTCTCAGACGCAGGGCGGCTTGTGGAAAGTGTTGTAATGTTGTACAACAGCTGAAAATTTAATATTGTAATATAAAATGGTATTCTAATTCTTATAATTTCATGGCAAATAACCGGTAAGACTGAACCATCTGCTTTCCTATTTATTATTAGTATAGGTACTGTAATGGTAGGCTTGCCACAGGTCCCGATTTTGAAGGTTATAAATAAATAAATAAATAAGGACTTTTTTTTGTTCTATTAATAAGCCAACCTAACGGAGTTAGGGCTATAACGCCCTCTCTTACGCTCAACTAGGAAAGCCCGGGACTGCCTGCTTTACATGCCTTCCGAAGCATGGCCAGAAAATGTAGGAAGTGTAGGACTCGAACCAACAACGTTTCGGGTGAAAGTCAGAGTCCGTACCACTACTCTACATGTCTTGATGTCCCGAAAAGAGAGCCACATGTCCCGATTTTCAAAGTTTCACAAAGTGCAAAGTTAATTTTAAGTTAACATGTGTAGAGTTTCATGAAAAAATCAAACAGGAAAAGAATCTTCTTAGGCGCATATTCCACCGACCGGCTAGGACTAAATACAAATACGGTGACGTGGTAGCAGACATTCAAGACTTAGGCGGGGTTTCCACCGACCTCGCATTGCAGAATGCAAATGACATTGACGGAAATGTTTGTTTTCCTCTATGCCATAGTTAAAATTGATCAATTGATCATACAGTAAAATCACAAACAAACAAACTAAAATTAAAAAATGGCGTCATGGGATATGTTAAGTACAAACATTTTAATAGATTTCTATAAAAAGAAAAATTCAAATTTCCGTCAATGTCATTTGCATTCTGCAATGCGAGGTCGGTGGAAACCCCGCCTAAGTATTAAGAGTATTAAGAGGACATGCTACGTTGAAAATGAGCACCCCAAAATTTGTTGTTTTTATTGACTTTTTATTTAATTGACAAAGCAAGTCAGCAAAGATTTGGCTCATGGAAGTTATAGAAGACTACTTCATGCATCATATAATAGGAAATATTAAATTAAATGAAAAGTATTTAATTTTGGGGTACCAATTTTCTACGTAGCATATCCTCTTAAAAGACAATTGGAGGGGGTAATAGTAACCATCAAATATCTCATGAAATATCAATCGTAGAGCAATCAGAGCAAACAGAAGACATTTTTCAGAGCAATTTGACTCTATCAAACATAGATTGGCCACAATTATTAAATTTGATTTGCATAAAAACCTATTGGTCTAACTGTGGCCAATGTTAGTGCCGGTCAAATACCTCAGAAAAACTGATAGGAACATTTTTTTTCCCGACTGACAGCTCAACTATGAAATTTAAGTAGCCAATGGCCATACCAAGTTGAATCCACTAGAACAGAGCCTATTCAAAACTGCAGCAAACTTGGTAGTGTGGACAGCGTTGACAAGGGGACATGAGAACGCACTGAGACTACCAATCATTGTAAGTTCGTGTCGAGTCCTGGTCGCCTCCGAATTAATCGTGTTAATATGTTCCCCAAGTAGCTCAGAGTCCACTATAATCAGGAGGTCCACCCTGTCAGTCAACTCCCCTCCTCCCTGAGGAGAAGAAGCCTGCGTGTTAATAAACTGACTCACACCCCCGCAATGCTGACAGGGTTGCTTAAAGCAGAAATAGGTGATGTAAAACAAAACTAGAGTTTTCACCCCCCGGTTGTTTATAATCAAGGTACCTCTAGTTAGGGCTGGACTATTCTCAAAAAAGTTAAACAGGGGACGGACGACCGATGTAAACAAATAACATTTGCATTTAGCATTTGCAGTGAAAATGTATTTCTTACTGATTTTACAAGCACAGTAATTTTACACATACACAAGTATTTATTTACATGTGACGTCTGAGTCGTCCAGTCTAACATTTTCTCTCTAGTACTCGTGGTACAATCGGAATGTGCTGTGCTTATTAAATAAGTGTTCCCTGATTAGTGTGTCAAATCACAGATAGTCTGTTTTATGTGTCACTTTTCCACAATTTGATCGTTTTGTCGTTTTCCAGTGCTCCTGATGCGATGATGTTTTCTGTCGGGTGACACGTAGTACACAACACCGTATCTGTAACAAATATTCATTAAATAAATATATTTCTGTTACATTATACAATACCGTACAAGTACAAGAAAGTATAAAATAAAATCGTCATAACACGGCAATACAAAAAGGGGAATAAACATTGACAAAAAAACAGTCCGAAACTCCGGAAACGCCAACATTATACCTAGGTACATTAAAATAGTTGAATTTTCGTTCTAGTGTTGTTTTTTTGAAAATTATTGTTAGTCTCTCCGAAAAAAACTTTCGCATTTTTAATTATTCATTTATTTATTACGTTTTTCAAACAATTTCTTTTCTTTCCTCGAAAACCACAGGGGGGGGGGGCTTGACAAGTACCTGGGAGTGGCTACGCCCCTCAGATCCCCCCCCCCCTAATTACGCCAATGATGACATTCACTGCGAAAATTGTTTTTTTTTTTTATTAAAGGCGATTTTATTATTATTATTATTATTTAACGTTATAAAGCAAGAAATGAAAAACATATATGGCAGGCCACATGGCGAGACCTCCAAAACAACTGAAACAAACACGCCGCTTTCAAACCCTTGATTTTTTTTTTTTTAAATCCCTCTCATCTCCATGTCCATACAACAAAGGCACTGTCAAAGCATGAAATACCAACAAAAATAATATCTAAGTTCCCTATTTTTTCAACCTGAATAAAATATTTCTCACCTCTGACCGTTTTCAGTCGGCCGGTTGTGAATATTTCTTACATACATACAATACAGTATGTGTTATCCTTATAATGTTTATAGATGTAGATGAATGACCCCATTATATTGCAGTATTATATGGTATATATAACACTGACATTTAATTAACTTTGGTTGAAGAGCCTCCTCGTTATAACCAAAATTAGAGGATATAAAAAAAACTGGGCTTAACCCGCCCCCTCTCTACGCGCCTAACCAGGGCGTCGTCTTATGGCGTAAATCGTGGGTTCGAATAACGTCAAGTCGAGTTTTATCTATGCATACTGTTTTTACGACTTACCAGTGTGTCCCTGAAGTTTTTGTACAACTTCTTTCGTTTGAAGGTTCCAAATGTAAACCTGATTGTCCTCAGACCCGGAAACTATCCACTGCAAAACAAACAATTATCTCTCAAACTCACTAGTTAGTAGAACTGTGCAGTTATCTTGGGTGCCTCGGGAATATGGGTCAAAGAAAGGTTCTACACAAGATCTACCGGCCACTAACTAAGTGGGAATGGGCAGAATAAGGGCCAACGATGAGGCATACGAGACACACGTCGGGCCTGCCACTACGATAGAAGTTAAAAAGAACCAAATGAGGCCATGGAGCGTATGACGAGCTGCAAAGAAGGTCTGGGCGCAGAATCGTCGAAGCCTTGGGAAACCCAGGTTACTCACTTTACTTTTACTACGCCTTATTCTCATGGAGGGTGGGCGGCACGACAGCAGCGTTTCCACAGTCCTGTTCTGAGCGTCCTCGGTTGAGAGCCCCAAACTTCTCATATCTGCGGTCATCTTTCGACTGAGTGTAACTTTCGGCCTCCCTGGCGGTCTTCTTCCTTGCATCTCTCGGTTCAGGGTAGTATTCGTCTCTACGTAGTACGTGTCCCAACCAGTTCAGCCTCTTTTCTCTTAGTTTCTCTTGTACGTCACGGGTTCTCATCTCATGCCATACATCTTGGTTTCTTGTGAGACCCAGGTTACGTTGGAAAAAGACCTTGGGCCTAGGCTGCTAGAACGGATTGTGTCGTCTCGTTCAAAACCTTCCCACCTGGCTACAAATTGAAGAATAAGCCCTAACCCTGCAGGGATGGTAGAGCTACGGTTACCTTTTCACCCATAAAGAAGAAATTGGCGATTATACAGTATTTATCGTTTTTGTGCCAGGTGTACGTCTTGAGGCACTTGCCCTATGAGCAGTCCCAGAGCTTGAGTGACATCAACGAATTCAACAGGTAGAAGGACTTCCGAAACATAGGCTGAGCCTTTGGGGTAATCGCGAGTCAAGGCAACCTATTGTAATGTATATGTTGCCCTTCCTCCTGCTACAGAGAAATTAGCGAATACACAGTATCTCTCATTCTTGTGGACGGTGTAAGTCTTGAGGTACTTGCCCTATGAGTAGTCCCAGAGCTAGAGTGACATCATCGGATTCAACAGGCAGAAGGACTTCCGAAACATAGGCAGAGCCTTTGGGGCAATCGCGAGTCAAGTCAGGTTATTGTAATGTATATGTTACCTTTCCTCCTGTTACAGAGAAATTAGCGAATATACAGTATTTCTCGTTCTTGTGGCCGGTGTACGTCTTGAGGCACTTGCCCTTGGAGTAGTCCCATAGCTTGAGAGTGTTGTCCAGGGTAGCAGCCAGGATATATTTGCCATTGGGGGAGAACTTCACAAAAGACACTGGGGGGTTGTCGTCGTCTATAAGGGTTTTCAGACACTGCCCCGATGCTGTGTCCCAGATACGACTGAAAAAATAATTTAAACAAGGTTTTAAAGAAAGTCAACGGTCTGACTTTGCAACAATGGTTATATTATAAGAAGACCCTGTCACGGGCAACCACTTAACACAGTAGCGAATGAAATTTACGGACAGCGTGGCGGGGTATTCTAGAACCGTTAAGTTGTGGATACTGCCATGCTTATTCTTTATTTGAAACGTGTGGTCTTGTTATAATAAATAATAAACAATTCTACTTTGCGCCAAATTTATTAAGTCACGGCACGGGGAACCACTAACCACTGTAGTGAATGTATTGAGCCATGTGGCGGTGGATTCTAGGATTCTAGTTGCGGCACAGCCATGTTTATTGATACTCCGAGACGTGGTCTTGTTATAATAAATAATAAACAATCTTCTTAGCCCCAAAGTTTAAAAGAAGACCATGTCACGGGCAACCACTTAACACAGTAGCGAATGCAATTTACGGATAGAGTGGCGGGGGATTCTAGAACCGTTAAGTTGTCGATGCTGCCTTGTTTCCTAGTACCCCAAGATGTGGTCTTGTTACAAGTTTCGAACCCTCAGTGCAAAGCAAGTCTCCCGATGGGTATAGCCGACTATAGGTCTTCCATACGAAGAGACGCTCACAACGCATAACACAATGATCAGTAATGACAAATTGAAGGTACAATCTATTATTATTTTACAAAAGGCCTTTTATGGACGTAGTCATGCTTACAGGGGCCCATTAAACCTTGCCTATTGCCATATACCCACTGGATTTTCCAACAAGTTTCCACATGCATTTTTCACCACAGGAAAATTAGTACACATCCTCGATGTCAACCTAACACTGCTATAAACGACAATGGACTAGCTGAGACAAGCTTACCATTGCCATAGTGTAGCTTTTTTTGTAACAGGCGCAGAGTTAACCCAGTGCAGGTACGAGTCACGGTAAAAACTATGTACTGTGCCAATGCCCATCTAATGCAATACAGCATACAAAGTTTTTTTTTAAGATTAATCATTAGTACAGTGGCTGATAGCGAGAAGGCCGCCAAATTTGGTGGTTAGCTGCGAATATATCAAATAAGCAGAATATGCACTGGCATAATCGGAGGGTGTGTTGACAAGTCTGGTGGTGCAGGCTTGTCTAAAAAAGCCTCAGTAGCCCGAGGGTGACTATGTGACGGTGCGTATAGTTGACGCCACTAAATAAGCAACCAGTACACGGGCATTCTTTTGTCCTGGGTGTCCGAAGGTGGAGAAGTGGAGGAGTCATTGGCATAAGGATGCAGGAGGCAACGGGAAACCACTGCATTACAATTCCCGAGTACAGTCATCATGACATCGTACATTCGATGCTCTACATATCTGACCTCCTTTTGGGGAGTCCGAAGTCCGGTATCTGCGTGTCTACGATTGCCATGATGATCGCCAATCTTCGATAGAAGGGACATTCGAAAAAGAAGAATTAGTACAAGTCAATGAATGTATCTGAATTACCTCTTCAGTCACCTCACGAATTAACTTAATACCTGTGTTGAGTAACGACAATTCTGTCGCATTGTGTGTAGAGGCTCGCGACTCGGACGGGAACGCAACCAACCACATCTAGTATTCCCAATTTACCGCAGGACGGTGATACCTACCTCTACAGCCCGGCCCCAGCACGACTAGAAAGGTTTTTGTGAGGAAAAGCAGGCTATCCATTGGAACATAGGAATTATTCCTCACAAAAAACATTTCTAAGCTATGCGATCCTTAGGAGCAAATTGGAGGACGCGTTTTTTGTTCAAATTCGATTTTCACAAGAAATTTGGATCGTAGAGCCGTCAAAAGTAGCCGTTAAATTAGCAGAAATTCTCCTATAGACACTATACTATAGTACACACGTGTACCTATAGCCTGCTGTTACCAATTGTGCGTCAGAGTGCTAGTTACATGTTTTTTAGACTACTGATGGGTAGGCTCCATGAAGTAATAAAATACTTGTAAAGGCGACTCCCAGGCAATTCCGAAGCGATTCCCAAAGGAGAAGATCGAGAAGAGAGAGCGACTACAAGATGCGATTAATATAAGTGTTGATACAGTATTATACTATGCTGTATGAATTAATCAATAAATTCAATTATTGAGGGCTGCCTCCTAGCATGGTAAAATAAACCAATAACATATTTATTTTTTATTACTTTTTTTCTTGCAAAAACTATATAGTACTATTATTGTTAACCTACATAATTTAGCTATTGTACCTTATCTAGCATATTTTACATTTTATTGCTGCAACTGTTCATTAGCCTATTATGGCTAGTTTGTGGTAGAAAGATATACACATCATACATCAAAATGCTCTGAAAAATTTCTGTTTGTCGTAATATTTTTCACAGCCCTATTATATTATTACATATATTTCACTTTTGATTTTTTGACTTATAAAACTTTTTGCCCTCCGATTGCATCTTAAAGCGCACGGTGCTGACAGGGGCGGACTTGGCAGGCAGCACTCGACATCCCATATTCCCATACACAGACTTTTAACTATAATACATGGTATGCACTGTGCTTCTTCTCACCATCGACCATCCATACTGCAAGACACAATAAGCCTGCCGTCCTTAGTGAATTCTACCGAACCGACTTGATCCGAGTGGGCCGACTTGCCGTGTGTATAAAGGTTATCTTCATTGTTAGAATTGCTAGAACCCCAAAATGGCGTCTGCATGTTAGACGTTAGTGTGAACTAATATTTAATAATACTCTACGACTAATTATAACTAATATATATATATATATATATAAATAATAAATACGGCTCTCGGGGCAACTATTCAAAGGCCGTACACCCCTATAAAAAGGTACACAAGGTCGATTCTAATGGCAGCGCAACGCTGAGAAATTCGTCATTTGGGCTCTTATTTGTTATTATATATATATATATATATATTTTTTTAACATTATTATTAATTGTATTGCAGCATTATATGGTATATAATACTGGCATTCAACTAACTTATGTTGAAGAGGCAACCTCCTCGTTACAACCATGATCGTGGGTTCAAACCCCGCCAAGCCGATTTTTCAAAACCCTCTAATTTCTGTTGTAAAGGAACATCTCCGCCAATGGATGTTATAATTCGGAATAGCTCTATGTTCAATATTTCATGACATCTTTGATGAATTTTTTCATGTCTTTTCCACTCAGATTGTCCCTTATCTGTCCCTCAACATCCTATCCAATAATATTTCAAATGTACTGTATTTCCTCACCATAGACCATCGTAACTGCTAGAGACAATGAGCGAGCCGTCTCTATTGAAGTGCACAGCACTGACAGGGTCTGAGTGAGCAGGTAGTGTCTTCAGTGACTTGCCAGTTTTTACGTCCCAAATGCGAACGCTCTCGTCGAACGAGCCGCTCACAATCAGGTTTGACTGGGGGTTGAAGTTGCAGCAAAACACGTAGTTACTGTGGCCTTTCAGCGTCTTCAAGCATTTACCCTGAAATATAGAAATATAAACTGTAGCAAACTTTATAGTGAGTACAGCGTTGGTAGGGGAACATGGTGGTACGAGAAAACGCGCTGAGACTACTAGTCAGACTAAGTGCGTGTCGAGTCCTGGTCAGCTCCGAATTAATTGGCCTAACCGAATCCAACCAATGCCCGCTCAGTAGTAATGGTTGGGGTGCCTTTCCATAGTAAAGCCACTGAACCGTCTTAAATAATTTTCAAATCCCAGACCAGCAAGTGTTCGCTTTCAGACAGGTTTAGACACTATGTAGCATGTACACGGTCAGTGATACCTGGACAAGGCGTAGGCCTACTTGTAGTGGCCCATTTAACAATGTTCAGTCAACGTCCTCGTTATTAAAACAAAAAGGGTTAGTTGGACGTACATTGTGTGCTGTGTTAATGGCCATTAGGGGGTAAGGGCCTTACAGTCATCGAGAAATTAGGCGGAGCCCATTGTCATATTTGCAAATACAACAAGGGACAATGGACAATCTATGACATGCTTGTCATTGACTAACACAATGTAACAGACGTAAGCGTGATTTAACCAAGTTCGGATTCAAGTCCCGATAGCATGTTACAGCAATATTTCCTACAATAAACATCTTGTGTTCCACAAGCTATACCAATGACTGACTACAGAAGTTAGACAATCAACTGACTCGTATCTGTACTTGGTTAAGTCATGCTTATGCCTGTTTCGTTGCGTCAATGATAAGCTTGCCTCAGCTTGCCTTGTGTTCCACAAGCTATACCAATGACTGACTACAGAAGTTAGACAATCAACTGACTCGTATCTGTACTTGGTTAAGTCATGCTTATGCCTGTTTCGTTGCGTCAATGATAAGCTTGCCTCAGCTTGTCCATTATCACTTGTAGCCGGTGTAGGTTGACATCGAGAAAGTATACCAGTTTGCCAATGGCCAAAAATTCATACAGAAACAATACAAATAATGTCTGAAATCCATGGGGTCGTTGGCATTGGACAAGGGACCTATCGGCCACTATAAGTAGGCCTGGGTCAATAAAAATAAATAAATAGCCACTCCTAGACAATCAACTACATTCATAAAAAGAAGTATTTACTTCTAGAGGAAAAGGTAAAGCATGTGCGCTTTTTCAAATACATAATCAACTAATTGTACCGATTGGCATTTGCTTCTGGACAAACGAGGAAAAGTTCGAGAACGTGATGCGCAAGGAAATGTTTGAAATTATTATTACAGCCCGACCTTTTACTTATGAAGAAATATTTTTTCTCCTCAAGCAAATGCTCCTTCTAAACATTTCTATGAAAACACAAGTTTATAATCCAATTATGTGAAGTATAAGCATATCTTTCTTTAAATGTGAATTTGGGTGAATATTCGTAAAAAATGCAAAGTACCGAACTGAGTTCCCAAATCTTCAAAGTCTTATCGTCAGAGGCTGAGACTAGAAGCCGCGAATCGCTGCTCCATGCGACGTCGGAGATGCCCTGCTTATGCCCCGTGATCGTCTTCTCAAACTTCCCATCGTACGCACCCCAAATCTTTACAAGTTTGTCCGCGGCTAAAAAAAAAATAATAATATTCCGTTAATTATAAAACGTGTAAGTCACCACTTGGTAGGATCATTGGGGTTATAAACAATCTCAATGATCCTGATCCATTTCCACTGAGCCTACCATCTTTCGGAGCAGCCATCTTGGGCATTATAAGTAGACCTGTACCGTAGAATTGTACTGTATCATTGTAAGTGTCATCGTTGTATACATGTTCTGTTGATGGCTCAAATAAAGACTATTATTATTATCACAGGAAAAGAGACGCCGCTGCAAAAACATGGGAAAAACTAGTGCAGACGAGCCTACCAATATACCAGTCAGTGGCGGAATTTAGGTTAACTACGGGTCATGACTACCTTCAAAGACATCTTCACCGTTTATGTGTAGCAGCGGAGCCTTTCTGCCCTATATGCGACACCCGGGAAGAGATGGACGGAAAACACCTTAATACGTGTCGGGCTCTCGTCAGTAGCAGAGGTTCACCTGATTATGTATTGCATTGGGCTGCAAGAAAGCTGATGGCGGAAGCCTAATGCTATGGTGTAAGTAAATAAAAAACTATTATTATTATTATTATTATTATTATAAATAATAATAATGTAATATATGCTCCTTGTCCAGGGAATACTGGACAAGGAAAAGAAAGAAAGAAGAAGCGCTAGCTTGGGGATGCGGGATGGTATTATTATGTATTGTATTTTTGTAATATATGCTCCTTGTCCAGGGAATACTGGACAAGGAAAAGAAAAAAAAAAAAATTATTATTATAAAGTCAGATTCTAAATAGTGGTGACTGATTCCGATAAGGCTAGTCAGCGGAGTCGACTCCACGTCGATTAGTTAGGCCAACGCCGATGTGTCCAATCATGACTTATCCTGCAGACTCATTGCATCTACGCAGAGCATGAAAAAGCAGTAGAGTAGTAGCAGTAGGAAAAACTGTAGCTGAGTTGCTTCTAAACGCAATCTTTGAAATAGTTTTACACTGGACTATGCCTGAATTAGCTTCTGATGATAAATTCAATGGATAGATTTCGACCAGACGAATCCATTGGCGCCAAAAACTCAAATAAATAAATTTGTGGACTTTGTCCAGTTTGCATCTATACCACTCATATAGCTTTTTACTCACATGAACTGGCCAGCCACTCGCCGTTCGGACTGAATTTGACCGACGATACTGCTTTTGTGTGTCCAGCGAGGGTAAATTTTAGTGTATAATTAGGCTTCTGAAATATAACAAATCATTGCATGATAAAGTATATATAAGAGGTTAATCGGATAAATTCATGAAATTGTTTGTACGCGATTTAACCTTTTTATCAAAAGAAAGAAAATAATATTAACAGCCTTTGGTTCCAAAGTACATACAGTAAGTCATAGCAAAGTTGTAAGGGGTAGGGCACTGCAAAGCGGTTTGATGGCTGCAATATTTTATGATTGGAATTTTTTTTATTATATGAAAAAGTGGCTGTGTGTCAATCTATAAAACTAGATTACCTAACATTTTTGACACATTCTCTATTCAATCTTGTAGCTATTATACTTATATTAGAAGAACTGTCCATGTGATTTGATATTTTCAAATGGGACTGAAAGTAGCTGTTAAAATATGTCATAAACGTTCTACCTTTGCCCTTTTAGTGGTGGGTTATCGCTGTCAGCATAGAATTCTAGCTGAACATCAAAGAGAGGTCGTCATTGACTTTACTCCTTTCCACAACTAACCCTTTGTTAAATAATATTACACACAAAAATATTGCAAATAGCATGCTACAGGCTACAGCAATAGTCATTTTTGTCTTTATGGTACAATCAGAAACCAAAATATATCGACCGTGGAGGTCTATTGCATAGAAGAAATGTCAAACGTTCCTAATGTTCATTATTTCGTCGTTACTGAAACCAATTAACCACACGACGCGGCAACATAACGTACACTTCAATTTGAGGAACAGTTCTCCACAACAATGTGACATTTTTTAAAACTTTTCGATCGATGTAAAATTGGATTTTTTTTAAATATCGACTGTGGGCCACGCATTTCAAAGTATAGTTCGATAAAACCGATATTATTCATGAAAAGCGTATCAGATTATAAAACGTTAGAAGAAAAATAAATAAGATTTAAGAATAATACTATGTATAAAGAGTGGAAAAAACCATGATTAATGTGTGTAGGATGTCCATGACCACCTAGTGCTACTTAACAAATACAACAGCAACGGCCAGCGGTAACTTACTTAAGAGTGTACAGCCCGTAGGAAATTGGCAGCCCGAAATTTAATAATTTTTATTTAATTAACTGAGCAAGTTATTAAAGATTTGGCTCATTATAGTTGTATAAGACTACTTCATACATCATATAATAAGGTATTTTTAATTTTCGAAATTGTAGTTTTGTCATAAACACGAAAATTATTTATAAACAAATTCGGGTAAAATCGTACTTATGAAAAAAACTACAATTTCGATAATTAAAAATACCTTATTATATGATTCATGATTTAGTCGTCTACCCTACAACTTAAATGAGCCAAATCTTTAATAAATTGCTTAGTTAGTTAAATAAAAAATAAAAACTACTAAATTTCGGGCTGCGAATTTCCTACGGGCTATACACTCAACAACAAACACTCCATGTGACTGTACCACGCTTGACGATAGTTCGCCGATACTTACAACAGACGAGCTTGAGGACCTCATCGATGATCCCGGAGGATTTAAATTCGCTTGTACAGACGTTGATGAATGCGTTCCGATCGGCACCATAGCAATTGCAATGTATTTTACACAAATTTACTGCCAAAATGCCGCTGCACAGTTGCCAACTCCTTGGGTCCGAAATAAAGTAAATGCGCAATATCCACCGCCGTATTTTCCTTTAAATCAGATTCAAAGCCTTAAGACATGTACTTCAACTGAAAGATATACTAAAAAAAACTGGCCTTTTAAGAGGAAAAGCGCAAAAGTTCTCTACACATTTCAAAAATATTACATTCGGATTGTTTTTCGGGCTCGACCGCCATTTTAGTTTTAATTTAGCTTATACGCCAACATAACCAAATTTTACTCCGCTAAAAATATTTAATTAGCCTATATTTAGTAATAAAACTGACGTAATTTAAATAATTAATGATTTATTTATTTAATAATTTAATTAAAAATGTCAAATTTGTCATCATATCAAATGTATAGTTTAAAAATATTTCCCGCTCTTTTATTTTGGCCCTCCTGGCTTAGCACTAAACACCCTGTCTTCTGCAACAACTCACTCAACAAAGTAGAAAGATGAGAAGTTGATTGTATTTTTAGGGATTTAAGAAATAATCGCTAGTTTGCAAGCGCTTCTTTTATATATCAAGACAAAACGTAAGTAAACTCCTTTGCTCCCCTATAATTTATATATGACCCTGCTGAAGAATGTCCTTTATTTTAAAAGTCAACCACCTGTCAGGCTGCATAGCAGTTTTTCTTTTTAATCTTTCGAAAGTGGTCAATTTTTTGTAATAATTACAGGAAGGACTGCTACAAACAATAATTATATGCAATGTTGTATGAGCTATAAAGTAGGAACCATAATCGTTCTCCTGACATTCTTATTCCTGTCTTAATTTCCTTAAAAACTGGATGCCAACCAAACTGGCTAGTTATTTAATAGTTTTCCTTAAACATTCATCCTTTCTATTTTCAAGGTTTAGTGGCTGGGGTTTCCCGATATAGTACGCATAACCAATCCAGTGAATGAGGTATTCATTGGGTTGGTCATTATATGGGCCAGACTGTCTTCTGAACTCATTTAGGTCAATATAATTATCTGAGCCAGATTGCCAAGCTAATTAAATATTGTATTAATGACATATGTTTCACACAGTAAATTAATAGCTTGTTGCATTGATTATCTCTTGTCAAATAAAATTAAATGGAGTTAGAGGTCATTTGCTGCAAGTACATCTGGTGATGGCCGAATCTGCGGCTGTTCCAGGGTTGCATAACCTCCATTGGAGAAAGTCACTCTAGCACTGATCCAGTCTATTATTTCCACATCCAGTCTTAAAGTTGTACAATTTGTACGCTTATTTCCTCATTTTTGTGTAGTGTTCCATACATTTTCCACTCTTGTTCAGGTATGACTGTTTTCTATTAATTGTCGAGTCCAAGAACAGACAATATACATTTATTTCATTTTTAACCTCAAGGTACAATACAATGTAGGGTCTCGACATCGTCAATAATAAATTGCCTAAAATAATAAGTTGTCTTAAATAGTCTTAATCAAAATTTTAAAAACGTCAATTACCTACTCAACCGTAATTAGAGGGTTTAGAAAAATCTGGACATTGGGGGATTCGAACCCAAGATCTGTGCCAATCCGTGGCATCTTCTTAACCACAAGCGCCCAAGTACAGAGTTCGCTAATTCCTCTACTTTTATGCTCTTCGACAATATTAGTATTTGTTAGACAGGTTAGCACCACCTACACAACTATCTTACCGAATAGAATGCACGGAGTAGGGGCAACTCTTAAATAGCATGCCTCCCAATCTACCCCTGAAGCAGGCGACAACATCGGGCTCTTAAACTCTGAAGGTAACATATTGAGGAGTTTTGCTCCATGGTGCAGTGCAATGTTTTGGCTCTTAATCTCTCATAAAATATGCTGCTTTTATCGTACTTCGTGTAAGGTAGTCATGTGCCTCATGGGTTTGTCTATTATTCGTGTGCAGCTACTACAGTTTCAAAATCGAACGTTTAGTCAGAAGGAAAAGGTCAGAACTAACTAGCACTGCTAGGTGGATCTAGTTGTTGGATGAAAAGTCATGTCATCGTGTCTCCAGACTCGTCGTTAAACATATTTATTGTTATTAAATTAAAAGACGCTCTGCAGCCCGATCATGGCGATTATAATACCGGTATTAATTTAATACCCTGGTATAGAAAATGTAAACAAAAAAAATTTTGAATAGCACTTTCCATTATTAAATTATCTTGTTTACATTTTTAACACCAGGGGATTAAATAAATACCGGTATTATAATGGCCATGATCAGGCTGCTGCTCCTCATCAAAATATCTATTAGAATTAGAGAAACCGGTTTCGACAAGATACTATTATCAGACTGACAAAACAATTCTTGAACACACGACTATTTTATATTTTAAAATAAATAAATATACATATACTGTATTTATGTTAAATTATACAATCAAGTAATCGGTAGTAGGTAATCGGTAAAGTAACATAGTCAAAATATCGTAAAAATCAGGTAGTTTTTACAAAATCAAGGGAGGGGAAAACTACTATTGAGAAAAAAGTAGGGTTTCTATCCAAGCTATGCTATGCTAGCCCTAACCTAACACGGGCCTAGCCCATAAGCAAAACGGTTGTATATTGTTTTTTTTTTTTGTTTTTTGTTTTTTTTAAGAAGGAAAAATAAACCATTCATTCATAGCATTGGAAGTGAGGAATAATTTACTGTTTAAGAAGCTCCTGAGCGAATTTCATTTCCCAGTTAATAAAAACATGCTTATCATTATTTTGTTTAGTCAGTCTGTAACCGAAACCGTCCGCTCTTATTCATAAATGTTTCCACGTGGATCAGTCCATATTTTTCTTTTATATTGCTAAATTGTAATTAGTTGTTCATTTAAAAGGCCAAACAGACTGTAGTTGTTACAGATTGACCAATCAATCACAACTCGCGATTGTTTAACAGTTGCCGCAGTTCTAATCAAACAATTTCTATCGGGTTATGGCAATAGCCTGTAATCAACTATCTTTGTTATCAGTATTGTTATACGTAATTTTTCTGCGTCATGGAACTGAGCGTGTTAGGAAATGACTTCCGCGAAGGGCCGTCCGACAAACAAGAGAAACCGGAAGCTGTAGTTAATCCAGACGGAGGTCGCATTAGCCTGGGACCCTTTCCTAACTAGGACCACGGATTTTTTTGACGTAAAATAAATTGCTGACTCAGGAATGAATAAATGATTTGACTTAAGTTGAAGAGGCAAACTCCTCAGGACATTATATCCTCAAATATAATAATAATTAGCAACTGGACATTGCAGGATTCATCGGAACGGCGTAGATCGTCAGTTCGAAACCCGCAATGTCCGGTTTTTTATTTATTCTCTATTCTCTGATAAAATTACCATGACTTTCACCAACATAATAGAAGTAAGCTTTCCGATTGACCACGACACATTGTTCCTGATTCTACTGCTTAATCATCTTGGAAATGACCGTCACAGATGGTCGTAGCCGGCCCTGAATGGAATATGTTCGTCATTTGTCAGGCTAGGGGTTGTTATAAAGTTACATCCCAATTCTAGCAAACAACTCTCAAGTCTCAGATTTTGGCACTCTGCCTCTTCCTATTAGTTAAACAACTTTCGGCTGACTCCTTCCCCCTCTACCCTCCCTGCAACGTCCAACTCAATAATTAGATCTTCCGTTTGGTATGCTAACTATGAAGCCCAATGGTCAAGTAGTTCATTCCTTTGGATGAAATTTTATCTTTAAGGCGAAACTGACCGTAAATATTGGCCAGCCCTGGATCACCACAATTTTTTTTTTTTTTTTAAATACTACGGTAAGGCGGCGTTTCCATTGACCTCGCATTGCAGAATGCACATATGACGTTGACGTGGTAGCAGACATCATTAATAAGTCTTTAATGTCTGCTACCCCGCCAACGTCATGTGCATTCTGCAATGCGAGGTCATTGGAAACCCCGCCTAACCAGTTAGGTTTGGTCTATCTAAGGTGTAGAGGACTTCTTTAAATGGCTCTCCTATCTAAGACAATTTGTACCTTGGAGACTGCTGATCTGAATAGGGAAGTAAAGCTTTTGCCCAACCACGGCCTCAGGGTTTTCAACCAGGATGTTCGTCTTCTGGCGGGAGCCGACTGTGTTTTTATCCCAGCTCTAACTCTGTCCCCAGGTCAGGTCAGGTCATCCAACGCCCGCCCGTGGCAATTCTGCCATTTGGCGCCGTGTCGCCCAGTAGAGCCTTGACCGTTGTCGCAAGGAGTCTTCATTGTTGTTGCTGTTTGTGTCCATAGCTCTGCAGTTTGGCAGGTGGTCAGCCGTGCCCTCAGCCTCATTACAGAGGGGGCAGGTAGGTGAATCGACGAGTCCCATTCTGTGCAGATGGCTTTGGAGATAGTCGTGGCCGGTTTGCATCCTGAAAGTGGCCACAGCGACATCCCTTGACAGCATGCTCTCAGCACCTCTGTCCCCTATCCATTCAGTGGTCATTACGCGCCTCCATCTTTACCACCAGGAGGTACAGATTAGGAAGTTTTGCTTCTGCGCCTCTGATACCATAAGGCATTACTCAGAAGCTCAGCACGTTTCTTTTAAATCTAGCTCGAACATTGCCCTTATAAATAATGCAATACAATAAATTTATATTTCCATAAAAAGTTAAGTTATACAGTAATAGTAATAATAACCTTCCGGTTCATCGCCTTTCTAGTTGTCTAGTCCTTCCGAGCAGGTCTACGCCGTGCCCTGTCTAATCAATAAAAAAAAATCACGCCTAATTCTAGTCCAAATATCTTCCAAGTCACAAAGTAAACAGTATTTCATTGTAATAGTGGTAGGCCCTTGTGAGAGTCAGTAATAAAGGTTACTGGTCCGCTATCGAGCAGTGTTTGATTGTGTCATTGTGGATTTACAGACAGTTGTAACTGATAAGTACACTGAAATCACGTACGTCGCCATTTTGCTGTTTAATTATTCTAATAGTAATAGGGACTTAATAATCATCAAACTAGTTTAGCTGTGTAACACCTGCGAGGTAAGGCCTTTTATATACTGTAGTGTGTATACCATTAGAGCTCTGATTGGGACATGGGATCAACGAGTGTCTTGTCGACCCTTATTCGAGAAACTCGATATCCTCCCTCTGGCATCAGTGTTTATACTGGAGACCCTGACGTATACTCATAGGCACTTGCACAAATATGCTTTTAATGCAGAAACTCACCACCATCAGACACGGAGTGGGGGTGACTTGCACCAGGAGCAATACCGTACAGCCGCCATGGGAAATTCACCCCACCACTTAGGTGCGAGCCTCCTAAGGCTTCCAACTTTAACACCATCCCAATTTAGGAAGGGCGTGATTAGGCTTCTTGGTGTGAACCGCCCCTACTCCGTGCCTGAATTTTTTGACCACAACTACAACAGTTGAGTTTATATCTTATGTACCGTATTATATGTTTCTGTGTTTCTGTTTGACGTAATAGAGTTGTAACGACGCCGAGAATACCATTGTATTTTTTAAATGGCCAATGCATGACTTATGACTTACCGTGAATGATGGTGAATAGGGTTAAAACTTACATTTTGCATTTGATTGGTTCTAAGCCCCAATGTACCCAGGAATTTTAAGAGAAAATTCTGAATTCAAAGACTATGACTATGACGTCACATGCTTGTTGCCGAAATAATATTAATAAGATACACATTAGTCCTGATAACGACTGCTGATGGCTTTTGGACGATTGACTCATCGCTCTTGTATTCTACTCGGAATTATTGAGTAAATCTGATCCCCTTGAGGATTCGTATCGTTCTCCCGATTGAAATGCAAACTTCTACTTGAACTTCACTTTCTCCCTAACCAATTGCGGAGTCCCCATTCGTGCGCGTCAGAAATATTTGGTGTTACCTGGTACGTTTTTTTACTGGCATTGGCTGGCTGGTCATAGGAGGCATGGCATCAGGATTCAAAAAAAAATTTTTTAAATAATATATAGTTATTTTTAGCGCGCTCGAATGTCCCATCTAATTAACCTACATAATATATGGAACTCTAGGAATATACATACTAGTCCCAAAATCGCTTGAGAAATCATACTACTGACTACTGCGGGAAAGCACTACCATTTCCCAATACATCGCGTTACAAGCGATCGTGGGAGTTACCCTTACTATAGTATTTCAGTGGGCACGAAATTTAAAGCAAGGTGGGCGAAAGTCAAACTAGCAACCCCTAGAGTTTCATAGAATGAGGTTCTGTAGGGACAGTTTTGGTCACTAGGTTCGCTGACGACAAACAGATATCCATATTATTCAAAATGGCCGCCGTTTGCATGTAAAAGCTGAGCTCTTAGCATTTAATTAATTATTTTAATATTTTTTATAATATTTTTACCATGCCTGGACCTTATTCCGCTGCATATTATTTAATATATATATTCTCCATGATTTATAGAAAAATATCACTTTAAAATAATACGTAATTAAAATTAATTTTAAAATAGTATTGAGGCTTATGGAAAAACCTACTCTTTGACGCTTTGATATCAGTGCGACTGGTGCTGCCATCTAGAAAATGACGTCACAAATGAACCTCATAGAGATGGGACTTTCGCTTCCCGCCAAAAATTTATTTGACTGACCAGCCATTGTAAATACGTAGCAGGTGGCCCCAGGATTCAAAAATATCTTTTCTATATACTACTCTAACAACCTCCATGAAACATACAATGTAAAACTTTTGGCTTTTGGTACAGAAAGTTAAAGCACAGAAAAAAAATTCTGCGTCGTGTTGTCAAATACATGTTGTTGCATCTGGCCTTATTTATTGGTTATCACGCTTGCGGCCTTCTTATCTACAGAGCACTGAGTATTGTGTTTATAAAGTTATCATTAGCTATAGTAGTGGCCGGGCCATAATAGTCTCCAGTAAGTACATTTGTAGTGTCAGTGATACCCCAGGCCGTAGCTAGGATTTAGGATTTTCTATCGGGGGAGTAGTTTTTATTTTTCCTCCCTAAATCCGATTCTATCTAGTGTCAAGCCATTTCATTTTGGGATTTTAGGGGGGGGGGGCTATGGCTCGGTCACACTGCTAGGTTTAGCAAGTCGAATGTTCTATCTCTCCTACATAGAATTCTAGCCTGTCACAAAAAGGTAGTTTTATGCTGCAGCCGTACTTACGCTGACTGCTATGCTGGCAATGAGCGTCGATAAAGAGCATTTGCGCAGATTCTACACGGCATAACTGCTGGGAGATCTGTCATTGGAGCAAATCCTGCAAATCGGTTGGTGCATAAAGGCTAGATGCATTCCAAGTTTATACTAGAATTCAATATAGTAGAGAGGTCCACACCAGGTTTTTTCTTTAATTTCTTGCGCCATCTGCCATGTTTTGCAGGGTATATCCCAGCAACAAATCCTGCCGTGGCTGAAAGGCTTGCTCTGATTTATTGACCGTAGCTCTGATTTCTTGCTGTTGTTGTTTCTAACGCCTCCTTTCAGCATTTCGGCTGTAAGCACCCCTGTCAGTCTAGCGGGGAGAGTGAGTTTTTTTGTTAACTTGAGGCACCCTAAGGGCAGACTCTTTCACCTCGGGGAAAGGGGAGTTGACTGACAGGGTGGACCTCCTGATTTTAGTGAATTCCGAACCACTTGGGGAACATGGTAAAGTCACGCGATTAAATCGGAGGTGACCAGGACTCGACACGCACCTACTGACTGGTGTAGTCTCAGCGCGTTAACATTTCCCACCATGTTCCCCTGCCAACGCTGTGCACACAACCAAATTTGCCGCAGTTTGAAACATGCTCTGCTGTAATTGCTTCAACATGGTATTGGTATCTGTGTAGGTTCTTTGGCGGCATGTCTTTGTTCTGCACAAGTATTTCCCATGATTTCCCAGCGGCATCGGTCTTGTGAGCTGTCCCGCACTTGACTTGAAAGAATTCTTCGGTATGCTACTTACAGTGACTTGAAGTCATGGGTCTTTGAAGCCCTAACTGCGCTACTGCGTTAGGTTTGTTCAGTTCTACAATAATTTTTTTTCATGCTTCGGATGGCATGTAAAGCAGGAAGATATGTGCTACCCTGTACTTGCGGGTAAGAGAACCCAGAACTCCGCCATGTTGCCTTATGATTAAACAGCAAAAACTGCATTATTTATTAGTTTAGTTGTATAGTTTCAAACAATTGGAACGAAGCCTTAGTTTGGCTGGGTACTTATTCAGGTACAGGAGCATGCTATGCACTTATTAGTTTTATGACTACGTTTTCCTGTGGCCTTGTGACCAACTCTCACGAAGTGCTCGTGCATAAATTGTTTATATTTTCATGGCTCGACAGAATAACACAACATCACATTATTATGTATAACAGCTACAAGAACCGGTCTGAGTGAACCCTTACATGGTTTCCTATTTATAAATTAGTAAAGGTGCCAATGCAGATAATATGAGTAGTTCCATGGTAAATAATTGTCCTGGGGTTAAATTTCGGCTGCCTGGACTTTCCCCGTCTCAAAGCACTGAATTAATCGACGAGACGATTGCATGGGGCATGAATTATATTATCAAAAATTTATCTTATTCAGAACCAAAAGTTTCCTTGAGAAAGTAGCATGTACGATTGTGTTCTATTTAACACCTAAAACATGACTTATTAGAAAGCATTGATAGTTCAAGGTTCCGCAGAAAAAATATTTTTTATTTTGTTTTCATGAAAATTGGGTCTTATATTTTTTGTCCCCAGAGCGATTGGGTTTTGTTTTGTTCACATTAATAGCAACTACAATATATGAATTTAAAAAAAAACTTTGCCGTTTTTTGGAGTTTTTGACCATCACTAAGCTTTCCTTATATACTAGTAGTAGTAGTAGATTTTTGGCGGCGTCCCAGGCCACGGTGAGGGCCCATAGGACACACGCCCCATCTTGCTCACACCAGCGTTACGGAATTATGGTGTCTCAATGACATGTATGCAGCCTTACAGTCCCGTACAGCAGCAGAGGTAGCACAGCCCCGTTGAAGGGCTTGAATTGCGGATTTGCTATCGCAGCAAACTGCAATGGCCTTGCCACTAAAGTCTTCACAGCACTTTATCCCTTCATGTATAGCAAATAGCTCAGCTTGGAAGACCGACGCATAGTCACCGAGGGGGAGTGAGATAGCAATGGGAGGGTCCTCACAGAAGATACCTGCACCGGCTTTCCCGTTCATTTTCGAACCGTCTGTGTAGAGAGCAATGTCGAACCCTGACACTATTTCTCCGAGATTTTCATCCCACTCTTCGCGGGTGGGAAAACGCGCCTGAGCCCCAGTGAAGTAGGTTTCTCTGATTATACGATCACATGGCATTTTCTGTTCGTTGGGCATCTTCAGATGGAATGTTTCTGCATGGCCGTTGCGAGGAGCTTTTCGGCAGAGCAACCCGGTAATTCTCAATCGATGAAGCGAGAGGGATGCTGCATGTTCCAGATACAGATACAGTGGTTGTAAGTCCAATAACACCTCTAGCGCGGATGTAGGAGTTGATCGCATTCCCCAGATATTGAAATGCAAGCCAGTCTTTGTATTTTCGCCAGCTTCTGCTTTGATGTCTCCAACAACGCCCGTTTCCACCACACAACGCAACCGTAACTTAGCGCCGGTCTCACAACAGCCACCTCATGACTTTGGTTGTAAGACCCCAGGTACTTCCAAAACCAACCCGCAGGCTCCAAAGAACCGAGCGCGCCTTTGCTATTGTTGAATCCAACTGACTGTTCCATAGAAGCTTTGAATCGAGATGAACTCCTAAGAATTTAACACATTTTGAGGATGGAATTTCTTGATCATTAAGAAACAGAGTTGTGTTCTTTAGCTTCTTTCTCCTAGTAAAAAGAACCGACTGCGTCTTACTGACATTAATGTTAAGGCCTTTGGGGCGACACCACTGCGAGATTATATTGAGCGCGCGTTGCATTAGTTCGGTAATGACAGACAAATCCATTCCTTTCACAGCTACGACAAGGTCATCTGCATATGCTTGAACATACAGTCCGCTACACGACAGCATGTAAAACAGCTCGTCCACGACAATGTCCCATACGATAGGCGAGGTCACTGCACCCTGTCCGCAGCCTCTAGCTACCCAGGCTCGAATCGTGCTCCCCCCTTGAGTGAAGACAACCAATCGTTGACGGAGCATACATAATAACCACTTCCTGATTTGTGGGTCAATCTTTCTTTTCTTTAATAATTCATCAATAGCAGTCAGAATTAAATTTGAAAAAGCTCCATCCACGTCCAGAAATACACAGAGCGCAATTTCTTTACTGTCAAGACTCCCTTCTAGATACGAGACCAGGCTATGTAGGGCACTTTCTGTTGACCGCCCTGGCCTGAACCCGTGCTGTCCGTCGTGCAGTTCGTTGGTACCGGTGAGTGTAAGCCTGATTTCTCGTTCGATAAGCCTTTCCAGTGTCTTTAGCAAGAATGAACTGAGGCTGATGGATCTGAACGCCGACGGCTTGGTGTAGTCTGATCTACCATGCTTGGGAATGAAGATCACACGTACTTCCCGCCACTTGAGGGGGATGTAGCTAAATCTTTCACAACCCTTATAAATCTCTGTAAGGAATTTAGTAAGCTCACGAGTTCCTTTTTGTAGGAGTACCGGAAAGATGCCATCTGTGCCTGGCGATTTAAACGGGGAGAACATTCCCAAAGCATACGTCACTCTTTCTTCCGTTAACCAAGTGGGGTTGATATAAGAAATGGCTGCTGTAGAGACTTCGTAAGGAGGAAAATTACCATCAGAGTCAAACGTACATTCCGGGAAATGTGTCTCTACTAAGAGCTTCAAGGCTTCGGCATCACATGTGGTAAATCCATTCGTTCTGGTACAGAAGAGAGGTCCATTGACAATGCGTTTATCTTTAGATAAGGTTTTCTGCAACCTTGTTGCTTCTGGAAGATTTGCTATCTCTTCACAGTAAGAACGCCAGCATCTCCGTTTGGAAGCCCGTATTTCTCGCTTATATTGCCGAAGCACTGCCTTGTAATCAGCAGTAGCTACTACGTTGTTATCACCTCGTCTTACTCTTGTACGCAGTTTGTTGGTTAGCTTTCGGAGCTTTTCAATTCTCCTGGTCCACCAAGGAGTTTTGTGAGTAGTTTTTGTCGAAGACAAGGGACAGCTATCATTAAAGGAGCTCCTCAGGGCTTCCATCACGCGGTTGCAGAGATCTTCAACTTCATGCGTAGTCTCGGGTGCAGGAGGACATTCCCCAAGGCGATCTTTTAGAAGCAATTCATACTCAGCCCAGTTTGTTTTCTTGGGGTTGCGAAAAGCTAATGGGGTAGCTTGTGGTATGTTTAATTGTAGAACAAATGCTACGTAGCAGTGGTCGGATGCCGATTCTTCGTCCAGGACTTGCCAGTCTCTAAGACTCCTCTCTATTCTGCCACATCCAAATGTGAAATCAAGGACTTCTTCCCTTATAGCATTTATAAAAGTCGGTTTCGAACCCCTGTTCATAACCCTAAGGCCGAATTCCATAGTAAACTCCAAAAGCTCGTCCCCTCTTCCATTGGTGTTGGTGCTGCCCCATGAGTCCACGTGAGCATTGCCATCACAGCCCAACAGAATGGCTAGATTGTTACTTTTGCAAAATTCCACAAGGTGCACAACTTCCAGGGGTGGGCACGGTCTATCGTGAGCAAAGTAGGAAGAAGCCACTACAGCCTCCTCATAGCCAATTTTAACTTTCACCGCGACCTTATATACTAACATAATTATCTATATTGGTACCTGTACTAGTTGATAAATTGGAAAGCATGTACGGGTTCACTCGCACCGGCTCTTGTGTATATCATTCCGGGGTTTTCCGGTGATTCTCTGTAACTTTATCTTAGATTTCTCTACCAACCATAGAATTATTGCATTCACCCGAGGTTATTTGTGATGGTTGGAATTCTTTGTGGCCATGGCATTCACTGTTGGTGTCCACTCGAGAAACCAGCAGTGACTTGCATCTTACATTGTTCGATAACTGGACTTCTGCGTTCCTCGTTTAATAGATTTTGTTCACTTTGCTTCAAAATGTCTCCACTTTCGCAGGTCCGACGCGACGCCAAAACATGAAATAGCCATGGAAAAATTGTTTATATTTCACATTCCCTACCTATAAGCACATACCTACTGTGTACTGAGTTCAGAAGGCTTTTTTCCGCAGCATTCAATCGGTTTGCTTCCACACTACTAAAAGGGCCTTCCAAGCACGCACTGTCTTTCTCAGTTTCTCTTATAAGACGCAAGGGACATTTGGGATCAGGATGGATCTTCTTACAATATTTTATTAATTATTACCCTCTATTCTCCATGTGCTATATATGGACGTATGCCTACTTTTATACAGTGGCCCATTGAGCCTTGCCCTGTCCCATTGATTTCCCGACATTATTGATATTTTCCGCAAGATTTTATGGCCGTTGTCAGACTGGTTCACGCCCTCGATGTCAACCCACAAATGTTACACAAGCAACAATGGACATGCGGAGATAAGCTTACCATTGACACAGTGTAGCAGATTAAAGTAAGAAAGATGGGCAATCGCGACTCAGTCAATCCACGACTCGGCAGTCGTGACCGAGATTAAGCCGGTGGTTCATAAGCCAAATACAGCTGGTCCCCAACACCAAGCTATTATGAGCGATTATGACTCAAAGTCAAGTGCACAGAACGACAGCGTATGCAGTTGGGTTGTCAGTCCTGCCTGTGGAATTGTTCATATTTTGTTTTTATTTTCTAATTTTTTCTTTTTTCTTTCCTATCTATACGTTAGTTAGTATAAGTTGTTATTGTTACTGTTTTTAATGCCTGCTTTTATAATTTCTGCGTTTAAGCAACTCTGTCAGCCTGGCGGGGGGATTAAGACTGTTTGTTAACTTGAGGCACCCTAAGGGCAGACGCTTTCACCTTAGGGAGAAAGGGAGTTGACTAATAGGGTGGACCTCCTGATTATAGTAGTTTCCGAACCACGTGGGGAACATGGCAAAGTCACACGATTAGATTGGAGGTGACCAGGACTCGCCACGCACGTAGACTAACTGGTATAGTTTCAGCGCGTTATTGTGCCCCACCATGTTCCCCTGCCAACGCTGTGCACACTACCAAGTTTGCCGCAGTTTGAAACATGCTCTGCTCTAATGCATTCAACATGGTAAGGACGTTGGCCGTTAGTATAAGGGAAGCTTTGTGATTGTCAAATTTTTCCATTTCGAGATTTCAGTGGATTTACACGTCTTGAGGTACCAGGAGCCCAAAAAAGTGGTTTTTACGAAATGTCTGTCTGTCGATTGGTGGACAAACTACTCTTTTTTATATTGACTTAGTCGTATTGCTGTGACCACCTTCGACATTTCACCGTTAACGGTCATACTTACATTATGGTTAGGCGCCATCTATTCTATTTTTCTTTGGACTTGACCATATTCTGGTACCACCAGTATAATAAGAAAGGTTAGTTGCCTTTGAAAGGACAGACTTACAGGTTGGTTATATATTTTTAAAGGTTAATGGCAATGGTGTAATACTATTTAACAGAGGATTATTGTCTGCTGTGTTAATAGTCATTAGAAGCATGAGCCTCATAGTCATCGACAATAGTCATCTGACAATGGGCTCCACCTGTAATGACTAGTAACACAGCAGGCAATAAGTCCAACTAACCCTTTGTTAAGTAGTATTACAGGTTGGTTGTCCGTTATCGGTCATTTAAATAAATACTGTGGCTGGTGAATAAATCTATCAGACTTAATAAATAGTGGCAGTATAATCCTCACCTGCGACCTTGCCCGTTAATTTGTCATGACATGATGTGATGCTGCGACACATTGCTCCATGCTGTATCATTAAACCGCTGTTGTTTTATCGAACCTTAGTTCTGTGCTTACTGTAGCCTTTCAGGCTTACTGCTGTATATTCTCTTGCGCGTATTTACACTCATATAGAGTGGGAGCTCGTGAGCAGGTCATTACTTCCTCATAAATTTTGTGACCATTGTAGATGTGATAGATTTATCATTAAGGGCAAATATTCAATTTCTGTGCAAAATTCAATTTCTCATGATATAGCGAACGTAGAACAATGAAAAAATGCTGAGTCGCAAGAAGAATTTTTTCTCCTAATTTTGATAGTATGTTGCAATCATCAATACCGTCGGCTATAGTTAGTGAACTTGATACGCCAAAAATAACGGTCACTCAGGAGTTCAAGTTGAAGGAGTTCATCAACTGTGGTGAATTGGGGTTAGTTAAGGCCACATACTATGTATCAAAATTAGGAGAAAAAATTCTTCTTGCGACTCTGTAATTTTTTCATTGTTCTGCGTTCCATATTTCATGAGAAATTGAAGTTTGAACAGGAAATGGAATATGGGCGACTCCGGTTGGCCTTTAAACAGAATTTGTTTAATCGAACCTAGGTTGTGGATTTTGGGCCTATTAGGAATTTGATACCTTTATCTGTAACCCGATTTTGTTTAATTGAACTTAGGTTGTGGATTTTGGGCCTATTGCGGATTTGACAGCTTTATCTGTAACCTGATTTTGTTTTATCGAACCTAGGTTGTAGGGTTTGGGCCTATTGCGGCTTTGTAGGATTTAAGTAAGGTTTTTATAAAATTCTCAAACAAAAATCTATGTCATTAGTCATCTCAGCATGGATTTGTACCTAGAAGGTCAACTGCCTCTAACTTACTAACACTCACCGAAATTCTATCCGATAATTTCCAGAAAATAGTCAAACGGATGTTATTTATACTGACTATGCAAAAGCTTTTGACAAAGTGGATCATGAAATACTTATTAGCAAATTAAGGAAATATGGTCTTTCGAAAAATTTAATAAAATTACTTATCTCATATTTGTTAGGCAGGAAACAATTTATTTTCTGTGAAGGAATTTACTCCGCACCATTTATCATCCTTTCCTCTGTAATCCAAGGTAGCACACTAGCTCCTCTATTTTTTATTCTTTTAGTAAACGACTTACCCCAGATAATCAAGCATAGTAAAATACTAAAATTTGCTGATGATGTTAAACTGTTAAAAGAAGTAACCAATATAGATGATTGTTTATTGCTTCAAGAAGATCTAAACTCCCTATACGATTGGAGCAAGAAAAAATAAATTACACCTCAATATTGCCAAATGCTGCCAAATCAGAACTTTTTCTCTCAAAACGTATCTAATTAATTTTACATATACAATTGATTCCGTCAATCTTAATAGAGTAACCGTAGTTAAAGATCTAGGTATACTATTGGACTCAAAATTAAACTATAATAATCATGTTGAAAATAACAGAGCCAACAACATGTTGGGGTTTATCATTAGAAATACTCGAGATATATTAAGTAACCAAAAATAATTTATTTAACACCCTATGCAGGAGTATTCTCGAATACGGTTGTGAAGTTTGGGACCCCTACACAAAGGGCAACATAAAAAGTTTAGAAAAAGTAAAGTAAAAAGAGATTCTTAAAAGGTATGTACTATAGACAAACGGGTGTTTACCCACAACTAATGCCTTACGAAACATTACTAAATCACTTTCTGATGCCCACGCTTAAGGGAAGAAGATCAAAAATTGCAATAAAAGTCCTATATAATATATTCCATTCACTCATCGATTCATCAGTGCTCTTAGAAAAACTTTTAATTAATACTCCAAATAGACGATCCAGATACCTTTTTTATCTTCAAACTCCCCGAATTAATATATGTGCAAATACTGTACTCCCATTTACAGGCTAGTAGTAGTAGTGTTCGTCGGGTTAATAACGACTTAGGCCTTATATTTGACTGTCCTATGCCAACCTCCTGATTATAGTGGATTCCGAACCACTTGGGAAACACAGTGAAGTCACACGATTAGTTCGGAGGTGACCAGGACAAGTCCCACCATGTTTCCCTACCGGCACTGTGCACATGACCAAGTTATCTGCAGCTTTGAACCTGCTCTGGTCCGCTGGATTCAACTTGGTATGGCGGCTGGCTATTTACAGGCTAACTAAAATGTTTAATCTTAATGCTACACATTTAGACATTACCGATAAGAAACGTAAATATAAGAAAGATATGTATTGGCAGATAATATTACTTTTATTTTTATCATTACTTACCAACTAGATAACATGAATGCAACTTATTTCATTAATCTTCATATTGTTAAATAGATGTACGATATACTGCTTATAATTATAATTGTACAATAGTTATGTATCACACATGTAAATTATGATAAGCATAGTTAAGTAAGTTAAGTTAAGATTTGCATATTATTGGACTTTGTCTGTTTGCAAATAAATTCTTATTTATTTATTTATTATTAAACCCATTTGCCGTAGCCTTTCAGGCTTCCTGTTGTATACTCACTGTGCCATTCGAATCAATAGGGCTGCGCAGCGACCCAACCAGGGGGGATCAGCGCGGCCCGCTAGTCGCTATAGTATGGTGTATAATACTGGCATTAAACTAACTTAGGGTGAAGAGGCAACCTCCTCGTAATAACCGAATTTAGAGAATCTAGAAAAGTCTGGATTTTGCGGTATTCGAACCCACTATCTACGCCTTGCCTTGTCTGGCGGTTCAGACGATTCCCTGGCAAGGCATCATATATTGTGAGTTCGAGCCCACTATGTACGCCTTGCCTTGTCTAGCGGTGAAGACGATGCCCTGGCAAGGCATCATAGGTCGTGAGTTCGAATCCCACCAAGTCCAGATTTTTCAAGATCCTCTAATTTCGCTAATATATGTTGTTGCAGTCTGACAATGGATCACAGCGCGCACGGAGACCACCACATCCACATGGACCACGCCTCTATGGACCACAGTATGCACGGCCTCGGCGTCCATGGCCAAGCAGGTTAGTTACTTCAAATATAGATGCAGTAAATTATTTTATGGCAGTAATGCTTAGCTTACCCGACAAGGTTGCCTTCCACAGTATGTACGGCCTCGGCGTCCATGGCCACGCAAGTTAGTTACTACAAATATAGATGCAGTAAACTAGATTATGGCAGTACACCTTCGGAGGTTAATAGTTAGTCTGCACCACCAGTCAAGGAAAATTGACATAATTTAATAACACATTAAAATGGTGGGAAGTTGTTTAATTATTACTGTTTTTGTGTTTTAGAGGCTATGGATATGAGCAATGACAGTTGTATGAGTTCCGGAATGCATGGAATGGGATCGGTAAGCTATTTAACATTATTTTTTATTGTAACTTAATTTTTTTTTATTATTATTATTATTTTTTTTTTTATAAACGATTAATTGCATACAAACAATTTAATGAATGTATCCGATTGATCTTTTCAGTCGCCTCTGTAGGTTATTACCCGTGATGAGTACGACACGTCTCCGATTGCATGGCGTGTAAAGACTCGCATAAGCGCAAGCACGTTACCACCTGGCCATCGAAGTCGATAGTTAGATAGATTAGAGCTCTAGTTCAAAGACAGTTTAGATACCATGCTAGATCCTCAACAGAAGTCTGCCACCCTTCCGCCCTATTGTCGTGGCATAGATCGTAGTTGCTCTGATCATTTTCCATCTTCCTGTTGATGGGTTAATTGTAAGAGTGGGCCGAAAGGCCTAAAATTCGCCCATATGGGAAATAAAGACAATTTTCTTTCTTTCTTCCTTGCCAAACCTTACCGTACCCCGTGGTGCTACAGACCCTCTAAACTCTAAAGCCTGGGGCTGCTTCACTTAGTCGAGCGCCCTTCTATGTCAGTCGTAGACGCTGAGGTCCCTCCCGAAGTCGTCCAACCGTCTTAGCCGTGTCCTCAAACTCTGCTTCTGCCCTGAAGCTTCGTGTACAGACAGGGCTCTCCTCGCCGCTCCGCACTCTAGCTTTCGTGGCACGTGTCCCCGCCATCTGACACGAGCTTCCTGGCACGTGCTCTATTGATCTCGCCTGCAAATGGTAGGCTCCTCATACATGGCATACAATTCTACATTTCTGCATGTTTGCATACTGGGCCATGTACAGTATTTTACAGTATTCTTCCTTATTTCTTTCTTAAGTCTTAGTACTGGCTTCCAGCTTCATGTGATACCGATAGCCCGATGAATTTCAAAAGCCCTTTCTGCTAGTGACCATAGTTTCTTCATAATTTGGATTTTTCGGGGGCCTCTACCATTTGTTGTTATACATTCACCCTTTCAAACGGCTTTCCGCGGGGTCTTCTGCGATCTGCCGGGCACCCTTATCGGCATCGCTCTGTTGGCAGTCGTTTACGACATTCTTGATGTTTTAGATGGCTTTCCACGGAGGCTACTGCGAGACGATACTTTTCAGTGGGTGGCAGATAACCTCGGCCGGCGGCCTGATCGGCTCCATGATCGGGATCGTTCTATTGGCAGCTGTGTACGAGGGCCTCAAATACTACCGCGAGTACCTGTTCTGGAAGGCGTACAACTCCCTCCAGTACCACGCTATGCGTCTTCCCTCCGACAAAGCCTCCGGCTCCCCCGGCGATGTTGTTACGTATGTATTCACCCTTCATGTCCTTATTCATGGCCGTATACTGTATGTATATGTAGAAAATTGGTACCCCAAAATTAAATACATTTTATTTTTTTATTTCATAAACTCAGTAAGTTATTAAAAATTTGGCTCATTTACTTTGTAGAAGATTATTTCGTGCATCATACTATAATCGGGTATTTTTACTTTTCGGTTTAGTAGTTTCTCCAAAAATTCCATTTTACGCGAAATTTTAGTCCCCGATGGTTTTTATGAAATACAAAAACAAATTTTTATTTATTTCCTTCAATACAATACATTTTTACATTATTACATTTTTTCATGGTAAGGGCTCTAAGGGATAAACCCGCGCTGAACCCTTGATTTATTGAAACTTAAAAAATATAAATTATTGAATTAAGAATAAAAACTAACACTACGTGATCTACTAACTACTTCTAACTAAACTAAACTAAACTAAACTGACCTTATAGTAAAATTAATTATAATTAACTAAGTATGCTTAATTGCTTTTATTAAACTAATTTATTCTAAACGATGATTGACCATGTAATAATTAAGGAAAGTATTTTATGAATTTAAAAGAAAATTTTTAACTTTAAAAGAAAGTTTTACGGTATATTATTAGGTTTTTATTATTATTGTTAATATTGTGCTGACTTGAATTGGTTGAGTCCGGTTATTGATTATGAAAGAACTAAGGTACCAAAATTTAATATTTCCTATTATATGATGCATGAAGTAGTCTTCTTTCTACAGCTTACATGAGCGAAATCTTTAATAACTTGCTCTTTTAATTAAATAACAAATAAAAAGTCAATAAAAACAACAAATTTTGGGGTGCTAATTTTCTACGTAGGTCCCCTTAAGAGTGTAGGAAATTGGCAGCCCGAAATTTAATACTTTTTATTTGTTATTTAATTAACTAAGCATGATGAAGATGTCGACCGCAGATGTTGACGAAACGTTTGGAAGTTCACTTTCACTTCGACCACGGCCCATCAGCCCGGATTCTACTGGTTCCTCATTTGACTCCGGCCGTGAAAGCCTTTGCAGTTATATTGTTCGCCTCTACGGGGAGGAAGTTCATCACCTCATTCGACGACTGGAATCTTTCCGTAAGAAGAAGTCCCATCTCCTATGTTCACTGATATTTCTACTAAGATGCAGGGACAATGATGTTATACCTACTTTTCTACGACAGAAACGAAACCTGAAATCGGCTAGTTGCAATCGGATCTACAACCGGACTGAACGTGCTCTCTTGCGGGAACGGATTCACTTCACACGAAAACAGCTCGCACTACTAGACCACGACTTACTCAATCTTCATTTGCTGTTGGCTGGTAAACTGAACCGGACAGATTGGGACAAAGTGGATAGGTTGACGTTTTCATCGATGTCAACACACAAGATCAAGACCACAGAACGCCACATCAAGAAATTCGAAGGTCTCCTTGCGACTAAAAAGCCTACACCAGCACCCACACTAGATAAGAACCGTATCGTAATCAACCAGTCGGATCATCCACTTTCCGAGGACGAGCGATCGATTCTTGAAAAAGGTGGAAACTTTGCTGTGGTACCAAGGAGCATTCCGACGGAAGATATCATCGCCAACATTGAGTCCTCACTGAGACATTTACCCCCAACGGCAGCTGAAGAAATACGACGGGAATCTGCTAGAATTCTTCACTACGCCAAACCCCCGGTGCCCAATATATCCACCAAGGAACGCGCGGCATTAAAGAGCTTAAACAACAACAAGGACATCTTAATTCTTGCGGCGGATAAAGGGAATGCCACGGTGGTCATGAACACGGGAGACTACCAGAGGAAGATTACAGAATTACTTGACCCGGCTACCTACAAGGTTCTGAACCGCGACCCAACTTCGAAAATCTTGGCCAAAACTAGGAAGCTGGTCAAAGACTCCTCATTACCCACTGAAGACAAACGGGATTTGGTTCAATCAGAAGCCTTGCCACCGAGACTATATGGCCTACCAAAAATCCACAAGCCGGATGTACCATTGCGCCCTATTGTTAGTGCGATCGGATCCCCCACTTATGGCTTAGCGAAGTACCTTACGAAACTCCTTCAGGTACATATAGGGGATAATGAGTCGTTCATCAAGGATTCTACGCACTTCATCGAAAAACTGAAAACCATCCGCCTGGAACCTGATGATATACTGGTAAGCTTTGATGTCGTGTCACTCTTCACAATGGTACCCATCAAGGAAACTGTGGAGTTGATAAAAGAAAAATTCACGGATGACATTGCTGCTTTGTTCCACCATGTGCTGACAACGACGTATTTTCAATGGAATTCGACCTTCTATGAATAATTGGATGGAGTCGCGATGGGCAGCCCAATCAGTCCAGTAGTCGCTAACTTCTACATGGAGTTCTTTGAAAATACAGCTTTGAACTCAGCCCCTCTACAGCCGAAATGTTGGTTCCGGTATGTTGATGACACCTTCGTGGTATGGAGTCATGGCCAAAAGAACCTGGAGAATTTCCTGAATCATATAAACTCGATCCATGCAAACATCCAATTCACGATGGAACAGGAAAACAATGGTCGGTTGGCTTTTCTTGATGTGTTGCTAACGAAGAAAGAAGACGGAACTCTGGGCCACACAGTGTATCGAAAACCGACCCACACGGATAGATACTTGAACAAGAATTCTAACCATCATCCGAGCCAAAAACGAGCCATGATAAAGACACTCATCCACCGTGCCAACAGGATCTGCGAACCAACATTTCTTCAACGGGAACTCAAGCACTTAGACACGGCACTGCAATCGAATGGATACAGCGCACGAGAAATAGCCCGCGCCATCCGACCCCGCATGAATAGATCCGCTCGGCAAGACGCACCCCCAAGTACTACTGGCCTACTCTGCCTTCCATTCATCAAGGGAGTCTCAGACCGTATAGGTAAACTCTTCTTACGGCACAATGTGAAGACTATTTACAAGCCTACGAGAAAATTAAATAGTTTGTACAGATCAGCCAAAGATAGGCGGGACCCGATGACGTCAGCAGGTGTTTACAGGATTCCGTGTTCGTGTGGAGAAGTCTATATAGGTACTACGAAACGAAGCTTAAAAACCAGGATTGATGAACATAAACGCAACTGCCGTCTTCTACAGTCAGAGAAGTCTGCAATCGCTGAGCATGTTCTAACACAAACCGGTCACATAATACAATTTCAAGATGCTACAGTACTTTCTACAACTTCTTCATACCACCCTCGGTTACACAGAGAGGCTATAGAGATCCACAAGCACCCGCATAACTTCAATAGGAAAGAAGAAGGATTAAAGGTCAATAGAATTTGGTATCCAGCCTTAAAGAAGACTACAGCAAAGAAACTGGTGTCATCATCCGGAAATCAGGTTGAGGTAGTAGGGAGCCAATCAGGAGCGAGGATGACTCCGCCTCCACCCCCCACCACCCCGCATCTTGGTATAAATTTCAGAGCACAACCTCCTGCCCTCACAGTCGCTGCACAGCCTCCGAGATACAATCTTAGAAGTCTACGCAGTTCCACTGAAGATGTCGACCGCAGATGTTGACGAAACGTTTGGAAGTTCACTTTCACTTCTACCACGGCCCATCAGCCCGGATTCTACTGGTTCCTCATTTGACTCCGGCCGTGAAAGCCTTTGCAGTTATATTTTCACGTATAATCGATTTTATAAAAAAACTACAATTTCGAAAACTAAAAATACCTTATTATATGATGCATGAAGTAGTCTTCTACAACTTTGATGAGCCAAATCTTAAATAACATGCTTAGTTAATTAAATAAGAAAAAAAAAGTATTAAATTTTGGGCTGCCACTTTCCTACGGGCTGTACACTCTTAATGTAAAAGTGTAGAACTCAAATAGCTCATAAACTATCAATCGCACAACTGTTAAAAATGATTTTTCTGAGCATTTCTGTTAATTATGGTAATTTTTTATGGCTCTACAATTGATATTTCCAGTAATAATTGTACAAGAAACGCGTAGTGGGGGTCCCTTGGGACGCGAAAAAAAAACTCACTATGGTGTAGCATGAGGCGTCAAAAAAAAACTGAGAGCACCTGCAATTTAAAAAGGTTCCGGAAGGCTCGTGGCATTACTGAATCCAATCAGAATGCTTTCTTTTTGCCTAAATATAAATAAATCTCACCTGATGTCGACGGTGTTATAAGTTCAGGTAAGATTTATTTCAATTTATCGACTTTGATGGCCAAGTTGTAACGTGCTTGCACATGTGCGAGTCTTTACACGCCATGCGATCGGAAACGTGTCGTAACTCAACACGGGTACTACCTACAGAGGCGACTGAAGAGGTCAATCGGATACATTCATTAAATTGTTTGTATGCGATTAATCTTTTAAAAAAGAAATATTACGGGCGGTTTCTATCATAGCCAGCAACTTCTCGGCAAGAAATACGTTCAACTATGGCGGTGCCGTGCAGTTTTCCATTCCGAGCCTTTTAAAGCGATGGGCTAAGGGTCTGATCGAATAAAGGGCAAACCCCTTCGCACTGTCTAACTCTGATTTCGGGTCGAAATTCAAAATCAAAATAGCAATTGACATTGTAATAATTGTGTTTCATATTTCATATTTATTTCATGTCATTAGAAATGCTATTGCATAATTGAATTGAGTGGTGTATGGGCGCTCTTATAGCGGCAAGCAATCCGTTCACTGCCTATTGTAACCATTTTTTCCTTTTTTTTTATCCTGTCGGCCACCCCGTCTAACCCATTCTGTTCTCATTTCCTATTCTTTCCTATTCATATGCTGTCTTCCCTTCTTTCCATCCTACTTGCTGGTTTACGTTCTTATGAACATTTTCTGTTTTCCTGTATGCATGAAATCTGGGTGCATAAGAATACATCCATTTTCGATTTGTTTGTAATGTAATGCTCATAACGCTGTGTTGCTTTGTAAGCGTCCACTAATTTGGGGCAATTTATTTCAGAATGGTGGGTGAAGTCATACACAAACAGCCGTAAGTATTTATTTTCATTTCTCATCTTAACAATATAATTACAATTCCCTAGTATAATCATCATGACCTCAATTGCCACGATGATCGCCAATTTTCGATTGAAGAGGCATTTCAAGAAGAGAACTAAAAGACAAAATAGATTCTACTTCATCATCATCTCATCCTATCAGGCCCGCTGAGAAATGTTTCATGGGAATAAAAGCCCAGTCTATTACTGCAGATTGTAGCTGCGATAAACTAGCGACCAGCCGGCTACAAAAATCTGCTGCACCATTTCCTATTCGCTCCCATGACTAATTTCTCAGTGGAAATCGGGCGACCGACCGAATCGTCTGTGCGTGCCGGGCCTTATTCATTTATTTGCATTCCTAATAAGAAAGACAGCTGCCAAGTCCGCCGTAGCGGAGGTGGCAGGTTCTAACCTTCATTGCTTCTGCTTTTTCTGCATGCTGTGATTGGTCGAAGGCAACTAAGTATCCAAAGCGGGAGTGAATGGCTCATTTGACCTAGGTACATAGAACTGTAATCGTGTCATTGTACGATCCATTGTGTAGGAGGCGGTCACACGCTACTCTCCCTGCAATATAGGTCATATTCATAAATTTGCTCGCAAAAAAAATTCACCTAAATAATTATTTTGTATTGTAGGCCCCGCATGCTGTGCTGGTCGCACGCGTATCAGACGCTACTGCACATGCTCCAGCTGATCCTCGCGTACATGCTCATGCTCGTCTTTATGACGTACAACTACTGGCTTGCACTCGCCATCACCATCGGCGGCGGCCTAGGCTACTTCCTTTTTGGCTGGAAAAAGTCTGTTATCGTCGACGTGACGGAGCATTGCCACTAAACGGCCAGTCTGACCAAGGTAAGTGTGGTCTAGCTCTGGTTGGTAAGGGAGTCGACGTTGGGTCGGGAGTTCAAGGGTTTGATTCCAGAGCTAGGTAATGGCGTCGTTACGAATCTCTCTCTCTCGCTTGTTCGTACTTGTGCGAGTCTCTACACACCATGCTATCGGAAACCTGTCGTAACTCAACACAGAGGCAGGCGGCTGAAAAGGTTATTCGGATACATTCATTGAATTGTTTGTATGCGAATAATTTGCTGAAAAAGAAAAAAATCCAATGAGGTCGTCACTCCTCCAATGAAGACAAGTTGCCCTTATGCATATACTGCTAGCCCGCAGTATGGTAGCTGTTACCGGGTTCTCAGCCACCCCTTGACGACACCCACGGATGTATGCCATCGAGCAGTTAGTTTTTCAGTTAAATGGCCCATAAACAAAGAGCCATAGACACCAACAATGGTCATGACCAAAGGTGTAATAGAGGCATGGTGAGCTTCACTTTGTTGTATGATTCCTCAGATTCAGAGGCCATGGAGAAGCTAAGGTACCCAATAACACCTAAATCTGCTATGTAAAATTAATATGAGACTAACCCTAAAGACGAAAGCGAGACTAATAAATTCTACGTGGATATATTTGCAACGACAGGCGCAAGCAAAAATCTTTGCCCTCTGAGCCTGGTTTTGTCTTCTCGCCTCTGACTCCCTCTATGCAATACTACCAATTAGGCTCTTATTGTCAGCGGTCGTCAGAAGGTCCAACGCATCAGGCCTAAAGTAGGTCAAACGATCCGGAGGTGTACCACTGCCGTTGGTATACACTTCATGCCAACATGGCTAACACATTTTTTCATTTATTTATTTATTTATACTACAACTTTCATCAATGTATTTCAGCTTCAGCCGCTTTTAGCACCGCTGCAAAATTAATAAGACATTTTTCTTTCTTTAGGTGATTTCTTCCAATGTGGTGGTTCTGTCGAAATTCCGCAGAGCAGTTTTTGACCGTCTTCTGTGAAGATACCGTTAAGGCTTCCTCGCTCATGTCCATGGCAGATTTCATAGCTTACGTCCCATACCTGCTGAGCAATCGTTACAAGGCAGCGAGACTACTATGAATCTCGTCTGTTGAAGTGTTTTCTTAAAGTACTAGGGGTTCTCATGATCTTCAATAGCTTTTTATTCACTGTACAGTGCTAAACTCAGTTTAATTTCTAAATTAGAGAATAAAATTGAAAGTAGCAAAGGGCAATAGAAATCTTGTTTATTTCTAATTAGCATATTAATTGGGTTTAGCGCTTTAACATGGGATAGTTAGTATTAATATCTATATTTCCATTCCATCAATATAACGGGTGCTATATTGAAGATCTTGACTATTGTAAGTTGAAATTACACAAATGGAAATCCATCAAACATACTGTAGGTTCTTCATATGATGTTTAATGAAATTTTTCATAAGTACATCGCGTAATGCTCAATGTAGAATGGGATATAATTTGTTAATGTTTGTTAAGAGCCAATTGGAGTGCCCACTATGCGTTTTATAATAAAATTATGATGTTCAGGAAATATCGATCGTAAAACCGTTAAATTATCAGAAATGCTCCTCTGCATGACATGTGACCGCCACTAACACTTATTGGCTGGCCACAGTCCTTCCTCGGGACTACCACACCAATCGTTTGTTGTACAAATCTAATTCAATACTTGTGTTAGAAAGAGGTGCATAGCATGTATCAAAACACTCAGAAAAATTCTTCCCTTATGTCTAGTGGGCCTACTATCGCGATTATTTTTAATCTTATCCTGTGATTAAAACTATAAACAAGTTAATTTTACAATGGAAAGCGATATCCAAAATTGTTTTGTTTACATTTTTAACCACAGGCATAAGTTAATTCTAAACTAAGGCTCTATATACCCGTATTGCCATTCGCCATTTTGAATCCTATATGGTAAGACGTATTGTAAGAAAGCAAAATATTAAAAAGAACGAAAACACGTTTTAGTATTTTTTATTAAGCATTTCCCTAAGGCGGCAATTCCACCGGCGAATTTACGTCATTTGTGATTTGAGATTTTTTGTTTGTTTTGTTTTAAGGAGACTATTATGTAGATACTTTACTTATCTGTTATAAACTAAGTTATAATATGGTACCAGACATCATTAAAAAGTCTCTACCATATTATAACTTAATTTATAATAAACAAGTATCTACATAATAGTCTCCTTAAAACAAAACAAGCAAAAAATCTCAAATCTCAAAATGAAGTAAATTCGTCGGTGGAATTGCCGCCTAATTGGTAGAACGTTTGTTTAAAATAACAATAAATAAACAACGATAAATTTCTAAAAATAAGCGCTTTGCATATAGACCAGACTTAAAATGGATTCAAAATGGCGAATGACAATACCTGTCTTATATAGAGCCCTACAATAAACGGCAAGGTCAGCCCGCAGATTGTTTTGAAAGCTCTACGATTGATACTTCACGAGATATTTGATGTTTACACTTGTAAGCCTTTTGCCCCTCCGATTGTCTTTTAACTTTAAGTTTCATGAGCTACCACTGCTAGGCTATCGAACAATATTTGTTAGTTTATATTTTTAGCAATTTATAAAAAATTGGGTTTAGGACTTTTTTGTAGAGGCTTCCAAAATAAATAAATAAAAAAATTCGTTGACTGTAACGAAATGGCTACGATAAAATTTCAAATCATTGACAACAGTTACTCGTCCTAGGGTTAGATTACCGTTAGGATTTTCTCCAAAATTTAAATGCATCTTCTGGTAAACGAATTCTATAACTTGTCTTGTATTTAAACTGTTTTCCCCCGTACAACGCTTTCAAATAGACAACTTTCCTATAAAGAAATTCCCATATGACCTATATGTCCTATAGGGGGAGGGAGACGACAGACGAAACATTTTGACATATTGTCTTCTTTTTTTCTTTAGGAAAGTTGTCTATTGAAGTAAAATGTTAGCCCCTTATGCTGTAGTTCATTAATCACAATGAACTTTTTCAAAAAATCTATACGTACAGCCTCAGCCGTTGTGTGGTAATTTTTTGTGCTAAACACTACCAGTATGTAAATACAGTGCGAAAAACTGACTGCTTACTTTTCTTCAGTTAATAAATGAGTATAGTTTCCGATTTGTTTATACCATAAAGTACTGGGTAACCTAGGAAACCACGCAATGGCTGAGGCTACTACACCTTAGTTCCACATGCCGTACTATAAATAAATAAATAATTTACTACCACTTAATTTTTTTGTAATGAACGCTCGAAGACTGTAACGTATTAAAATCATGTGCTGTTGATTGACAAATGTTTAAAAAATTGAAAATGGAAACTCAGCACTACTTGATTTCGGTTTTAATTCCAACCAAAGTAATGCCCATGTTCTTCACCGTTAGCTTAAGACAGAGATTTCAAAATATTTTGTATACAACTTGGAGACTATATCATTTTGACGAAATTAATTAACTCCTCGCTCCACGGCCACAAAATTTATGAAAAATTCATAAAGATACAAGTTTTAAAAATAGAAGACGATTTGTAAGGCGAGGAAATATAAATGTAGCTTGATCTTTAATCAATTTTTCATTTCTTGGCAGCTCAAGAAGGAAAAATAAATTAATTTCGTCAAGATGAACTGGTTTCAAGTTGTTTCCATTGTAATTTTGAAACCTCTGCCTTAATAATTTAATATCATACAATCCCAACACAATCTACTGAAAAGGGTCGTACCCGAAAGATGCTTGCGCCTAAGAGCTACACCGTGTTATCATGGAAAAAATTGTGTTGAAAACTTGAAGGTAACTTTTATATGGAATGGAACTGACGCTTTTCACGGTTTTCAAATTTTGGTGTGGCTCTATCGAGTGGCGCTTTTGGGAGCATCCCCTGTCAAATATTGATATTACGACTGTGCCACGTAGCCTAGGCTTTATTAAACCTCTACTAATATAGCTGAATGTAATATTATATTTTGGTCTTTGAGTCTTCGTTATTGACCATAACTGTTGTACGTTGAAATAAATTTTCTTTTATATTGTGTTTTACTTCCGTAGATATTGATCCTATGATATATCCCATAAAAGCTTTGCGCAATTTTGAAGAGTACGTTTTGTAAATAATCCTGTTAGCCGGCTATAATTAATTGTACCGAAAAAACATGGTCGGACTTGGAATAAAATTACAGTACGATCCAATTGCATATCCATAGGGTAAAAGTTCCAAATATGGAGTGGTACCTATGGGGTACATGCGTAGCTCACAACAACATCATATAATACCTACATGTACATAATATACGTAGACGTAGCACCGTTCCTATTTATCGATAGTGATCCATACTGAAAGTAACGTAATTTGAAGTTTTTTAACGGGCACTTATGCCAGCATAAGAATATTTCTTATATTAATTTATTATTTTTAGCTAGACAAAACGGCCACTTGTGTTTCACGGGAAAACTTATAATATTTTTGTAACTATCAGCCTGGATCTCTATTGCAATGTAAGAAACTGAAGTGTATTTTTTTATGCACTTGCCTTCTTACTATTCCTAAAACAGGTTTTTAGTGTTTTTAAGCGAAATACATAGGTTTTAGACATTTTTGTCAATTTTTTTAACATCATGCATTTTTCCTAATATGGGGTAGGCTAGCCAAATAGCTACCTACCACTACAGTGTACCCCATATTAAGAGCAATAGATATACTGCTTGATGGATCATGTATAAAAATAGGTGTAGGCTAACCATAGAATAAATATTTACTAACTGTGTATAAGTAGTAATCGCATCATTTTACAGAATGAAAAAATGACTGTTCTATGGTTAAGCCTGCCATACCTCCCGGTTTACCCGGGAGGCTCCTGGTTTTCAGCCCAAGTTCCCGGCTCCCAGGTGAATGTTGTCGGGAGGCCGTAATCTCCCGGTTTTGGAAAATGTCCCGGAAAATCTCCCTGTTTTTCTAAGACATGAAATTGAGTGATGTAATTTCACGATTAAGTATACATTTTAATCGAATTGTGTGCAATTGTATTCATCGCCAGTAAATTCTAATTAATGTTACTGCTATCAATCTGCGTAAAACCCCACTATTAATGAAGCCTGTTTTTCAAAAAAAAAATTCAACCGGGGAGTCCCCCGGCCCTCCCTTGTTTCCAACTACCTACTTAATTCATCGCATGTAAAATCTGAACGTTACTGCTATCAAAATGCGTAAAACCACATCAATTTAAGCCAACTTTTCAAAGAAAAATTCTACCGGGGCCCCCCTTGTGAGCAGTTGTATTTTTCGCCTGTCAAACACCACTATTAAAATCTTAACGTTACTGCCATCGAAGTGCCTAAAACCTCATTAATTTGAGCCGATTTTTCGAAAAACTCCTACCGGAGGAGACCCCCGGGCCCCACTTCCGTCTAATTGTATTTTTCCTTTAAAAATCTAAATGTTACTGCTATCAATATGATTAAAACACCATTAATTTAAGAGCCTATAGTTTTACAAGTTTTTTTACCGGGGGAGACCCCCGGGCCCCCTTGTTTGCAACATCTAGTATATTTATCGCCTTTAAAATCTAAGTCGTTACTGCTAACTAAATGCGTAAAACAACATTTACGCCAACTTATCAAAACATTTCTACCGGGGGTGAGCGGTTTTATTTTTCGCCTGTCAAACCCCGCTATTCAAATCTGAACGTTACTGCTATCGACGTGCCTAAAACCTCTTTAATTTAAGCCTATTTTCAAAAGGAAATTCTACCGGGGGAGACCCCCTTGTGAACAGTTGTATTTTTCGCCTGTCAAATCTAAATGTCTAAAATCTGCGTACGTCCTCGAGGACGGGTTTCCCCGTGGAGGCCCTCTATATTTTTGATGCTAACTTATTGCACTTGGTCCTAGATGTCGAAAAAAAATAAGAAAAGTAGGTATAGCGCATACTGTGTAAGCCAAACTGAAACCTCCCGGTTTTTTGAAAAGTAAATCTGGCAGGCTTATCTATGGTGGGCAAGAGGCTGCAGTGGGATGCTGGCAAGATGCTAGGGGTACGGTACCCCATATAATAGGATCCCCAATTTTGAAATTCAAATTTTGCGGGTCTTTGAAATTCAAATTTTGTAGGTCTTTGCAAAATTTAAGAATACCGGCATGTCTCTATTTATGTCACTGTTGTGTTAGTCTTCTTAGCAGGCTTATAAGATGACAATTGTAAATATTATTAGGTTTTGGCCAAAATTCAACGGGAGAATCAGATTGAAACCTGATGTCTCTTTGGTACCCCATATATGGAACTTCTACCCTATATAGTTGATGCCACAAGAACTCTAGTGACATTTATGAGACGAAAAAATTATTGTTAAGTGCCTGTAGAAGCAAACAATTTGAAGATCACGCCAGCAATCCCTGCTAATTTTAAATAATCGTGAGATAATTTTATGCATGTAGTTGATTCTAAACAATAGTGCAATTAAGAATTAAAGTAATGTAATATATTTGAAGAAGTTTCAGTAGACCAAACCTATCTTCTATCCTTATTCTGTGGACCAAACTTCTGTGTAACCATTTTTTGAACTTTGGCGGGAAATTGTCTTCTAGTGTAAGCATTTGCCACTAGGTGACACTCTATCACAGGGAGATTTGTCGAAAAAATGCAAAGTGACGCATGTCGTCTGCTTGTTATGGCAATTTGGCTTTGAAGTTTGCTTTGCTTTTATCTCTGGCTAGTTATCCGAACTGGCATAAGTAATGCGGAGTTTACTGTGTCTGGGTTATAAATGAATGGTGAGGGCGGAGCGCGGTAAACGCCGTGGCCGGCAATGGTTGTTGTAAATTCCCTGTGTATTTTGTGATTGCCTGACATGATCGTGGCCATGTCAACTTTCCTAGTCTCCTTCGCGGAGTTGTCCAATATTTTCTCGGTTTGCGCGACTCTACTATGTTTCTTCGGTATGGTATTCTTCATTATGAAAAGCATGATGGTATTTCGGTTGCACGAAGACTTGGTATTTGGCAACTCTTTGCACCACCCTCAACCGCGGACCCCGCGAGTTCAAATGATGAAAATTACGATACCGTTTGTGTTAAAATTGAACGAGACCTGCAACACCGAAGAAGGTATAGCTTGTATGGTCACCAGCCAAATTACATATACAGTCCGTGTTTTCTGGGGTGTTTCCATACGTGAACTGCACATGTTTTTGTGGAAACCGTGGACCGTTATCAAAAAGTCAGCGGAACTGGGAGACATGTTGTCAGGTTGTTATCAGCTCAAAGGTTTGGAAGAAACTTGCAATTTTCAAACGGAAAAAGTATTCTCTATTAAATTCCCCAGCTCATCTTTAGACCTAGGCACCCCGCCAAGATTATTTTACCCGTTAGTTATATTCCTGACCAGAAACGATGAACATACAAACTTGCACCCGGATGAAACGGTGGCTCTTATAAATGTTGTTCATATTAAGGACTCGGTGTGTACGTTACCGACCAGTATTTTGGCGCAATATCTGAAGCAAGCTAATGGGCAGTTGTCATGCCTGAAACAGCTGTACCTTGCTGCTGGTAATGCGTTTACGGCAGAAGAAGCAAGTGCTGTGGACAAGGAGGATATTTCTTTGTGGGCGTGCGCGGGGGAGCAGCTATGTGTAGTGTGCCAGTTCTACCCGCTGTCGCGCGCGCTGTTGCCCTGCCGCCACACGTGCGTCTGTTCCGTGTGTTTCGACAAGCTGGACCGGTGTCCCATGTGCCGAAGCCCGTTCAACGCCTATTTCACGGTCCGGTCCGAGGATTATTGCCCGACGGAGACCACTGCCCCCGCACTCAAGCCGACACTCCTTACGTGGTTATTCAATTGGAACGATCGGATCATCAATATAGGACATCAATAGATGGTAAGTTACTTTAATTTTAATGAATGGGTCAGGGCATGTTGAGCATTTTTGAAAGCTTCCAAATTAACTGAGAGCAGCGAAACAAATGATAAACACAGTAGTCTCCTTAGTAACTTAGTAAAACTTGCTGTCACTCATGGTTAAAACAAAAGGTTTTATCTGTTTTCAATCGCACTTGACGATGGCGTGAGCCGAAACCGGTTGTGAATTTTTAATTAAAATTTACTCGTAAAACTATATAAAGTTAATTTTAACAATGAGAAACAAATGATAATAAAGTGAAGGGATGATTGAAGTAATCATCGTTTAATGTTGGCTTACATTTGATTTCTTTGTAGCCAAGTATAGCCTATGTCAACAAAAAAGAGCTATCTATTCTTTCCTGATTGTTAAATTGGATGTATCGTAAGTATGCGTGCCTGTCACCTGTTCCGCACATGCCTCTTCCTACGTAATTTTCACGCCTTAACAAATCCTGCAAGGCCGTGGCCATATTTCCAGATTCCTAGCTGGTGTCTTCATTGTTTAGGCGTTTGACCTTACTCGTCTGATTCTGTTGTCAGTGCACCTGGAATTAGCTTGCTAATTTTCTTCCTTCTTAAGAACTCGCGGAAACAGTTATTCTCCATAGTTCTAAGCATGGTGACTCCGACCAGCTATTGTTGCTTCTCAGCTAAATCCAGCGGATAGATTTTTCTGCTGCAAAGTTTTGTCCGAAGCATTTGCAATCTTTCTGATACATCATCTCCATAAAGCTATGGAAAATGCAATCCGAAAATACTTCCCGTGCACTGGAATAGAAAAACGCATGGCAGATTCCATATTCCGGAGCTATACCAACAATAGTGGAAGCCACCCTCAGTAGCATGCACTGATAATTCTTGCAGTGTTCCAACCAAACATGTAGCTATAATTTCAAATACATAGGCGCCGGGTTTTGAAATTCCAGGTGTGCAGGGCTAGTCAGTCAAAAGTTAAATAAGTAAACATACATTTTTTAGATATACAAAACTCACCAACCTGTATAAAATGGAGGAAAAGTTGCTGAGCGAACGCGGTTGCGTTCCATGAACGGATTCACGAGCCTCGTGCCAAAATGTTTGGAAAGTTTTGCACAGTAACTTACTCATTTTCTTGGTTTTATTTAATATTTAAAACAGTTAAGACTGCTCATTAACAAAACATTATTATAAATATTGGTAAGAAGTGAAGTTATTAAACAGCTATTGACAGCAAGAAGAGCGCATATTTTCTGGGTGAAGCACTGCCCCCCCCCCCCCCTCCTGTGGGGCCAAAGCGTACAGGCCCCCCTGAACTTAACTAAGCGCCTCTAATGGAATTACAGTTGAACTTCAATTATCCGAATCGTTTTCAGACAAAAAAATTAGCCGAATGTGCGCGATTCGGTTACCGAAACCTGTGACCGAAACCGATGTATGCATTGAACGTTGAAACAGTTTACTAACCTTGATGTTCACTGTGCAGTATACTTTCTTTTACGTGCAATACCAGGCTACTACTATTCATTTCATTTATTTCAAAATATGGATACAGTACCGAAAATATGCTCTTTTTCGTATTAAAAAAAAAAAATTAACTCCAACTATCCGAATAGGGTCCGGTTCCAGTTGATTCGGATACTAGGAGTTATTCTGTATCATGTCGTTGTATATAGCTTTGTCATTTGGAGGAACTCTTCACCATTAACAAACATTAACAAGCTAGTTTCAGTAAACCAAAAGGGTATCAAACCCTTAATTCAGTTCAAAATTGACAAATAATTAAACCCATGCTGTAAAACGTTGTGACCATTATTAAAAGCGTTTCCAACTCGGTAAATTCATATTTTCCTGTACGACTGAATTATGAAGCAGAATTTGGTATTGATCTTCAAGTGCAGTAGAGACCCACTGACTGTAGTTGTATTGATATAGCACAAGAAGCTGGTTGTTGCTTGCCCGTCTGAACTTCGGTGGTCCGGGGTGCAGGCTTCAAACCTGTAGCCGTCGTGAGGCGGAGTGGTTCGATTCCACCTGACGGGCGACTTTTTTCGTAAAATTTTTCAATTTGAAAATACACCAATGAATGAATAGGCCTCTGTATTTAATGAAATCGAATACTGTACAGTAGAAAGAGCGGGAAAACATTTATTCAATCCGTAATAGGCCAGTTGGTCGAACGGAATTTTGAGGTACGAAACTCGTCAGAAAAGTAAACTTTTTTCCGTCGGACCTGGACCCACCCAGCCCTAATTCGGGTACATTACAACGATTGATAGCCAGTAGGGGGAAATACGGCTGCCGAATGGACGGATACAGGAGGGGTAGTTTCCCCCCCCCCCCCCCCCGGCAAAAAATAGTAAATTCCGTTGAAAGTTAAATTATAGTTATTACGCTCTAATTTAATTCATACTACATATGATTGTTCTACTTGGATCCACAACTACCCCCCCAATGGGGTGGATGTCCTTGGGCTGCCTGGCTTGTTGCTGACCACAACATCACAGATAGGGCAGTGGTCAAGAGAGAGGTCTAGAACCTCAATTAGTTTTCATGGCACGACATTTTTATTTTGTTAAGCTTGTGCATGTTTTGGTCTTATGAACAACTCAAAGATATAAGCTTTCAACTCCTTAACTCCTAATACCAAAAAATCGTACAATAGACAAAGGCAACCTGATGTAGACGGTACCTGGGCAACTCCTTGTCTACCGCGTTTTGTAACAGTTTGCCGAACGTCACTAGTGCACACCACACCAACCCCATTCAAACGGAGCTTATTCCACCTACGTCAATACCACATTTACTAATGACTATTGACGTAGGTGGAATAGGCGCCAAAGCACAGTACTACACATAAACATATATAACGCGTAAGCCCCAAAGGGCGTAGCGTTAAGATTTAAAAAAAAAAAAATAAGAAAAAATGAGCTTTCAAATATTTAAGTCCATTTGTCGAACTAATTTACTACTTCTTCTTCGTCTTCTTTAAATGCCTCTTCCGTCGAAGATTGGCCATCATCGTAGCAATTTGTACCTTGGAGACTGCTGCTCTGAAAAGGGAAGTCGTGCTCTTGCCAAACCACTGCCTCGAGTTTTTCAACCAGGATGTTCTTCTGCCGGGAGCCCTCTGTCCTTCTATCTTCCGCTGGCATGAAGGGCACTTTAGCTTTTCTTTACTGTTGTAAAACACAATTAAGAAAATGCAAGAATTATTATTGTTGTTTTTATTACATGCAGAAGGCGATACTTTTCTTTCCCCATGACATGGCCAAAGTATGTTAGTTTCCGTTTCTTAACCGTTGGTTATAGCGAGTTAAACTGTTAAAGTGGCGCCTTGCTGATAGTTGATTGGCACTGTGCCATCAACCACTGCCATATTTGTTTATCATGGCGAACCTTCAATACCCAGAGGTGTGGTAACTTGGATACCATTTAAACTCGATAACGTCAACATTGTAAATAACCTTATTAGGGGTCTTCACAGTGTTCTTGTTATCGAGTTAGATGTGCTATTCAAGTTAACACACAATCGTGAATGGACCTCGGGAGTGAGTTATCATGCTATATCGACAGAGTAAACAACGTGGTAGTAGTCAGACGTTCGTGACACGGGTTTAAAGAAAGTGGCAGAACTCTATTCTAGTGCCACATTTGTTTATATTTTTTGTTCATTTTGGTTATTATAATTTTAAGTAATTACGGTAAGTGCTTGTGATAATAGATTATACAAATAAATTTAAATGCTACAAAATTTTAAACGCGTGTTTCAAATCAATCGACAAAAACAAATATGGCGGCGGTCAAACCTGAGCTATAGCAAGGTAAATAACATGTTAACCAACTTGGAAGTGGGTTTAGGATAGCACGCTGGTTAGCTGGTTGTCGGGTTATCGGTGTGTTAACTTAGCTTGATATAACACACTTAACTAGGTATAACTCGATAACACGAACACTGTGAAGACCCTTATTGTGTTTTCACAGCAACCTACAGCCAATAGCCTCTGATAAGAAATTTTCCATATTTCCTTAAATTATCCCACGGACTGTATTAACCTTTGAACTAATCTTCATCTTGTCATATTGGCTTGTTCTTATCAGTGTTAATTATGTGCATGTTAATGCATTATTTACCGCTCCCATCTTCTGTACGTGGCTTGGCTTGGAAACTCTATTGTGCTGATGATAACAACAAGATCTTGATTGATAGGGCTAGCGGATTGCTTCCGTTCATATTGATTTGTCAGAACATGTAGAGTAGTGGTACTGACTCGGACTTTCGCCTGAAAGATTGTTGGTTCGAGTCCCACTATACTATACTCCGTGAAGGGCCTTGTTCTGCTCTGCTGCGCGGTCCTGCGCTCTCCTTCGCCAGTCATCGACGCCTGATCCACCTCGAAGTCGTCCAGCCATCGCATCCTGGGTTGTCTTCTCCCCTGGGGTACCTTGTGTAAGGCTGTTCTTGTTGCCCTATTGCCTGGCATTCGTTCCAGGTGCCCTATGTGCCGTACCTGATGGGGGCTCTCTTGATTTCGGCTACTGTCGTGGGTTCTTTGTGGATCGCGTAGGGCTCATCATTTCTACGGATACGCCACTCTCTCTGTCCCTCCCTCTCTCCCGCTCCCGTTCGAGTCCCACACTTGCTACATTTTCGGTTCATGTTGCGGTGCGCATGTAATGTAGGTGGTCCCGGGCCTTCCTAGTCGAGTTTATGGGAGGGCTTCATAGTCCTAACTCCGCAATGATGACTTGTGGCTACTGTCGCGCTTATTGGTTACGCCAGACGTCGTCTTTTTATAACAAACCTTCAATCAATGAAAAGTAAGGTGGTTACATAGAGACATGGTCAATGTAGACAATCAAGGAAATCAATCAATCAATTTGATTGGATGGATGGTTGACTGGTTGTAAAGACTGGTGTCAATAAAATAGACAAATTATGTTAACAAAGACAAGAGGTCAAGATCGACCGGGTTGCACCAGACGGGTAAATAAATAAATGTGCAGTGACTCGTGGGTCTGTTGGGCAACTCGGACAGCTTGCTCAATATGTACCTACTGCATCTCTTGGATGCTGTGCACTATTGTCTCCGACGACTCTGAAGTTACCAACGATAATGAAATAGAATAGATTCGTTAAGGACAGCGCAATGAAGCAGATTTGCTACGGCAAAGCTTCGCGAAATGTCAATGAAATGAAATGTCTATGAATGATAAGGTCGTATGGCCTGGCACACTGAAAACTAGGCTTAACATAAGGGTACTTACATACTTTGCGTGTCCATGGAAACACGCATTTAAATTGAAATGGGTTGTCCTAAATCGAGCAGCTTGGACGGCTTTGTCGTTTGCTTTATATCATGCAGGTCGTCAATTGTGCAGGGACCAGATGACAGTAGCGGGCAGACCTGCAGGTGGGCGGTATCCTGAAGAGTCCCATAGTCATATTGGACTTCCTCAGCGGCACACAATCCCCACCTGGCAGCGGTGGTCTTCGAGAGTGCGGTACCGGTCCGGAGGCGGTTCAACGTTCGCCAGACGGGAAAAGGGAGGCCAGAACCCGCCATTAGTTTGTAATCGAGAGGGGGCAACATAAGGGTAAAAGAACAGAGTAGAACAGTAGAAAGAACTAAGGTAAAAGAACTCTGAAGGAACTGTCCAACTAGGACGAGAAAACGAGCCCAATTCAAAGGGTTGGGCTAATGCATCAGACTCGGGCTGCGCGACAAGGCTGAAATAGTTCCGGCCGTATTCATGGAAACTAACGGGTTAGTGATGGATTGGTGGCCGGCTGGGTGTTTCAATTTCACAAAGTTTCAAAAATTTCACATGTTGCCTACCCAGAGAAAATGGGAAGTCTCATCGTAACTTTCTTGTTCCGTTTCAGTTTAGAGCCCATCCTTTATTGTTATGCCTAGAACATTATTGATCCATTGTCAAGTTAATTACTATCTGGGCTAGTGTAAACTCATTTCATTTTGTAGGGAATCGTGACACCCCATCCCCCCCCCCCCCCGTTTACAATATTTCTCTATTTTCAGTTGATTCTTTCCCCGTAGTTTGTTGGTGTCATTGACGGACAGCCCTATCACGTGGTTTACATCTAGATTTGTGTACAGTGGACCATCTAGCGATCCATGTGGACGACCTCCATGTGTTACGTAACAGGCTGCCTGTTTGGAATTAGAACACTGTACTGAGTGCTTATGGTGATTGATTAGGGAGACAAGGTCGCAACTGCTGGAAATGGCCAGGTGATGGCACTGGTGATAGAGAGCGGAGAAGATAGCCGCCATGGCGAACCGGGGATGAGATGGCAGCGTAACAGGCAGCCTGTGTGGATTGAAAACTCTGCACTGTGCTTATGGTCATTGATTGACAGGCACCCATAAGCACACATTGCTTATGTTCATTAATTAATTAATGAGACAAGGTCCCCACGGCTGGCAATATTCAAGTGAAATCACTGGTGATAGAGAGCGGGGAAGATAGCTACCATGGCGGACCAAGGAAAAGATGGCGCCGTAGCAGGCTGCCTGACCCCTGTGTGGAGTTTGAATACTGTACCGAGTGCTAATTGTGATTGATTAAGGAGACTTGGTCGCCACTGCTCGAAAACCTTATTCCCTCGATTCGCCATGTGCATACAACACTGGCATTTTCTTAGCTTGAAATTACTTTTTTTTTTTCCAACCCTGTCAGCCTGGCTGGGGAGTGAGTTCGTTTCTTTTACTTGAGGCCCCCTAAGGGCAGACTCCTACAGTCCTTCACCTCAGGGAGAAAACGAGTTGACTGACAAGGAGGACCTCCTGATTTTAGTGGATTCCGAACCACTTGGAGAACATAGTAAAGTCACTCGATTAATTCGGAGGTGACCAGGTCTCGACACGCAACTGCGTGAACTGACTGGACAATACGTAAATTTACAATACGAATTTAAATTGTAAGATTGTACAGCCCGTGTAAACATTCCCTGAGTACTAATGCTGGTACCGGCTGGATGTTGAAGCCTAATATGGAGTGTAATACTAGGTACCAGGTAGCTGGCCTTGTGATCACGAGACTCTGGAACATTCGACGTCGGCGTTAGTCGCATGTGATGTAGAACTATTTTGTATATATTCATCTTCTTCTACAGATTGGCGATCATCATAGCAATTGTGCTCATGAGGAATATACTAAGGGATTGTAATGCAGTGGTTTCCCGTTGCTATCTGCATCCGTATGCCGTTTACTCTTCATTGAGTTCATATGCCTTCGGGGCCAGTTTCCCGACCCCAGGACAGATGAGTGTCCTACCCAGAAACGACTGTGTTTTTCGCTTATTCCAGCTCAAACTCGGTCCCCTATCTGTTCAGTCGCCATTACGTGCTTACATCTTCACCACGAGGAGGTATTCATAAGTATTTCTAACAATTCTTTCTTTCTTTCTTTCTTTCTTTTCCTTGTCCAGTATTCCCTGGACAAGGAGCATATATTACAAAAATACAATACATAATAATACCATCCCGCATCCCCAAGCTAGCGCTTATTTGGGACAAAAGACTCATACAGTGCTGCTAAACAAGGCTTAATCATTTATTTTTGTTATTTATTTATAATGTTTATTTTATTTTTATTTTTATTTTAACTTGTTATTTTAATGTCAGTTTTTATTATTATTATTAACTCCCATTGACCAGCCATCTTTTTATACCCGCTTTTAACTCACCCATCTGTTTAAATTTTTTCATTTATAATAATAATAATAATAATGCGTGAATTTATCAAAAAAACATAACAAATTATACTGAACCGGTGCCACAAAGCCAAAAAGGCGCGTTGGGATCACCTGGCACGCGTCAAGACAAGACAATTAAATACAAGCGGCTGGGCTCATGTTCATCGGAACAGTTCGTCTGAGGACAAGGCGGATAGACTGGGAAATGAGCTGATAAGAAGAGAGTTCGGGGTGGGTGGACTATCAGTGGAGAGAATAGTGAGAAGGAGACTGCAATGGTTCGGACACGTAAAGGGTATGTACCTAGGTATAATAGCAGGTGCCGGCCGCCATACCAAGTTGAATCCAGCGGACCAGAGCAGGTTCAAAGCTGCAGATAAATTGGTCGTGTGCACAGTGCCGGTAGGGAAACATGTTAGGACTTGTCCTGGTCACCTCCGAACTAATCGTGTGACTTCACTGTGTTTCCCAAGTGGTTCGGAATCCACTATAATCAGGAGGTCCACTGGAGTCCTATGGGCCCACACTGGGCCTGGGACTGTGTCAAACAATACTACTGTACATAATAGCAAGTGCGCACGGAAATGGCTGCATTAAGAAATAGAGGGAAAGCCAAGGAAGTGATATTGGAACCAGATTGAGAACAATCTCAGAAGAGTCGGACTGGTACCAGAGGAAATGTGGAATAACCGGGAGTGGAGGAGGGTCACATCTCACCCTGGCAACTGGAGCTGTTTATTGGCACATACAGTACAAAAAGGTATATATTGTAAAGTCGTCAAAACTCGTCTAGTCTGATAGTTAATGTCATAATGCAGTACAGTCACTGACAGTATAGATAGCGTCCCCTAAGCAATTTCTGATGGCCATTAATGTTTCTCGACAGCATGCCGAAAAAGATAGTAAAGCAAGCATGACAGGAAGGCGACTCCTCCACCTTCGCGAGTTGGGAGTCCATAGATGGTGAAGCGTTGCGTTGCACATAACCGAGATGACTGGAGGAGTGTTGTCGAGCAGGCCAAAGCACATCAAGGGCTGTAGAGCCAGAAGAAGAAGAAGAAAAGAAGAAATAGTGTTTCTCGCCGTTCTTAGTCCAACAGGATTTTCGAAAATAGGCGAAACCTTGTGCATTATCGGATTCAGTCGCTTACACTAGCATGTGTCAAGAGTCGACTGTAACGTGCTTGCACTTGTGCGAGTCTTTACACGCCATGCAATCGGAGACGTGTCGTACTCATCACGGGTAATAACCTACAGAGGCGACTGAAAAGGTCAATCGGATACATTCATTAAATTGTTTGTATCTTTTTAAATTAAATATAAAAAAATATATATAAAGAACGGACGGCCTTCGTCCAACAGTTCAACCCTTGCCAGACTTCAGGGTGTCTTGAAGGACTGTGTTTGAGCTGCGTCCATGCGTTTCATTTCGTTCATGTTTCCACACGAAAGAAAGTGATCTAGAGGAGTTTGTGAAAGCAAGAGTGCATTTACATTGGGCCGTAGGGCATATAGTGAGAGTGATAGAGAATTCTTAGTAACTCCTTCATCTCAATGGTTAGAGTGTACCAAAAGTATTTGGTTTGCAGTAGTCCAGTTGGTAGAGGTCTTGGCTATGAAATACGAAATGGAAAGTCGAGGTTCGAGGCTCGCCATAAAAAGAAAATTTTTCCGGCTGACCTGAGTTGAGACAACTCCAATGGGAAAACAGGGGCTGCCGGGCACATTGCTGGCCACAACTGATTTAACCATCAAGATGTAAAGAGCTCAGAATAGTTATTTCCGGTTCTGTTATAATATACCATTCACAGACCAGACCATCAAGCCATTCTTGTGTATAAAATTCTACATCAGCCCCCCCCCCCCCTCATACCTTTATTCTGCCAACAGCCATACCATGTGAAATCCACAAGAGCAGAGCCTGTTCGAAACTGTAGCAAGCTTGGTAGTGTTCTCAGCGTTGGCAGGGGAACATGGTGGGACCTGATAACGCGCTCAGACTACTATTTATTTTATATGCGGGTCGAGTCACCTCCGAATTAATCGTGTGACTTTACTATGTTCCCCAAGTGGTTCGGAATCCACTATAATCAGGAGGTCCACCCTGTCAATCAACTCCCCTTCTCCCTTTGGTGACAGAGTCTGCCTGTAGGGTTCCTCAAGTAAATAAACAGACTCACTCCCCCCGCCAGACTGACATGGTTGCTTAAAGCAGAAATGCTGAAAGCAGGCGTTGGAAAACAAGCAAAACCTTCTTTCAAGCTTCTTCTCCATTCTTCCGTCTCAACGGCTCGGGGTGGGCTTGGTCTCTCGCGCCACCTCTGTCCATCATTCTCTCTCAAACTACCACCGACATTTCTAACAGATCACTCTCTACGCTTTCTGCGCTTCCGTGACATGATTTCTCGCCTTCTGACCTCCATTCTCGCTTTATATACAGAGTTTGGAGCCTGTTTAGCCATTCGCCTCCCCCCCCCCCACCCAATTCCTTGATATTTTGCAATGCCAACAATGTCTTCCCACGCTAAGCTGTCGCCGAAATCTGTATGACGTTACCCTCGGTCCTATAGAATAAATATGTCCATCGTCCATCGGTTCCGTAGACCATGTCCCCCGAACAAATCGCGTGGGATCTCGTTGTATATTGTAGAAGGCTGGAACTTATAGCGATTTCAAGCCCAATGCCGAAAACTCGTTTGCGCAGAAGTGTCGGCGGAGGCTGCGAATTCATGGGCTATTTAGATGTGACTGCTCCAGCTGGACAAAAAATAATTGTCAGGCAAACAAAGAGTAGCAGTAGGACCAGGAAAATAACTCCTTCTCAAGGTCACGCCGAGATATACTGCTGCATTTAGGTGGTACCCAGCTCTTTTTATGGGCTGAGAAGGCTTCCGCCAAGCTCCTCGGCTCCAAGGCCGGGTCTGAACTGCGCTTTGAGTCCATTTTGTGATAATGAAGTTCTCTGTTTTGTTCATAGACTTATTGCTTTCCTATTTATACGTAGAAGAAGGGAAGCTTTGTGATGGTCGAAATATTCGATTCAGAGATTTCTACGCACGTTTTTATGTCCCAGTAACCAAAAAGGAACAATTGCATACTTGACCATTAAGATTTGTAGTATGATATTATTAGTGTGCTGCCCATTCCAGACTATGCAATCGACCCATCGACAATCCAAAGAAAAAATATTATAAGCGGACTCTCTCCTATATGGACCGCCAGGAAATACTGTTAGTAATTTATCGCTAGTTCGCAATAAGCCTATTAAAGTATCTACCTAATCCAAAGGATAAAATAGAAGGAAGTCACTAATATCCACGATATCCGTGAGAAGAACGAAGTGGATGGAGTAGAAGATTATCCTGGTTGATGAACCTGGTGCAGTGGTTTGACAAGAGCACGACTTCCCTTATCAGCGCAGCAGTCTCCAAGGTGCAATGCCATGATGATAGCCAATCTTCGTTTGAAGAGGCATTTGAGGATGAAGAAGACATGAAATATTTGATTTTCCCCCTCCGACTGTCTCTGAAAGTCAATGAATGCCTGGGAGCTGACAAGACCTCATGCAAGCTATTGGTGGCGACGGGACCTATATGGAACGGCCCAGTACAAGGGTGAATGGAGAAGAAGGTGGACAGATTTACTACAAAGTACAAACCATTCCAAATCGTTAGATTGCTACTAAAGAAGCAGAAAACGTAGTTACTGTGGAAACTAGGCTTATTTGATCCGTGTCAATTAATTAAATGCTTCACATTGTTTTTCTAGGTGTCAAAATGTCAAATTGATATGTAGATAAACGTGCGTCACGTTTGTACCTTGTTGTACCTGTTGTACCTTCACCTCGTACAGTACATCTGATTAACATAGCAGTCGAATAATTGATGTCATTAGAAATGTTTACAATGTCTGGGTTGTCATGTTGTGGCCTCATGGGATTACTCCTGAACATTTGGATGGAACCATTATCAGTGGGTAAACCTGTAAACGTTTCGTCAGCTGCTACCGACCGGCTAGGGCTATTTACAAAAACGGTGACGTGGTAGCAGACATTCAAGACTTAGGTGGCGTTTCCACCGACCTCGCATTGCAGAATGCAAATGACATTGACGGAAATTAGAATTTTTCTTTTTATAGAAATCTATTAAAATGTTTGTACTTAACATATCCCATGACACCATTTTTTAATTTTAGTTTGTTTGATTTTACTGTATGATCATTGATCAATTTTAACTATGGCGTAGAGGAAAATAAACATTTCCGTCAATTCTGCAATGCGAGGTCGGTGGACTAAGTCTTGAATGTCTGCTACCACGTCACTGTTTTTGTAAATAGCCCTAGCCGGTCGGTGGAATGGGTGCCTTTAGGGAGTGGCAGTACTTGATACGCTGTGGACCTAGTGGCAGCTGAGTGTAAGGGTTTGAGAGGTGTAGTATGAAGTGCAATGTATTTATGGCAAAATAGGAGTATAATTATTATGTTTTTTGTATAGAAGTTGTAAGGGTAGTAAATTATGTGTTTTGTAAACTGTGTTTGAATGAGTTATTATAGGAGTTTTTGTTATGATTTTAACTGTGAAATTTTGTGTGGTACGTAGGCGCTGTAGATGGGTAGCGGCTGCACCTCCCCAAACCCCCATACAATAGCATAGTACTGGTACCAGGCTTTGTATAGCTTAATAAGGGCGGCTTGTGGAAGGAATTGGATCAGGTTATATAGCGTATAGTTGATACTCCGCAAGTTTTTATACAGCTTGGTTATGTGGGGTACCCATGATAATTTTGAGTCAATAGTTACGCCTAGGTATGTTAATTCGTTTACTACCTCGATTGTATGGCCTCTGTGAGTTAAAGGGTCGTAATTGTCGTCTCTTGTTTTGTAATTTAAGTACATAACTTTAGTTTTGTTGAGGTTTGGGATTAACTTGTGTTCAGCTATCCAGTTCATAACCACAATTGTATCATTCCGGAGTTGGTGTTGCAGCTCTTTTTGATTTGGGGCCTTTATAACAATTCCTATGTCATCAGCAAAGCTTATAATTTTTTAATTAAACAGTTGATTGGAAAATATTAAGTAAGTTAATGTACCTAAGCCACTACCCTGAAAAATGCCATGTTCAATGGGAAGAGGGGTGCTGATTTCCGTAGCTTCTGGGCTAGATATTTGTACAACTTGGCTCCTTTTAGAAAAAAAATATGATTGAAACCAGTTTAGGAGAGAACCCCTAATCCCTATGGATTCTAGTTTTTGTATTGCAATGCGATGGCTAATTATATCGAAGCATTCACTTAAGTCTATTTGGACCGTGGCAACCTTTTCTCCATTTTCTAACCCCTCTACAATTGCCTTGGTCAGCTCGAAGGCTGCGGTTTCAGTACTAAGCCCAGCTCGAAATCCGAATTGGTTTGGCCAAAGGAATTGTATGGCTTCGAGATATTTTAGTATTCGAAGTTGTACACATGATTCGAGTAACTTCCCTAGTGTAGGTTGAACATGTATAGGTCTATAGTTCTCGGCATTGGCTGCATCACCGTCTTTGTAAACGGGGACTATTTTACTTAGCTTTAGGCTTGAAGAATATTTGCCTTTGAGTTTGTAAAGTTTGTTTTTTAAGTTGCAACTGCTTACAATATCCTGATTTATCCATTCTTTCCTTTTCCTGTTCTTGTTAGTAATGGTTTTCGTTTCAAGGGATTTTTCCATTGATTGTTTTATTGCGTTTTCTACTAGTGAATAAGCTAAATCTACATCGTTCATATTATATAGCCCGGTTGCCCTCCAGTCAATTAGTTTTAAATAATAGTTCACCCTGCAACCCCACCCGATCTACCCCATGTCCTTTCCTGTAGTATACCTATGTACCCATGCAATTTGAACATATCAATTTCTTTTTTACCAATCCATGACTCGCTGACTACTATTAGATCATAGCTGATGTTTTTACAGATATCAGAGTGTAATAATAATTTCAATTTATCAAAGTTTATTCGTAAGGATCTAGCATTGCAATAAGGCACATTGAAATTATGCATACATGGTCGACGTGGAGCTAGCTACTGGCGTACTTGGTAGTGTAAGATCTTGGCACATTGGTTCACGTTACCCGATGGTGTTTGCTTGGGTATGACTGTTGGAATGTCTTCGTACTGTTTAATGTTAATTTTATTCACTCACTCGTCCTTTTTCAAGTATATTTGCCCGTTCGACACCCACACAAATTTGAAACGCAATTTCTTGATTGCCATGCGTGTTTGCCAAAACAGTTCTTTACTAGCCGGCATTATGAAGCAGCAGGATGAATTTCTGAAAGCGTACTTCCAAGTGTTTCGTCGGTGGGACCACGAAAAAGATGTGCTTGCACTGATATATTTGATACTATGAGGAAGGATGGGATGTGGAGGCATCCTCGCCCCTGATTGGCTCGCTGTCAACTCAAATTGATGTCTGGCCGATGTGTGGCTCGCTGCTAACTCAACTTGATTTCCAGTTGACGTTATGTTCTTCTTTGTTGTTGTTTTTTTTATCAAGAAACCCCTTGTGTTTCACAATTTCCGCATTGTTTCTTCTTTTTCTTTCTTATTTTGGTGCACGTTTTTTGCGTAGCGTTTTGCGTATGCCTTGTGTTCCATTTTGCCCCATGTTGAATATTGCTAGTACATTGTTCCTCGAGACGTTTTCCTTACTGAAGGGAATTCAGGTTAAACTGAGGACTAGGACTGAGGGTTCCCGGCCGAAGTAGAACATCCCGGTTGAAACCCCTGAGACAGTGGTTTGGCAAGAACACGACTTCCTTTTTCAGAGCAGCAGTCTCCAAGGTCGACATTACTATGATGATCGTCAACCTTCCATAGCAGGGGCATTTAAAGAAGAAGAAGACTCGCATATTTACAAAACTTTAGTTTAGTTTTATCTTCATTAATTACCAGTAGCTATGCATATCAATGTTTGTTGCATTATTCATCGCATGAGTAAGATCACTGGGATGTTCCAACCAGTTATGTGTGTCTACTAAGATTATTGTCTTTAATACAATGACATTAGGGCTTATACTGTATATCTGTGCCCACGCTGCGTGATTGTACCTATCGCTATGCAATGATAAGCTATGTAGTATATTATCAGCAAGGCCAGAACTACTGTATTGTTCATACAGTGTACGCTTTGACATGATTATGATTAAAAATGACCAATCTTATATTAGTTCCGCGCTGGTGCAATTTAATCTGAGATATCCAATCTTCGTTTATTAAATCATACGGCAGTGTTAGCGCCAACGGGATTCCACGTGGTGGATGAATGCTTGTGCTCTTCGTAACCTACTGGGTTTCATAGCCCACTGGCTGGAGACTCGGCAGCTCTTCAGGACTGTGCGCACTTCTTCTTCTTCGTAGTCTACGTCTTCCACTTACTCCTGAAGTCCTTCAACCCTCAAAGTTGGAGACAGGGGGAAATTTCTTAACCAGGCCCTGGGTACAGGAGATATTGTATAAGTCATCCGCTGCTATAATCAGAAACTATTGTGTAACCTCAATTGGATGTTTTGTATAGGTGCTATGATACTATAAGAAGGAGATAGGGTCCAGCGGCGTTACCGTTACCACCAGGCATGGTTGCGTCACTGCCTGTCATTGTGTATTATCGTGGTTACACTCAATGTTAGCTGTTCGACCTGACTGCCTGCCGAAATTCAACCGCGAAAGTTCCAGTCTATTTTAGAAGGTTAAATCGCAATGGTTGTCAACAGTCTTAAAAAGTAACCTACATATTTCGAAACCTATAATTACATTTTTTATTGGCTTTTTATGGACGTATAATGATACCCCATTGAACCTTGTGCCTAGTTCCAAGAACACCGTTGTTGTTGTTGTTGTTTTTCAATCATTATTGGTTACTAGGGCTCTATATTAGACAGGTATTGTCATCCGCCATTTTTTTATCCATTATAAGTCTGGCGTATAAGCCAAGCATTGGGCGTTTACCTATTTATTATTAGAAATTTATCGTTGTTTATTTATTTTTTATATAAAAAAACGTTCTACCAATTAGGGAAGTGTTTAATAAAAAAAATACTAAACTTGTTTTCGTTTTTTTTAATCTTTTACTTTTCTTAAAAATAATTACAATACTTAGCATATAGGAAATATGGGATAAAAAATGGCGGATGACAATACCCGGGTATATAGTGCCTTATTGGTTACATTTGCGTTTTAAGTGAATTGGACTAACGCATAACGCATTTTGTTTGTTTTATTAATACAATACTATTTCACAAGGAATGATGAAGCAGTAGAATCCGGGATGATAGGCCATGGTCGTTCTGAAAGCGGGTTTCTAAGCGTTTCGTCAACATCTGCGGTCGACATCTATCGTAGACTTCTAATGGGATTGTATCTCGGAGGCTCAGCAGCAACTGTTTGGGCAAGGGGATGTGCAGGGAGTCTGAAGATGTCGACCGCACATGTTGACGAAACCCTTGGAAGTAAGCTTTCAGGACGACCACGGCCTATCATCCCGGATTCTACTTCTACTACTGCAGTAGAATCTGTCTATGTTAGCCAAACCTTTTCCTTCATAGTAGATCGACAAAGATCTGCTGCAGTAGAATCTTTGTTCACCAACTCATATGCTGCAATGATTCCACAGATCTGCTGCGTATCTGTTGCCGCAGAATCTGCCTTTCACACCGGACCTAAGGCGCCCATTCCATCAACCGGCTAGGGCTATTTACAAAAACAGTGACGTGGTAGCAGACATTCAAGACTTAGGCGGCGTTTCCACCGACCTCGCATTGCAGAATTGACGGAAATGTTTATTTTCCTCTATGCCATAGTTAAAATTGATCAATGATCATACAGTAAAATCACAAACAAACAAACTAAAATTAAAAAATGGCGTCATGGGATATGTTAAGTACAAACATTTTAATAGATTTCTATAAAAAGAAAAATTCTAATTTCCGTCAATGTCATTTGCATTCTGCAATGCGAGGTCGGTGGAAACGCCACCTAAGTCTTGAATGTCTGCTACCACGTCACCGTTTTTGTAAATAGCCCTAGCCGGTCAGTGGAATGGGCGCCTTAGAGATACACAGAGGTCTCCCTCTAAATTGTATTGTACTTGTTTGGCGCAGCGTAACATGTGTATTGTGTATGTGATGTGATACTACTCGTTGGCCGCAGTTCAATTACGTCACCGGTTGTATAACCATCGCCGGCTGCCATGTGAAAGCAGTATTGTGTACTTAATGCAGTAATCCACCTACTACCGTACCATGTGACCGGTCTCGTGGTAACCACTATGATTCATGTCCTTTAGGTTCACAGTTCGAGTCCACATACATTACTTTTTAATCATGTTAGCAGTTCTCCTAGGTTGCATATTGCAAGCCTTCTAAGTTAGCGCTATTGACTGGAGCCGGGCACGTCGTAAGGTGTTTTCTGTCCATTTTTTCCCGGGCGTCGCAGAGAGGGCAGAAAGGTTCCACCGATACGATGAAGGCGTTTTTGAATATTTGTAGTCATGACTCGTTGTTCACCTAAATTCTACCCCTGATTGGTATCTGGATATGTTCTTTCGTGGCCTGTATTTCTTCTGCACTAGTTTTTCACACGTTTTTCTGAAAGTGATTTGTTGTATAACCGGAGTTGCTATAAGTGGAGTTGTACTTCAGTCTATGTTGAGTTAGGTTTTAGGAATATTTTTACGCCTATTATGATCATTATAATGCCCTTATTATCATGTCATTCCTAAAAATCTGTCGCGTGACATTCGTTCAAACATACTGATGGATATAGCTGTTTGATTGCTTGTAAAGTTAGCGCTAGTTTTGCTTATTTACTTAACTATGTTTGCGAAAAAAAAACTGTTGCGCCGACTTGGATGGTGCTTTGATGCTCTAGTAGGAATTTTTGTTGTTGTTGTTGTTTTTTCGCTTTACATTATGTAATATTTATACACATAAGGGCTACGGCTGTGTGATGTAATAAAATTTTTTTCTATTCTACCCTAACCTTCAAGAGAAGGGGGGGGGGGGCTTAGGACCTCCTAAGTAGCTTACAGTTCGAATTCAATCAGGTTCATTCCACGACAGCCCAATACTCACTGCCAGGTTTGGCTGTGGGGCAAGGAGGGCCCCACAAAATACAAAATAGAAATTGATTTAAAAAACTAAAAAAAAAATTCACTTGTTGGAATATTTGGCGGGAAATTGGAACGTGCCGTGGCATTAAATCGCATTACTCTATTCTATTTTTCATCCTGAGTCTCTATTTTATGAATGATAGTGGAATTTTTATGTAAGGGTATAAGACTTTTCTGCCCGGGAAAGGGTCCCCACACTATTCCGGCCCAGGAGCCCCAGACCCGGCGCTGCCAATACGTTTTGCACTTCAAAATTTCCCCACAGCACTTACGAGCATAATGATGCTGATAAACGTGATAAAATAAGACATAGTGTTAAGAAAGTATTATATTCTTACCTTGAATGTAAAGGTTTTATTATTAATTAAACGTATAACCACGCTCTTCTATCGTATTTATTTATTATCCATATACAACATATACTTTAAGATTGATCGGATATTTCATATTATTTTGACTCGTTGTTAATTTCTTTAATCCCTTTCTTTTTCCTCCATCTTCCGTTCTCTCAACAAGCATTGGTGCCAACCTCTTGCATACCAAGCTTCAGAACAACCACCATTACCAACTTACATTTAAAATTAACCCGCGCAAGTACTTTTCCCAACACATAGTTTCCCTACACATATAGTACGTTTTGTAAAAGCGCAGGGTCTAAGATAGCTGGGGCACGTCGTAAGAATGTCAGAGCTGAAAAAAATGTACAAAGCCAGCATGTTGGGAAGAAGACTGTGGGGGCGTTCACGACAGAAGGACGAACTAGAAAGCAACCTCCACAAGTTGGGAGTCCGTAGATGGTGGAGCATCGTACAAACCCCAGCTGATTGGAGGAGTGTTGTTGAGAAGGTCAAAGCCCATCAAGAGTTAGCAAAAGAAGGAGAAACGTGATAAATACTTTACCATACATACAGCATCTAGGCTTCGTTCGAATTGCGTCTGTTTAGCAGCATGGTATCTAACAGATTTTGAATTGTTTAATGGGTACATAATAGTCTCCTTAGTAACTTTTTGTAAAACTTGCATTCACTCATTGTGAAAATTTAATTCTTTGTACAGTTTTGCGTAATAAAATAAAGAACCGGTCCGAGTTTACTCGAACATACTTTCCAATTTCTCAAAATTAGTAGATAGAGAAGATGAGTAATTTCATGGTAAATAATTTTCCTATGGTTAAATTTCCGATATTTCGGAGGGGGGGGGGGGGTTGTTCACCTGATGTCACTGGAGGTGAGGTAAATTCTAGATAGCTCAGACCAACACATTACCACACAGCAATACTGGCAGGGCACGTAATGCATTTCAGCGTGAATTATCTATAATTTTTTCAAAAAAACATTTTTTTGTAAAAAACCAAATACTTTTCTGGGAAAGCAACCTGTCCAGTTTCGTTACTCAATTTAACTTCTAAAACGTACCTGAAGGTAGAAATCATCGATAGAAAAGTTTCGCAGAAAAATTATTTTTTATATATTTTTCATTAAAATTTAGTTATTTTTATTTTTTTACCCCCAGAAGCAAACTATCAAGAGGCAAGCGACCCCCTGCATTTTATCAACATTAATAACGACTACAATATACTGTATGTGAATTTAAAAGAAATCGTTGGAGCCGTTTTTGAGAAATAATTTTTTTAGACGTTTTTTTGGAGTTTTTTGAAAATAAAACCCCCAAAATTAAGTTAGCCCAAAATAAAAATAAAGTTCCCGAGGTATGATTTTTGTGAACCTATTAATTTTTTCACAATGAGTTGTTTAATGTGAGTGAATCTGGCATGTATGGACTGATGCAGCATTCTGACCGAAACTTTTAGCTCCCCTATAAAGCCCAGCAGATCATTGATACCTTGACATTGTTTATGTAAGCGGCCATTCAGTAAGTTTATTTATTTTTTATTTTGTTTTGTTGCAGATGATGGCCGAGACTGCATTATTAGAGAGAAGACTGTTTGAAGCATTCGTGCGTGAAGACGCGTGTGTAATTAACTGTAAATATTATCCTGTCAATTTTTATACATAAATATAGCTTTTAGAAGGTTATCAAAAATTATACAGAGTTCTTTCAGTTGCCATCTGCTGCTAATTTTTTTTTCCGCTTTTAAAAAATAATTGTGTAAAATTAGTCATTGGACTAACTCTCAATTAACATGTTACAGTATAGGGGCAACATTTGGGAGGGGGTAAGTAAAAGCAAATCGGAGTTGGTTTTTTTGCAAAGTCAATTTTCACAGGATATATCGATCGTAGAGCCGTCAAAAATAGCTGATAAATTAGCAAAAATGCTCATCTAAATTTCGATGCATGACATGTGGCCTTCACTAACACCCTTTGGCCAAAGTTCTTGAACTGCTTCCCCGGGACTACCACACCTATCGGTTTTTGTACTAATGACACTCAATAATTGTGGCCAATTTGTGTTAGAAATCATACATATCATATTATCTAAATGGTCAGAAAAATTTCTTTGTTTGTCTCGATATTTTTGACAGTTGGATTGATATTTCATGAGATAATTTTTTTTTTTAATTTACAAGGTTATTCCCCCCTCCGATTGTGTCTTAAGTCAAAAATGCCCCCCCCCCCCAAAAAAAAAACCTCCAAAGATTTTGAAAAAAAAAATCAATCCTAAACATATTCTTAGGAAAGTTGGTTGGGCTATAGGTCAGCAGTTACCTATGAATACAAAAAGAAATTAAAAAGCAGAACGTTTTATTTAGCTGAAAAGCACCATTATTTTTATATATTCGATCAAGTTAAGTACACCAAGTGTTGACCCCCTTCCGAAGAAATCATTGGCATTTTTCAGATCATGGCCATTAAACTCTTTAAGGAAATAGGGACAGTCTCACAGTCAGATGAGGTTAGTAGAATCCGGGCTGATCAGGCGAGTTCGATCTGAAAGACTTCTTCCAAGCGTTTCATCTGCTGTCTGAATCTCCAGTGGCAGTACGTAGACTAGAAGTCTTCGTAGTGTCAGTGAAGATGTCTACGATGATTCTGATCAAAACTAAGATTGCATCTTGGAGGCTCGGTAGCAACTGATCATAGAAGTCTACGTAGTGTCACTGAAAATGTATTCCAAAGATTTTGACGAAACGCTAGGAGATACTCTTTCAGATCAATATGATTGTATTCAACATATACTCTAAGCACATCTATAACAAACCAGAATATGATGTCAGCAGTTATAAATAACAAATTGAAAGCACTCACTTAAGCACTACGAAAAAACACAAAACACGTAATGGGTTGAGTTTTTTAAGCTGTTTATGTTTAAATTGAAGCAATTGTAGCCTTTTAAGGCTGTAGCCTACCACATAGATTGGGAGGCTACTATACTAAGGATTTCCAGTGTTCGGAGGCTCAGTAACAACTGATCTCAGAAGTCTACGTAGTGTCACTGAAGATATGTTTACGATGCTCTTGGAAGTACGCTTTCAGATCAAAACTAAGATTTTATCTCGGAGGCTTAGTAGCGCGCTAACACCGGATCTTAGAAGTTTTCGTATAGTGTCACTAAAAGTGTCGACCGCGAAGCGTTTGAAAGTAAGCTTTCAGACCGAACACGGCTACATTACCTCGGATTTCTACTGTATAATCAATGCCCCCTAGCCTAATGACTATACAAAGCACAGCCTTAACTACATAGTCTTCAATGCATAAATCTTTCATCACATAAAACAACCATAATGATCCGAAGATACGATAATGTGTTATTTAAAGATCAAAATGTTTGGCTAGTTTGGAGATGTTGTGAGGTGACCCAGTTATTTAGGCATTCTCTTCGCTAACAACGACGCTACCGGTTGCCCGGGGCTCTGGCAAATAAATGTTGCCACAATAATAAAACTGGTTGCCTATTTCATAGGCGTTGTGTCACAAACCCAGCCATCACAACTTTACTGCTCTGTGACCAGGGACCTATATAAGGGGGGGGGGGGCAAATGAGAAAAAGTAAGACAAAATTAACTAATGCTCTCCTGCCAACGCTGTGGACACTACCAAGTTTGCTGCAGTTTGGAACAGGCTCTGTTCTCTTCTCTTCTTCTGGCTCAACATCCCTTGAGAACACTCCTCCAGTCATCTCGGTTTTGTACAATGTTGCATCATCTACTGGTTCACAAGCTCTGTTCTGGAGGTCGTTGGTAGTTTCGTTAGTAATCGGGGTGTCCCTTTTGCTCTCGATGAGACACAACTCGTCTGATTTGTTTGTATTTGATGAGAATTCCGTCTGGGCTATAAATAGCCTTGACAACTGACAGATTTGTTGACATGGTCGGACACATAATTTTCAAATGTATTGACATTTGAATAGTCCTTGATGCCTGGGAGTCCATCAATAGCAGAAGCAAGGCCGCCGGTTGCCGATTAGCATGCGAAATGGCCACCTCACATCCAAATGTGAGGATCAAGGACTTCCAGTGTGAGATAGGACAAAGAACCTCTTGCACGCACCGGTGCAGAGTTCCAAGTTGGGGAGATGGGACATTCCCTGCGACAAGTTATTGTTTCCAATGCCTGCTTTCGGCATTTCTGCTTTAAGCAACCCATGTCAGCCTGACGGGGGGAGTGTGTCTGTTTGTTAACTTGAGGCACCCTAAGAGTAGGCTCTTTCACCTCGGAGGAAAGGGGAGTTTACTGACAGGGTAGTCTTCCTGATTATAGTGGATTCCGAACCATTTGAGGTTGTGCACACTACCAAGTTTGCCGCAGTTTGAAACATGCTCTGCTCTAATGGATTCAACATGGTAAGGCCGTTGGCGGCAAGTGTTTGCTTTCCTACTTATACGTCAGTGTAAGGACAGCTTTGTGATGGTTGAAATTTTCGGTTTCGAGATTTTTACGGATTTACCCGCTTTGAGTTCCCAGAAATAAAATAAAAAATTGTTTTTGTGTTAAATGTATGTCAGTCGGTCTGTTCGTCGAACAACTTAGGGAATACATTAAAGTCCCACGATTAATTCGGACCAGGACTCGTCTCGATACGCAATTAGACTGACGGGTAGTCATATGTCCCACCATGCTTGTTTTTTTTTAGGTTAATCGCATGCAAACAATTTTAAGAATGCCTCCGTTTGACACATTGAGTCGCCTCTGTAGGTATGTACCCGTGTTGAGTTACGACAAGTCTCCGATCGCATGGCGTGTAAAGACTCGCACAACTATAAACACACTACCACCTTGCCGTCGAAGTGCCATGTTCCCCTGTCAACGATGTGCACACTGCCAAGTTTGCTGTAGTTTGGAACAGGCTCTGTTCTGATGGATTAAACTTCATAAGGCCGTTGGCAAACCTTGATTGAAGTGGAGGTGTCTACAGTTTTGAACCTTGATTTAAAAAAAAAAAAAACTGATACTGAGCATGTCAGGTCGAAGTAGTTCCAAAAACAAGTTTCTCACGTTTATTACGTTTATCACGTTTCTCACATTATTAATTAATATTTCATTCTAAAGTCACCATGAACTTATAGCTAACATGTTTTCAAATATTTTTCCTATATTTGGCTAGTTACGTCAGAGCTGTTATTTATCACGAGCTCCAAGTCTCGACCCACAACTTGTTCATTACAAAGGACAGGACATATTATGAGCAACAGGTATACAGTTAGGTTTTTTTTATGCGTCGGGGATTTATAGTCATCTCCATTTTTTGGGTTTTATACCTGTTCACTTCCTGTTTTGATAGGCAAACAGCTGTCAAGAGCAAACTGGATAACGACTTTGACCGATCTTATCCAGAATTTGTTAGAACATTCTTGTCCAGTTGCTGGGGGATGTCCATGTAAATAAGGACTTTTCTGTTCTATTACCAAGCCAACCTAGCGGAGTTTGGGCTATAAATAAAGCCCTCTCTTACACTCAACTAGGAGAGTCCGGGCCGCCTGCTTTACATGCCCTTCGAAGCATGGCATGTAGCAAGTGTGGGACTCGAACCAACAACTTTCCGGGTGAAAGTCAGAGTCCGTACCACTACTCTACATGTCCAAGTATATAAGAGGTTGTCTTACTTAGTCCTTGGTCCTGCAATAGACTGATCCCCTCCTGAATGGCTGTAGTTCCGGGTTGGAGCTCCATACAGGAGAGATGGTACATTATATATATTTTGAATCCTGAGGCCACCCGACGGCGGTTAGTTTTAACCTTAACCTGGGATTAAAAATGTAATGCCCCCCCCCCCCCCTGGGCATGGGCCTGTGTAGTCGCCTGCCTAGTTTCGTTGGGAAGTTGGATTGGAAAAAAACTTGGAGCCAATTCTTCTGGCGCACAACTACCGCCACCCTATCTTTTTATTTTTCAATTTTTTGACACGAAATTGCTTTAAAGAAGCTAGGCCTACCTCACATAGTTTTATTACTTTCAATTCTTGGTCAGTGTCCTTGAAAAAATCTTGGAGCCCATTCTTCTGGCGCACAACTACCGCTACCCTATCTTTATTTGTCAATTTTTTGACACGAAATTGCTTTAAAGAAGCTAGGCCTACCTCACATAGTTTTATTACTTTCAATTCTTGGTCAGTGTCCTTGAAAAAATCTTGGAGCCCATTCTTCTGGCGCACAACTACCGCTACCCTTTATTTGTCAATTTTTTGACACGAAATTGCTTTAAATTGCTTTAAAGAAGCTAGGCCTACCTCACATCGTTTTATTACTTTCAATTCTTGGTCAGTGTCCTTAAAAAAATCTTGGAGCCCTTTCTTCTGGCGCACAACTACCGCTACCCTAACTTTTTATTTTTCAATTTTTTGACACGAAGTTGCTTTAAAGAAGCTAGGCCTACCTCACATAGTTTTATTACTTTCAATTCTTGGTCAGTGTCCTTGAAAAAATCTTGGAGCCCATTCTTCTGGCGCACAACTACCGCTACCCTTTATTTGTCAATTTTTTGACACGAAATTGCTTTAAATTGCTTTAAAGAAGCTAGGCCTACCTCACATCGTTTTATTACTTTCAATTCTTGGTCAGTGTCCTTAAAAAAATCTTGGAGCCCATTCTTCTGGCGCACAACTACCGCTACCCTATCTTTATTTGTCAATTTTTTGACACGAAATTGCTTTAAAGAAGCTAGGCCTAACTCACATAGTTTTATTACTTTCAATTCTTGGTCAGTGTCCTTGAAAGAATCGCCGACTTCACAGTAGGTACCCGGCTCTTTATTATGTGCCATAAATATTGTTTTACAACTAAATTGGCTTGTGCGGGTGTATTTATAGAACAATTCATTACTTGACATGACCGCAGGGTGGTGGACGTGTTTAACAGCATGCCGTGCTCACTAATTTTCCTCATCTTATCATCCCGACCTAATTTTAGTAAATTAATTTTATAAATAGTCTGTTAATAGCCTGGTCGCCTTCGTAATGCGGTGTTTAGTCATAGTTAACGACACAGTTGACGCAGGCGTTTGTATTTGATAGCCGGCGCTTCGCTTGTTTTGAGACAATAGGTGGCGAAAAGTCTTACGGGTGCAAAAATAGGTACCAGGACTAAGGAATAATTTGAGAAGGTTAAGGCGGGGTTTCCACATACGTCAGTAGTCAATGGTAAATATGGTTTTGACGTGGTAGCAGACATTTTTAGTATGTCTTTAATGTCTGCTAAAACGTCAATTTCATATTTCTCATTGATCATTGACGTATGTGGAAACCCCGCCTTAGGACAGCATATCTGCCATCAATATCTGGGGAGTAATGTGCGCCTGTTTTTCTCTTTTTTAATTGCAGGGTAATATATTGTTCAATTCTTAGACAATATATAGTAGGTATTACACTAGGCACGCCATGTTAGAATTTCCGAGGGACCAACATAAAATGACGTCACACACTTGCTAAAGAGCTGCTTTTAGAGGCGCGAACCTGTTATTTTCAAGTTTCGTTTAGTTAATTAATTAATTAATTGGAGTGAGACAAAAATTTTTAACGTTGGTAAAACTTATTTAATATTCAAATATTAATTTAGAAACTTTTAACCATCAGCCCGTTATTTTTTCAAAAAACAAACTAGTCACTGACCAGGTTACCTAGCAACAAAGTCTCTGTGACGTCACCCGCTGGCAAAAGATAAACATAATGTTGGTATTATTGGTGCTCCAACTTTCTCATCTAGAATGCCGTGTCTAGAGTATTATATAGTCTAAGGTTAAATTCAACTGTAATGTATGGCCTAAACTAAAATTAGGATATCTGCGAGCAGCTATGGCGATGGGTATTAACGTATATATTCCTTGGTAAACAAAACAATTTTGAATTAGTTAGCACTTTCCATTATAAGGCCAACGGCCTTACCATGTTGATTCCATTAGAGCAGAGCTTGTTTCAAACTGCGGCAACTTGGTAGTGTGCACAGCGTTGGCAGGGGAACCTGGTGGGACATGATAACGCGCTTAGGCAGTATAAGTCGAGTCCTGGTCACCTCTAATCGTGTGACTTTACCATGTTCCCCAAGTGGTTCGGTATCCACTATAATCAGGAGGTCCACCCTGTTAGTCAACTCCCCTTTCCCCGAGGTGATAGAGTCTGCCCTTTGGGTGCCTCAAGTTAACAAACAGACTCACTCCCCCCGCCAGGCTGACAGGGTTGCTTAAAGCAGAGATGCTGAAAGCAGGCGTTAGAAACAACAACAACAACTTTCCATTATAAAATTGTCTTGTTTCCATTTTTAATCCCAGCTTAAGATATAAAATAAGCGGCAGAGTAGGCCCGCTGGGAGAGATACCCTAAGGGGGCTAAAAGCTCACCTAAAATTAAGAGGCATTCCATGCCATAAAAATCAAATTTCATAGGAAATAAATAAACACTTTTTATTGTTTATATTACTAAGCCAACCTAGTGGAGTTAGGGCTATAAAGCCCTCTCTTACACTCAACTAGGAAGGCCCGGGACCGTCTGCTTTACAAATGCCCTCCGAAGCATGGCCAGAAAATGTAGCCAGTGTGGGACTGTAGGAAATGTGCATATGGTAAATTTGATGTCATAAAGTATACATTATGCAGTCATCACTCAACAAAAACACCGAACGGCCTGCACTTTATTTGTGGAAATAAATAACAGTCATTGAGGATGTCAGGTCGAAGGAGTTTCAGTTGCCAATTGGGGTCAGTGATGGCCTCATACTATATACATATCAAATTGTAGAGGAACATTTCGTCTATTTTGTGACATCCCATTGATGGCTCTCCCATATACAGTACATATACAGTATGTACATGCAATATATTATATATTTCCTGTGAAATTGGATGTTATTAAACAAAAACGGACTGTGGAAGCGATTTTCTCACCATAGGGGTTGTACAGACAATAAATAAATACAACTAGAAAAATCCTATATTTTGTCTTTCATGCCCTCTTAAAAAGCTTCAGGGCAGTGCAATTGGGAGCATGGGCAAACCTTTGACCCCCAGTCCCGTTACTCTGAAAGTCGCCCCTGCATCGGCGTACTTGGCCAGTATTTCGGGGGGCTGCGAGAAATTAGCGCTGACTACGTAGAGTTCGTCTAGGTTGGCGCCCCCAAATGCCACCGATGTTGTTTGGTACGATGGAATATCAATCTGGAAGAAAAATAAGAGTTTGGAGAGATTTAAAGAACCAGCAGCCATCCGGTATAGGTATGGTACTATTTTGCCACAAAATACAATAAAGTCCATAGACTAGTACTACAGAGTACTCGTATATTAGCATTATATTCCTTTAGTATACCGTACTACTCAGGTTTTGTACGACGCCGTCTACGAACTCCCAACTCGCGGAGGTTATAGTTTCTAATTCGTCCTTCCAGAGGATGCGTCAGGAGTTGTAGAGTAGTGATACAGACTCCGACTCTCACCCGAAAGGTTGTTGGTTCGAGTCCCACACTTGCTTCGGAGGGCATGTAAAACAGGCGGTCCCGGGCTTTCCTATTTGAGTGTAAGAGAGGGCTTTATAGCCCTAACTCTGCTAGGTTGGCTCAGTAATAGAACAGCAAAAAAGTCAATATTTTATTTTATTCGTGGACACGCAGTCGTCCTCCCGTCATACTTACTTTGTACTGTAGTGTTCACGTATACATATTATAAAGAAATTGTATTTTATAAACTTTGATGAATGTGACCAATAGGTCTGTTTAGTGTAAAGAACAGTGCTGCTTAGAGCAGGCGTTCCCATACTGTGGTCCATGGACCACCGGAGGTCCACAGACATATATCATGTTGTCCACCGATCAAAGTAAGAAATAAGGAAATAAAAAACAGCTGAAATATTGGAAATTTGAAATAAAATACAGGAAGTCTTGGTACTGAACTATAAAATCCGACCGATACCATTCCTAAACATTTAATCAAATATTAGCTGTAATTGTTGGTACTAATCACCTTAGAATTTGACGATTTTCCAGCCGTAGCTACAGTGGTCCACGGAATATCATAAAATAATCTAGTGGTCCATGGACGAAAAAGGTTGGAAACCTCTGGCCTAGAGTATGAACATTTTGCATTTCTTCTTGAGTTGAAATCTAGTGATTGGTTTGCAGCGAATGTTGTATTTTTCTGCTCCACACTTGTCTGTTTTGTGCGGTCCTTTTCAATTCTTTATAGGTGTCGCACCCTAGGTCCCTCATGACATCCTGTTGCTACTCCTTCCTCTGTTTTGCATTTATGTACAGTATTAGGTGCGTACCTTACGTATGATGGACTGTGTGCGGGGATCAATATTGTAGACGCCTGCCCCTGCAAAAAGAGCCACCCACAGGTTGCCGTCACTGTCTATAGTCATACCGTCCGGCCCCCCGTCTGCAGGTGCGATGTCAGAGAAGTCAAACAATGGACGGCGGTTTTCTGCAACAGCGCAACATGTCAAGTTAATAACGGGCGGAGCCTTTTGGACGTGATCGCGTATGATAAGGCATGGCGTCATAAAAAGTCCCCTGTCAACACATTACTGTCTAGGCTGACTAAAACAAAGTCAATACATTGTAAAAGGGTATGTAAGGTTAGAGAAATCAGTATAAATGCTTTGTTCTTACCTAAATTCAAGTCAATCATACCTGCTGTCAAACGTAAGATGACACCCGATTTATTCTAATTATGATTGATTTAATGAATTAATTATTATTAATTAATGATTTCCCGAACCTTACTGAACCTTTTTTTCAACGCATTGATCCTGTTTTAGGTAATAATTAATAGGAGGTCCCATTATTTATTTAAGACGCCCTATGCTTAAACTTAAGCTCGGAATCCAATTTCTAAAAACTGTATTTCACCGCTGAAAATACATGCACTTGGCTCTCACTCAAATAAAGTCCATGATACATTCAAGTTACTATGGTCAGTGGCCTCGATAACCGAGCTAGGATCGCTATGAAACTATCAGAAGGTGCTAAAAATTGAATTTAAAGAAGAAGAAGTACACATTTTATTGATTCAAATTCCACTGCACTGGAGCGACGAGTCGTCAGCGGCCTTGCCAAGTTTAATCCACCAGAACAAATCCTGACCCTGTTCAAAACTGCAGCACACTTGGCTGTGTGCACAGCGTCAGCGGTGGGACCAGATAACGCGCTGAGACTAGGCTACTATTCATTGGAAGTGCTTGTCGAGTCCTGGTCACCTCCGAATTAATCATGTGACTTTACTATGTTCCCCCAGTGCTTCGGAATCCACTATAATCAGGAGGTCCACCCTGTCAGTCAGCTCCCCTTCTCCCTGAGGTGATAGAGTGTGCCCTTAGGGTGCCTCAAGCTATACTAAACAGACTCACTCCGCCCGCCAGGCTGACAGGGTTGCTTAAAGCAGAAATGCAACACATAGGAGCGATAAGCCAATGTGATGTCTGGGATAGCCCTTCTTCCATGCATACATTTAGCGCGTATTATGGGTTCGCTTGTTAAACCTATTATGAGCTACTTCCGCATTTAATTTAAGCAACATGCACTGAGTCATAGGCTAAATGATGTCTTCGTGACAGCTACAATACAGCTCTCTGGGAACTTTCCCAGACGGTTTTGCGCCGTTCGGCCACGCTTTAAGCGTGTCATTGCACAGCTTAACAATGCTTGGTCGTGATAATTTAGTTGTTACCCTACATTATGGCCGGCCATACTTAGCCTCAATCTTACTCCTCGGCACGTGGTGCTAATGATGGAACGTATAGCATTCATCCCTGTGGGCAGCTAGTGTATCGTACGACAAGCTAAAATCCTTGCATTGCGAGGCAGTGAAAATTGTTACCGCGTAGAGCGAGAAATTTCGTATAGGGCAAGAAGAGGAAAAAATATGTTATACAGTTTATTATATTAAAGCAAGAAGTGGTTGGAATATTGTCTAGAAGTAAGGCAAGAGAAGAATTGTCTTAATAA